>LPNX010711738.1:461067-473891 GCA_001517045.1 Pseudotsuga menziesii | reverse complement strand
AGTTTATTTTTAGTTTAATCGAACTGCTACTAAGGATTCCAGATTCCTTAGTAGGTGCTCATCAGCACAAGCTAGGGTGAAAACCCTAGCTACACCCTCATCTTTGCAGGGCTTATATGTGACCTTGCTCGTACTACTAATACTATAGGGCCCTTTGATTCATTTCCAAATGAATTATTTTTTCTCATTAGCATGACTGATCCATGCTACGAAGATATCATTTTGTATCTCCAAACCTTACAATACCATCCTACTACCTCTCTAGACGAACATCATCGCATTCGCCACCAGGCCAAAAGCTATCTTATCTTGAATGATACCCTATATTTGAACAAACTTGATGAAACTCGACGTGATTTTGCCTTAGCTAATGCGACACATAAATGGACCATGAAAATCCAATATGACAAGACTGTCCAACCTCGTTCCTTCAATAAAGGAGATATGGTCTTGACCTATGATCAAAATCATGATAAGATGGGGGTAGGAAAATTTGAGTCTATGTGGCATGGGCCCTATATTTTCATTCACATTTTAGAGAAGGGGGAATATGAATTGGTTGATCACGACGGGATACCTTTGGGAGAGCCCTGGAATGGGCTCTACCTCAAAATATACTATGCCTAGATCATCTAGCATAGAGTCTTTGTAAGTATTGTTTATATTCTACTGTGTGTCTTAAGCTTTGAGAGGTGTGTTTTTTGTATGATTTAAAATGTGTTTTTTTCATAAAACCCTACTTATGCATGTCTTTTGTCTGATGGACAGATGACTTCCTTCATTGGTTTTTCTAATGGTGCTCATCAATATACTCTTAACCTTGCATCAGCAGCTTGGGTACTGTACTCTCCTACAACTGAGCTGGTGAGTTCAGGGGGTATTCTTTTAGGTCCCTCCACCAACAATCTGGCAGAATATCATGCCATGATTGGATTGCTGATGAAAGCCCTAGCTAATGATATAAGGGAAATTAGGGCTTACCTAGACTCTAAACTAGTTGTTCAGTAGCTTAACCGAGTCTACACCATTCGAAATCCCATGCTTCTTCATACTTTCTGAAGAGTTAGGTTATTAGAGAGGTCTTTTGAGCAAGTTACATATCATCACATACCAAGACACTTAAATGCTGTGGCAGATTCCCTAGATAACTATGTTTTGGATTGGCATATTTCTCATACTTAAAAGTCCATTTGAAAACATAAAAAAAATGTGTAAATTCATAAGTAGATAAATAATTCCACACATCACATTTTACACACACAATTGTGAATATAAAAGTCTATCATATATATATATATAAGTTGTAGCACTGAGATAAAAAATTTGGGCGGAAGCATCTCTAGATTTCAGTTCCCGTTCAGGACCATAAAAAAGTTCAGAATACATATGCATAGGGAAAAATATGAAGCTTCGAAGCTTTCAGTAATACATATATAAAAAATGATAGTCAAGGTAGAATAATCCTCCTAGTGCTCATGGTAGCACGCAATGGCCTGGGACACTCTACGATGTAGTCTCGAAAATTGTCTGGAGACACCTGTGGTATGGTGCTGATAACCCCTAGGAACCTCATCGGTGGTCATGTCGAGGATATCCACAATCATCTACTACAGGCTCTCCTCAAGATATCCAAGCTCTTCCTCAACTTCAGAGCGGTATGCCATCGTGTCCCGGGTCCCTGCTCTCCTAGCAATAGGAGACATCCCAACTGGGCAGATAGACCCGATGTCTGCATGAAAAACATTTTTATCTCAGTACTACAAGAAAGATCAAAATGAAATAAGCATAGAATTCCAAAACCATAAGTGGATAATGTCTTCTTACCTCGGTCATCCTACACTTCCCCCTATGGTAAGACCAACTTTGGGTCATTTTGGAAATATGCCCCCTCATAGGCATAGTCTTCCACCATCAGTAGTTGGTTTCTCAACCAGCAAAAAAACCTGGAACTGTAAGTGACTTTAGGTCCTCCACCTCCGAGGCGAGGCATAGCTATCACCCATGCAAGAATCCTCAGATCCTCAGGATATAGTCTCGTACTAGTCACCTAGGGCCTCATGTGAGGTACTTGTTGTAAGATGAAAGACACCACCACTGCCCCTTAACCAAACTACTTCAGTGTCCCTATTTTTCACTTGTTTAGTTGACTCTTAAGACATGCCAACATGCCTTCAAACCAGTTGAATACAGTGGGATCCATGCACTGTAAAGCATAAAGCATGTGAGATCTGCTGGTAAGGTGGGTGGCCCTAGTACCTACCACCTTGCCAATGGTATATACTACTGTCCTCAAGGGGAGATCCATTAGAGACTTGATCTTTAGCTTGCCCAATTGGGACTCAGTACCCAGTGAGAAATGATGATCAATGATATCATCTAAGGATCCTTCCCCCCCTTGTGCTCCAGATAGAACCACAGGGCTTCCCCTCATAGATAAGCCGGTCAAGAAATAAATATCCTCGATCTCTATAGGTAGGATGTGGACTCCTACCACAAAATTATCTTGGTCAAGATCCCACATGTTTATGATGTAATCCAATAGCTGGACATGTTCTTTCATTCCTGGGATCCGAAAATACTTAAGAAGCCCACAGTTCCATAAAGCCTCAATGGTGGTTGGGTCATTCACCGCTTGGGAGTTTGGGACTTCATACTCCCTTTCTTTCCAAATTACCATGGTATACCTGCAACATACCAATTTTGAAATCAGAAATTGTATCATGGAAAAAAGAAAGAAAGATAAATGACATTATAAATTGTAAAGCAAGATTAGGTACATGAAAAAATTGTCATTTGGGTGGATTAGGATTTTATTTTTCCTTCTCCTTTTCTTGTGGTGCTGTTGGCCTTTGTGCACAGAGCACCGTGGCACTCTTTCCTTTGGCAATCAAAGTGTCTAGCGCTTTCCTGCTATGGACAAAGAGTTGTCGACACTCCTATCCCAGCATGATAGAGTACCATCGGGGACACATACCGATGGCCAAAACCCTTAAAAAAGAAAAATTATTTCCCTCTATTGTGGCTTAAAACCTCTATGGGGATGGATAATACCCTATCCTAACCTTGCAAAATAAAATCTACTCTATATCTTGTCTTTTAAACCATTTTAAAAACATTTTAGGAACATGGAATTAAATGATGTAAAAGAAGCAAATGAAATTTATAGAACATGAAAAGAGGAAAAGACCAAATGCTTACCTCTTCTATGGATAATGAAGCAATAATGAAGTGGAGTTCCCTTGCTAAACCACCGGAGGAACTCTTGATATCTAAGCTAGTTTCCAAAACTCACAAATGGTAAAAATCAAATGGTGAAAATAACTTACCTACCTTTCCTATTTATAGAAAGTTTGGAGTTTTCAAAAATATATTGTAATTTATTTTAGTTTGAAATCCAAATCATTTTTGTAAAAGTGGGTTTTTTATTTTTTTACATTCTATAGTTTTGAAAAATGACTTTTGATAGTGCTTTCTGAGTTTTTTCAGGTGGATATTGGATCATGGTTACGTTTTCAAGCTGTTTTTTTCTTTTTTTTATCTTAAGGGAAAAAACTAAAAAAGTACTAAGCATTGTTTACACTTTTTACATGCTCATTAAAACTCCAATAGAAAGGTGTCGAGTATACTTTTTCACTTTTTTAGACTCGTAAAAAATCGATTATGAAAAAGGAACCTAGTTTGGGAGTTACATTTAAGCTCTTTTCAGTCTCCCCAAAACACAAAAATATTTCCAAGAGAACTTGTTGCAATCACACTTGTAAAAGAATCAGAACAGTCAACTGGTCGGGGGTAGGTTATCTCTTTTTCGAATCGACTAGCCTTATTTACGAAAAAGGACCCTTTGGAGTCTTCTTAGTCATTTCAGACTCTCTAAACATGAAATGATGAATGAGTTTGCTTTCATCGAACTCACAAAATTACATGATGAAAGACCCTATTTGGGAACGAAACCCTCCTTTCTTAGGTTCGTGAAAAAAATGAGAGTAAACTCATCACTTGATGAGCTTCAATGAGTGTTTTTTACCCTCTTTGGACTCGTAAAAAAAAAAGAGGCACTCACCTTTCGAGGTGGGGAAATTAAAGGAAAGGTGAATGGTCTTCATTTGTTTATATGGCAGTACTCTATAGTCCGCCTTTGAACATGGCACTTGTCTGCATTTGCATATCTGAATAGTTGCGTTTTCATCTTTTCTCCAAGTCGATCCACTTTTGTGAGTCATCTAACTCTCTTGAGTCAATTCAAAGAATTCTTTGTCAAATTCCTTACATTACACCTGGTTCTATTCTCGTTCAGGTTGAAGCTGCCAAGTCATGTATCATGCCATCAAATTGTTCAAAGGATGTCTCTCCTAAATCATAACTCATCAGTAACTTTGCTTGTCCTCAAAATTCAATCATTGTCTGAGTCAATCCATTCCTTTAAATCAATTTTTGTTCCTAGTTTCATGTCACTGATGTGGGAATCATCATGGCCCTCCTGTGACAAGTCTATTCCTTTCGAATTCAAATCATTATCCAGGAATTAGACCTAGAAACCTAAATAGTACCTTGGGCATGCATACCTTAATGATAGGTTACCTCGCTTTCAACATGAGTTTACATCATTGACTCTTGATTGAAAGATCTCATTGAGTGTTCAACTTCAAGTCCTTTATTCACATTTGATGGTATGTACTAAGATACCTTGGGGATCATTGAGATCAATGATGATTACCCTCGCATTTGTTCACAGTTTACATTATTGATTGGTAATCAAGTGGCTTCTACCATGTTTGACGTCAAGACATTTTAATCACATGGCTATATTCGTATCGTTTGGAGATTGGGATGAAGACCCTAAGTGGTTAAGCTTTCTCATCATCATTTCCTATGCTCAGGTTGTGTTTGGAGATCATTCACAATCATGACATGGATCCACATTGTATGTTTTGTGGTTGTGTTCTATATCTGACATTGAGAGGCATAGATCTACTTTGTATATCTCGTAGCTATGTCCTACTTCGTGTAACAGTTATTCATGGAACTAAATTGTAACGTTAGTAGCCATGACATGGTCATTGTCATAGATCTATAGTGTATTGGTCCGTAGCTATGATTGGGTTGGATAAAGTCAGTTACTGGTCCTATATGAGTCTATCTCTCTTTTCCTTTGTATCAGACGGAAAACTTTGCAAACTATTTCACCTATCACCTTCTTCTAGCTTCATACTTTGGGGGCCATTCTGTTGCACCTAAAAATATCACACTGCTTGTCAGCCTTTAGAAGAATTTCATGATGCTTGTTAACCACCCAAAAAAGTCTGGTCTGGGTCACCTTGGACACTATTTCCTTAAGTTAGAAGGGGCGACACTCCCTTGCATTCTACACATAGAATCGGTGACACCTACCTCAGTTGAGCAAGAAGCGTTGTTTTCCCCCTTTTTTGTAAAAAAACCCTAGACTGAAGCTCCTCTTAGTTTGGCTAAGAGCGTAGGTGGTCAGTAAAATGAAAAAAAAAAGATGTTTCTAAAAGCTTCTATACGAAATACTTCATGTAATTAGTTCCTATCTGCTTGGGAGAGGTGGCATTCACCTCCCTCTCCTATAGGGATCTCATTCTATCCTTTTGCCAAGTCATCCAATGGGTTCTAGGCCTATAAATGAAGCCTTCATGAGGAGAGAGGGGGAGGCTAGAAAAAGCATCCTTATGCTGCTAGTTTGAAGTCTGATCAGAGGCAAAGTACAAGTTTCTTGTGTTTGGAGAGGTCTTCCTAGTCATTGGAGATTGTAGACATTCTTAATTGAGACAGAAGCCATTGACATCAAGGATTTTGGTTGTACTTATTTCTCATCCATATATTAATACAAAGAAATTTCTCTTTCCTGTATTTGATTGTAGTGTTTGTAATTAAATATTATTGGATTCCTTGATCACCAATATGGATAGTCAGTTATCATGATGCTCTCATCCTTTTTGTTTGTCTTGTGATCTCTTTTGTAGATGTTGGATCATTGCAAGGACTTTCTGAAGAGAAGATAAACAGATCCAAGGTTGAGGTATAATGGGTTTTATGTTAATTGATTTAATTATTCAAGGGAAGAATATGTTGATGTGTCTTTTTGTTCTGTAGTTGTGTCTTACATTGCAAAGGAACAAGCAGTGTCTGCACTGGTTGAGAATTCCTACTAACACTATCGTGAAGAATAAAGAAACAGGAAACAAATATTCTTCCAGTAAGCCTAAAAATGACACACCAACTAGGGATAACTCCAAAAATGTTCCAGATCCCAAAGGGAAGGAACGAAGAGAAGATAATCCTAGGAACTCTGATCCGGGAAAGACTTATTTCAGTTTGGAGGCCGAAATTGCAAAGATAAAAATATATGTTCCCCTCATTGAACTGTTAAAAAATTCAGAGTATCATTCATAAATTGCCACGGTTTTAAATCCTCTTGGAGAAATCTCTTCCATATATGATAGCCTAAATATGTAAGATGATAGGCCCACCATCCAGTTTTTCCCCCATGTTGATGAACCCTCTGATGAAGAAGTCCCCCCTTTCTATGTTAGCCTAAACATACATAATTCCATCATGCATAATGCCATGTTTGATTCAGGAGCCTCTCACAATCTGATTCCCAAGAGAATCATGGATGAACTGGGGCTAGAAGTAACCAAGCCCTACAAATATCTCTTCTCTTTTTATTCTAATAAATTCAAGTGCTTGGGCCTTATCAAATACTTAGTCATCTCTCTAGCCCAGATCCCTGCAAAAACCCTAGTAATGGATGTGGTTGTGGATGATATTCTCCCTAATTTCAGAATGTTGTTGTCAAGATATTGGGCATCCAAGCTCAAAGGTGCCCTTCAAATGGACATGTCATTCACCACTATCCATGTTTTTGTGATACAAAGAAGGTTGTTCAGAGAACAAAAGTTGGCATATATGGTAAACAGCACTAAAAGGCAACACAATCACCCCATATATTCGCTGCATACAGAGATGGGGTTTGCTATATTCTTTACTGAAGGGGATGAAAACAGTTCCTATTTCTAGAATGTCGCCTTCATGCCTACTCAGAGGAGCTACAAGGGGTGTGGGAGGTGATTTTTGACGGGTCAGCTTGTAAAGAAGGGGCATGATCTGGAGTGTGGATGAGACCCCCTATAGTGTGAGCTTTGAATTACTCTTACAAGATGGATTTTGACTAAATGAACAATGAAGTAGAATACGAGGCTATGATATTGGTGATTCTAGTCATGAACTTAGATCCAAGTCAAGAGGGTGCAATTACATGGGGATTTTGAGCTAATAATTTAGCAAATACTTGGTGAATATCAGGCTAGACATCCTAGGATGAGAAGATACAGGAATTTTTCCCATGAACTCATTGAATTCTTTGAAGAATGCAGTTTCAATCTGATTCCCAAAGTACAAAATAGTGTGGCTGATTCCATGGCCACTTTGGAAACAACCTTCAAGGTCCCCTTGCACCCTATAGGGAAACATAAAATTGAAGTGAGGAACAGACCTTCTATCCCAGATAAGGTGAAGAGTTGGAAAGTCTTTGAGGATGATAATCAAATTCACAAGTTCCTCACTCTCACTAAAGAATTTGAAGGATTGGTTGTTGATGAAGAAAATGAACTTCTAGAGGGGGTTCCTCCCATGCAAGAACCATTACAAAGCCAAACTACGGATCCAAAAGAAGTGCTCTAGGAAGAGGATGTTGTTGTTTTTGAAAATTTCGAGGGTGATTAGATTGAGGAGGTTGAGTGCCGACAAGAATATGTGAACAACCTCTGTGGCAAGGAGATTTTGTAGCTAAAGGTTAATTCCATTCTTAGGAGTTTGGTTCCTCTAGAGATTTTTTTCGATCCTAATGATGTGGTTAGAGAACCTCAATTGGTCCCAAGCTGTGAAGCTATTGAGGAGGTAAATATTGCGACATAGGAGAACCTTAGATCTTCAAAATAGCAAGGACCCTTTCACCTGAAGCCAAGCAAAGATACATCTCACTGATGCAGGAGTATTCAAATGTGTTTGCTTGGATATACAAGCACCTTAAGGATTATGACACGAGAATCATCCATCATACCATACTAATCAAGAAGGACGATATTTCGTTCAAACAGAAGCTGAGAAGGATGAACCCCAAGTTGTTTCCCCTGGTAAAAAAAGAGATCAAAAAGTTGTTTGAGGCCAAAATCATTGTAGCCCTCAAATTCTCACACCAGGTGGAAAATATGGTCCTTGTTATAAAGAATAACAGGGAAATAAGAATATGTATTGACTTCAAAAACCTAAACAGAGTTTCTCTTAAGGATAATTATCCCCTCCCCAAAATGGACCATATCTTGCATGAGGTAGTTGGTTTGTAGAGGATCTCCACTTTGGATGGTTTCTCAGGTTATAACCAAATCATGGTACACACGGAGGATCAAGAGAATACAAAATTCACAACACCCTGGGGCACCTTCATGTATGCTAAAATTCCATTTGGGTTGATGAATGCAGGAGAAACTTTCTAGAGGGCCATGGACATAGCATTCACCGATGAAAAGGACAAAATTATGGTAATCTATCTAGATGATATCACTCTTTTCTCCAAGTATTATGAATAACATGTCTCCCACTTGTTGATAATGTTCAAGAAATGTAGAAAGTTCGACATCTCCCTAAATCCAAAAAAGTCATTTTTTTCTATGAAAGAAGGGAAGTTTTTGGGGCATATAATCTCTCAGGAGGGAATTAGGATGGATTTGAAGAGGGTTGAAGTGATCAGCAAAATTGATCTCCCTTGAAATAAGGTCGAGGTTCAATCACTTCCAGGAAAGGTAAATTTCCTAAGAATACTCATTGTTGCATTTGCTAAAATAGTGAAATATATAACCAACATGCTACAAAAGGACCAAGAAATTAGGTGGACTCCTGAAGCCAAAAAATCCTTTGAAGGCATAAAGAGGGCCATAGATGAATCACCCATACTTGCAATCCCTAATTTTTCCAAATAATTCCTCATATTTTCATTCACCTCAGAACACAAAGTAGCAAGGGTACTGCAAGAACCTAAGGGATGCTCCCATGAATTACAATATCTTGGACAAGAAGGCCTATGCTCTGGTGCAGGCCTTAAAGGACTTTCAAGTATACATCCTACATTCCCATATCATTTCTCACATCCCCACCAGCACTATGAAATACATTTTGACCCAACCTGATCCACAGGGGCGAAGGGGAAAGTGGATAGCAATTATGCTTGAGTATGACCTGGAAATAAATCCCACAAAATTGATCAAAGGGTAGGGGATACACAATATTATGGCCCAATCCAACTACAATGCTCTCAGTTTGCACATGATTTATGAATTGTCTACTGAGGAACAAAATCCTCAGGGGAAGCCAGGTCCCCCAGTAGGTGAGCATTTTCTATCATCCCTGTGCTATGCTGATATCATTTTTGTATTACAACATCTGCAGGTTCCACTGGGCTTGGATAAAACAAGGGCCATATTCCCTAAACAAAAGGCAACGAGATTTTGTATCATGAGTGAGAATTTGTAATGGAAAGAACCTGAAGGATTCCTACTAAACTACCTGGATGAGCAGGAATCCAAGAGACTTATTGAATAATTTCATACAAGGGAATTTGGGGGGAATCACTACTAGAAAACCACAGTAAATAAGATCATGAGAGAAGGATTCTATTGGCCTACAATATTTTCTGGTACTCATAAAAAAGTGGCTGCCTACCATAAATGTCATATTTTTTAAGGGAGAAGGAAGTTGTTGTCATTACCTTTGAATCCTATTCAAGTTGAAGCCCCTTTCCAGCAATGGGGACTAGATTTTATCGAAGAAATTAATCCTCATTCTTTAGGCCAACATAGGTGGATCCTCACCACTACTGACTACTTCACAAAATGGATCGAGGCCATCCCCACAAGATAGGATACCGAAAAAGTGATCATGCAGTTTCTGGAGGAGCATATTCTATCAAGGTTTGGATTTCCTAGGAAGATAACTACTGATTATGCTCCAACCTTTAAATCAAAGAAGATGATTGCCTTTTTCTTCAAATATCAAATACAGCTAGGGAATTCCACAACCTATCACCCCTAGGGAAATGGACTGGTAGCGACTTCAAACAAGAGTCTTATGACAATCATAATGAAGTTGTTCTAGGAAAATAAGAAATATTGGCACACAAAGTTAATCCATGCTTTATGGGTTGGAATAATTAGTGTGAAAAAGTCTATTGGCACTCCACCATTCCAATTCGTCTATGGTTCAGATGTAATTTTTCCTAACTCCCTGAGCTTTCCAGTAATGATATTGTTGCAAGAGGAGGACGATGAAACCCATCCTACCCAGAGGAGGATGTATTAGTTGGTTGAGCTACAATAGTAGAGGGAGCATATTTTCGACAAAACTTAGCAATTTCAGGACAAGATGAAAGATATTTTTTATAGAAGAAGAAAACCAGATGATTTCCATATAGGGGATGTAGTGTTACAATGCGATGCACCTCACGAGGAGAAGGGGAAACATGGAAAATTTGATCACCTATGGAAAGGCCCATATAACATTGTAGCCTTCAGAGGAAAGAACGCTTATATTTTGGAAGAAATGGAGGGTGGATTGGTATATGGAGCTCTAGTAAATGGGAGGCTCCTCAAACATTACTTTTTGTAAGAAATCTCAGCCCCATTGTCATTGTATATACCATTTTTATTTAACAATGCATGTGTGGATGGCTCTTTGACAAACTTAAATTCTGAGGTGAAGGAAGTAAGGTCTCCAAGGGATCCTGTCATCTAGTTTTTATTTTCAGGGAAAATTTGTGGAGTTGCAAACCCTAGAACAGAGTTGGGGATTTTCAAGGAAATATTGGGATCACCCAATGGATGAGGCACCTATTATACAAAGTTATTTGCTACCTCATAGGGAGGATAACATCCCAAAGTTGGAGTCAATTTAGCACCTGGTTCATACCATTGCTAAATTTTGAAGAATTTTGTAGGCAGGATTAGCGCCATTTTGATTTGAACAACTGACAGGGGAATAGGCCAATAGGAAAGGAGGAACAAGGCCTGAAAAATCCCTTATCAAAAGACTATGAAGCACATCATGAGTTTCTATAGGTTACACACTGGTCATAATGAACGGCGTGGATTACTCAGCAATGACAATCAATGGTTGCTAAGCATTTTGCAGGGTAAAGTTGTGTGAAGGGATAACATGGTGAAGGATCGTGAATTGGGTTACACCGTCCAAGTTTCAATGGTCGTGATCCAAAGGTGTCATATATATATGGCTGAAAATAATTTTGAGGTGCAAAATTGCACAATGGGTAAGCCAAGTCGAGGCTGCGAAATATTGTAGGGTCCTCATGATTGAACGAACATGATCTCGGACGGGCCAGATCCACGGTCGAGATTTGTTTTCACAGCCTAAAGTGGTGCAGAGATTAACATGGTGGGACACTACAAAATATCTGTAGGAACCACATAGTTGAACGGTGGATATCTGGTGGGGATCAATTCAGCGGCTCAGATTTATTTCACGGCCCGAAAGTGCACGGGGTTTAGATAGGGGATTTGCTACAAAATCCGATAGGAAATCACGTTTTGGGTGATGGAGATCTAATCAACAGTTCTGGTGGATTTTGTGATGGATAGGTACAAGGAGGTTAAAAAGGTAGGCAATTGCGAAATTGTGTAAATGACCATATCAAGGGATGACTAAGATCTCTCGTAGAGGAAATCTACGACCATGATTGATTTCGCAGGGGGAAAAAGTGAAAAGAGGGAAGGATCAGTGCAGGTGTGAAGAAAAGTTAAAGCATGGGAAAATTTTGATGACGTAGATCGTTCCTGAGGGACTAAAGCCATTAGGAGATGTTTTGGAGCATCACTATCAAAGCAAGCAAGCGTGCCTCTCAGACGCTTCATTGTCATTTTGGATCTTGCGTGTCTGTTGAATCGTATTGCTTATTTTAGGTATAAATCATGGTGAATCTTCCACCTCGAGAAGTTTGCTAGGATTTGAATGATAATTCGGGATTTGATCCCCAAAATTTGTAACAGAAATGGGCTTTGTTTCGAGTTTGGTTTCAAGATCCATAACACTATAAATATGACCTCAATTGATGAGGAAATGGTTGGAAATTTCATTTAGAAATCATTATGCTCTTGTTTTTGTCCATGTAACTTTCTTGGAAGTGTTAATGAGAAACATTCTCCTGCATTTCTGTGATTCATCATGGTGTTCTACATTCATTCCATTTTTCTCTTTTTTATCATATTCATTGATGTGTATTTCTGCTAATGCGCTCTAGTTTCATATGAGGAATTTGTTTCGTTAAACGCTCCTCGTATCAGACATTGCATTTGTTATGTGTTTATGAATACTATTATAGAATTTTATCTCAGTTAAGTGCTCTGTATTAGTTATTAGCCTCATTTTTTTGCTGCTAAAGGTGGTGCAAGAGATTCACCCATAGATAGGTGCCTCTTGCTTCACTAGGATTCTCCCTCTATCCCCCTATCACCCTTCCAAGATATTTGATTGTTTGTGACAATTAATTTTCCTTAGAGTACAAAGGAAATTCCTCTCTCATTTTATCTATAATGTTCTACTACTTGGTTCCTATGATATTCTCATTGGAATGGACTGGTTAGAAGTGCACAGAGTTAATCTTGACTATTACAACAAGACATTTGAATGCATGGATGAAGAAGAAAAACCAAGGGTTGTAAGAGGCATTCCAAAAGTGATTTCTGTTAGGCATATTTCAGCAATGCACCTGAAGAAGTTATGTAGGAAAGGTTGCATATTGT
>LPNX010711738.1:307943-457722 GCA_001517045.1 Pseudotsuga menziesii | reverse complement strand
ACATTATTGGGAATGAGTCCATATGAAGCTTTGTATGGAAGAAGGTGTAGGACACAAGTGACTTGGGATAATCCAGTGAACAAGATTATGCTTGGTCCATAATTTCTCAAGGAAATGGAGCAAGAGGTTGCAAAGGTCAGGCAGAACTTGAAAGCAACCCAAGATAGACATAAAATCTATGTAGAGAAGCATAGAATGCATAGAGAGTTTAGTTTTGGGGATCATGTTTACCTTAGAGTGGGGCCAAGAAAGAGTTCCTTGAATCTTGGAAGTTGTGCCAAGCTGTAACCTAGATATTCTGGGCCTTTTGAAGTGCTTTAGAGAATAGGGCCAGTTGCATATAGACTTGCATTTCTTGCTAGCACTAGAGCTCATAATTTTTTTCTTATTTCTTTGCTTAAGAAATATGTACATGATCCTAACCATTTGATTAATTGGGATGTGATCCAGGTGGAACCTAAGGGAGAGTTCCAAACCACGCAATTGTGCATCCTTGACGAGAAGGTCATAGTGCTCAGGAACCGAGCCGTTGGATAGGTAAAGGTGCAGTGGAAGCACTACGTTCTTGAAGAGGCTACATGGGAGATGGAGGATGCCATGCGATTGGCACATCTGGTTTTGTTCAATCTTTCATAGAAGTGAGGACAGTGCTAATGTAAGGGAGAGGGGAATGTAATACACCAGTTTTTTACCCCATGGTATTAAAATTGTACATGGTGTAAATATTTTTATTAAATCATGGTGAGGAGATCAAGGCCAAGGCCATGCCATTGATTTGGTGTTTTACATATCGATGATCATGGTTGATTTTAATGGTTCTCATGCTAGCCAAGCACAGTATATTTTGAAAAATCATGTAAATATGCAATTTAATAAAATACCACAACTAGCAATGGACTGCAACAAAACATATGGGTGCATGATTTCACAAGGAATAGGGAGGGGAGTTATCCAAACCCTTGAGCCCATAGGGTGATATCAGATGTCGATTAGAGAACCCATAATCTCTCATCTACTCTTTTTCATCCTCTGTACTCAATCATTCAGATCTTCTAGAAGAGCGATTGAGGCAGTTAATGCCTTGCGTAGAGCAAGGAATGGTAGTCGGTTTCATGACAGATCCAACCCGAAGTCTGAGCAAACATGTAGCCTATAGCCTAGAGAAGCCACATTCTTTCTTTTGAAGCAAGTAAGAACGTGAATGCATTCCCATCCCATCATTTCCAGATTCACCCAGAACATTTTGGTCATTCCCCATTCCATTCGTTTCATTATGATTCACCATCCTGAGTTGCAGAATGACGAGGGTAAAGAGTTACCTATAATCATTCACACAGAGAGTGTTTTCCTCATTCAGACAAGATTCGATTATTCGGGTTCATGTAGAGTGTCATCTCACATATAGAATGAGAGCTATCAAAGTATTGCTACGTGTTTCTGCAATGTTTTCCTATGTTACAAAGTGATATGGAACCCCGGTCTCTTGTGTGCAAGTGAAACCCTATTTTCTTTTGAACTACATAGTGGTATGGAACCTTGGTTGTCTGTGTTATAGAGTGGAGCCCTATGTTGTTGTGTTACCTTGTGGTTTGTTGTTTTATGTTCCCTAGTTTGGGTATGAATTGTATGCAAGACTTAGGAGTGGAGGAGACGCCCAATTGGCTTGATAAATCTAGTGAAGAGAGGAACCTCACAAAGAGATAAGAGTGGCTGGTGAATATTCTATGCACATCATGAAGACCACTGGAAGAGAAGATATACCTTGAGGGACTATGCAGCATAGAAGGGGATACTTCCTTGTGTTGGGTGTGTAGGTATTGTGTATGCAAATCCAGATAGATATTGTGGAGGTATCCCTAACTCTGTGAATGAGCCACTATATTTTCCATTCTACCTTTCCATTGTCTTTGCAGCCTAATAAACCTAAACATAGATTGGATTGGCTGACATCCTGATAAACCCAATGGTATATTGACTTGGCTAGGCATCCTGATAAACCCCAATCGTATATTGGATTGGCTGAGAAACCTAATAAACCCAATGGTGTGTTTTCTTGTCTGTGTCTTGATGTGCATTTTTCCATGTGTTGTCCTTGGCTGGACAACCTGATAAACCCAACAATTAGTTTTCTTGGCTGAGTAGCCTGATAAACCCAGTAGTGAGATGGCTTGGCTGAGTAGCCTGATAAATCTATATATTAGTTGGCTTGGCTGGTCCTCAATGTGAATGTTGGCTTAACTACCAACAGTCTGATAAACCCAACTGTTAGTTGGCTTGGCTAAGTAGCATGATAAACCCAACAGTGTGTTATATTGATTATCTATAGCCTGATAATCCTAATTGTGTGTTGGCTTGACTAGACAATCTGATAAACCTGACTGTAGGTTGGATTCACTATGTTTAATATGTTATCGCTATGTGTGAGCCTATTTTTCCCTAGTTCCTTGTGGATATCACGCCCAGCTCGGGGGTGGCAGTTGTGTTGAGAGATTGATGAACACAAATGGCCTATGTTTGGGTGGAACTTTGCAGCGACATTAGCTAGTTACGGGACAACTTCGTCTTCAAGATAAGTATTCTTTGTTGTATTATTTTTGCAATGTATTTTCTTATGAATGTACTGATTATGTTGAATTCTTATTAAAGATTTAAGTATAATTTACGGTTGTTAAATGTCCTTGCATTTTGCATCTGTATATGCCTTGTATTTTTCACTGCATTTTGCTTATGATCATGGAGGTTGGATACCTGGCCAAAGATTCAAAATCCGTCTATCCTAAGGTAAGAGTTGTTTTTTTGCACTCTGGGATCCTCCTGCGGAAGGAAAAATTCGGAAGTCGAAAGGAGGGAAAAATGGGAAAAAGACAAGGCAAAAGTTGGAAAGCAGAAATCGATAAAACAGAAAAAGGTTAAGGCAGAAATTTGGTTTTCCACACCCGGTTATCAGCTGTGAAAAGTGGAAAGTAGGAAACTGAAAGACAAAGTAGTCATTTCATGGATTTCCAAAGTCCAAAGTCAGAAGTCAGAAAGTGGGAAATCAAAAGAAAAAGCAGTCATTTCGTGGATTTCCAAAGTCAGAAGTCAGAAGTTGGAAAGTGGGAAACCGAAAGATAAAGTAGTCATTTCATGAATTTTCGAAGTCGGAAGGCAGAAAGCAGGAAACCAAAAGAAAAAAGCATTCATTTCGTGGATTTATGAAGTCAGGAGTCAGAAGTCGGAAGTCAAAAAGTCAAAAGTAGGAAAGAAATAAACCAAAAGATAAAGTAGTCATTTCTTGCATTTTCAAAGTTCGAATTTGAAAGGTTGAAAGTTGGGAAGCGAAAAAGTGACATGCGAGCATAAGACATTTCAGGATTTCTGCTACCCAAAGTTGGAAATCGGAAGTCTAGAATTTGGAAGTCAGAAAGCGGAAAAGTGACAAATGGGCATACCTCATTTCAGGATTCTCACTACCCAAAGTTAGAAATCGGAAGACAGAAGGAAAAAGTAGGAAACGTTAGTTTCAGTGCGAAAACGACTCTTCTAGTTGCAGAGTGGATTTGTCTGCTATGGAGTGACTGTTACTATGGTTTTTATGCTTAAGCATGAATGTTAAAGGATGAGCATGACCCATGACTATGTTTAAAGAGAAATAAATAATAAAATTTAAATTATTACGCATATCAGTCAACTGTATGGGAATGTGGGTACATGGGCATTGTGGTATTAGAGCGAGCAGTAAAGTCACATTCCTCGCTTATATGCCAATGTAGATGGGAGGGGATGTGAAAAGGAATAATACTAATATAATAAAAATACAATAATAATATCTTATGAAGCTACATTTCTTTAACACTCCCTCTTAACAAGGAAGGTATTCTTCAACATCAAGAACAACAACTATACAACTAACTGGTGAATCTATATACCATAGGGAGTATTGGAACAACAAAAACAACATATATCTTGAACATCATCATCAGAATCAACATGGAAAATCATCATCATCATCACTAGGCACATCATCATCATACATGTAGAGAAAATCTATACTGGGCACTTTGGTAGATCAAACATACCTTGTCTAACTTACTAATCCTTTCAGACCAAACATGCCTAGTCAAACCTACCAATCTACTTAGGGACCAAATAGGCCTTGTCTGACTTGCTAATCCTTTTAGACCAAATAATCCTATTCATACATACCAATCCCCCTAGGATCAAACATGCAGTGTTAGGCTGACATACCAATCTTAGACTGTGCTGCTACACTACGACTCCAGGAAACCGCATCATCAGCATCATCATCACTCCCTCTTAAAAGGGAGGTCTTTTCAGACTATACCAAGATTGTCTCAAAATTAATCAAACTTTATTCAATATAGAGGCTTAGCCAACACATAAACAACTTGTTCCTCTGTAGGAACATGCTGGAGCTTTGAAACAACCTTCTACACCATACCGTAGATGTAGTGATACTTGATCTCTCTTTTCTTTGATTTGTCATGAAACACTGGGTTTTGTGTCAGCTTAATATAACTCAGGTTATCACAATAGATTTCAGTCACATCTATCTTGGTATCAAACATTTATATCAAAAACTTGCAAATCCATACTACTTTGCTACAAGATGAACATGCTGCAATATATTCATCCTCTGTCATACTGAGAGAAACACTAGTATGCTTTATGTTGATCCACAAGATCACACCTGATCCCAAACTGAAGCAACATCATGAAGTTCCCTTCCTATATGTAGCACTACCATCCAAATCGGAGTCAACATATCCCTGCAAGCAGATCCTCTAATCTCTCGCATATTTTAGGCCATACTCTATCGTACCCTTCAGGTATTTCAACACGTCCTTTTCCGCAATCATATGAACATGTCTCTGCTCCACCATATAATTCCTCAAAATTATTCAATGTAAATAAAATATTCATCCTCTTTTTCATCAAGTAGAATCACACAACAACCTTAAGTTTGATACCATCAATGTAGCTATAGCCTTGCAAGCCAACGTCTCAAACCTCTTTATAGTCTCAATTGAATATTTTCCTCGATTAAGGAAATTCTCTTCTAGATTCTGCCATACCGATAATCCCAAGAATATTCATTCTCTAACTCTAATATCTAGTGTAGTCACTCCCTCTAAAGCAGATAACCATCCCCCCTCTGCATCTTATACTCTATGCATCGATACATTCTGCACTGGAGTGACTTCCTATCCTCCTGTACCAATAATATTTTGTGTATCCACTACATAATCTCTCAAGGTCATTCGATACCAAGATAGTTCCTCCTGCACCTATCTATGAGATTCTCATCCTTTCTAGGCTTCCATCTTCAACCTTGTTGCAAAGGTTGAGATATCCATCACTCTAGGTGATCCTCAAGCTCCTCATGTAACTATATGTGCTATCCCATGGGTGCCTTTTAAGCCTGTACAAGTCCTTTTGTGCACATGTGGTTCTATGTAGAGAGTCACGAGTCTTAGAGGTTTCTCAATATGTACTTCTACTTCATTGAAGAAGTGTGTCTGGTCAATGAAGCAAACGTGTCGGCTTAATCAACTCCATCTTTCTAAGAGAAACCATGAACCTTTCTTTGTATTTCTTGATGTTTCCATTTGTTGCATGCTTTATCTTATAGATCCACTTGGAAGACACTACAGACTTCCCTTCATGTCTCAAAACCAAATCCTATACATCATTCTTCATGATTGACTGGTACTCTTTGATCATAGCATCCTTCCACTCTTTCTTCTTAGTCGCTTCTTCATATATGGAAGGATATGAATCAATGATTCCAAACAATAGTTCCACATAACTAGAGTGTGCTTGAGGCCTCTTTCTTTCTCTGGAAGTCTTGTTTGGAGCACCATGCTTCTCTACCTCTTGGATTATCTCTCATTCTCAAGCTTGTCTTCTCTTGTGGATGTTTTCCTCTTTGGGTGAATCTACAGGTCTCCATGGCTGGGTCATATCATGTTCATTGGTCACACAGTCATGCAAATATCTTAGCCAGTGCTTCAACACAACATTCATCCATATTTAGTATGCACACGGTAACTTTCTATATGCCTTTGATCTCTGCCAGAACATAATTAAGAGTGTGCAATGCTCCCAACATGTCAACAAAGAGGTTTTATTCTAGATAAGTAGCAATGGAATGTTGTACAACTCCAAAGTCCACTTAACCATCGCATGCATATTCAATAGTATATCATTCATAATGCAAACAATCTAACATGCATAACACATTTCATAAATATGTACACAATATCATTTAAGAAACTAGATATATAGGAAATGACAATTCAAATACTTATCTTTGTTTTCTTGGTAGACTCCCTCTTGATCTTTGTCTCCTTGCAGGAATTAAAAAAGTCTCTGATAGTGTACTCTAATACACTGTCATATTCTAAGGACTTTTTCCTATCTTACTCACATTCAACAATGCTGAGCAATTCTTCTACACCATAGATCACATGGAACTGTGTACTAATGTTGAATCTGTGTGTCTCTTCTTCTTCATTCACAACCACATCCCTTCTTATCCAATGTTGGATAAGAGGTTCTTCCATGGAGAATGATCTTCATCTTCATGGTATTTCTCCTCCTTGGCATGATATGTTAGGGCTTGAATCTGAATGTCCCTTTGATATGTAGACTCCTCCTATAACATATAGAACATCCTTCATCTTCATGGACTTTCTGGAATCCAACTTATAAGAAGATTATCCTATTCCCTCGATGGGATATTGGTAATTGTCTCCAAGATTTACTTTGTGTGGAGAGTATTAAGTTTTATATGCTTCTATAACTTAATTCCTAACTTGATAAGAATTTAATACATTTTCACAATAACAACATAAAGAGGATCACTTAAAGAAACACAAATCACAAGGTACACAACAATTTACCCTGGGAAACCCAGAAGGGAAAAACCCAGTAAAACTTCCTCAAAATAGATTACCAGAATGCAATGACCAAATAACAAGGTCTCATAAGAGAGAGAAACCAAAACCCAAGCATAAGATCCAAAACACTAAAGAAAATTGTCCTCCTCCTTCTATGTCCTTCCTTCTTTCTCTCTCTTGTGTAATACATGAGTGAGTGAGTGTGTATAAATGAGCAAGGGAACCTCCCTATTTATCCTGGTTTCCCAGTTGATATTTAACCCTAACTGGTCCGACATATCCAACTGATAGGGTCGACCTACCTAGGTAAAATCACAATAATAATTATATTATTATTTATGGGTACTATTGACCCGATCTACAACGAAGGGTTTACCTCATGACTTTTACATGACCTTTTACATCAATGACATCTCCCGAAGGAGGAATAATAATAATTTAAAGTACAAGTAGAATATTCTTTAAAGATATAGTTTTTCAACACCCCCCCTGAACAAGAAGGGTATTCTACTGACAACAACAACAACTGGTGTTTCTCTACACAACATCATCAGAAGGAGGGAGGAGACATCATCAACATCATCTTTTGGAACATTGTCTGGTACATCTATAGATCATCGAATTTTTTGAACAACATCATCATCTACAACACAGAGGTTGAGTATCATCATCTGCAACATGGAAATGGGGTACCATCACTTGCAACATGGAACTGGAACATCATCGTATGCAGCATGGAGCTGGAGCATCATCATCTGCAACATGGAACTCAATCATCACCTACAACATGAAGCTGGAGCATCATCATCATCTGTTGGAACGTCATCATATGTAGCATGGAGTTGGAGCATCATCATATGTAGCATGGAGTTGGAGCATCATCATATGCAGCATGGAACTGGATCATCACCTGTAGCATAGAGCTGGAGCATCATCATCATCTACATCAGCATAGAAGTGTTGGAACATCATCATCATCATCTTCATTATAGATATAAAGTATCAACATCTTCAATATAAAAACTGATCCATTACTAAAAATGACAGCATAAGACTGGCTCATGAGTGTAAATATGGAATAACAACAACAATGACATCACGAGGATGGATCATCAACATAAATATGGAATAAAAACAACAACATGTGACATGTATAAAAACATCATCATCAACAAATCAAGGTTGGAGTAACATCATCTATGACAATAGAATGAGTCGGGTGTATCAACAACCAACATGATTCGTCCTTTTGGAATTTTAGAATCATGGAAAATGCTGGTTATCCTTTCCTTTTGGAATAATGGGATCATGGGAAACACTAGTAATCCCTTCATTTTGGAATTACGGGATCATAGACAACACATATATGGTATTCAAACAATCGTCCTTTTGAGATTATGGGATCAAGTCTTTATGGAGCTAACAGTACTGATCACAACTAACACAAACATACACATGATGATCCTTCCTTTCAACATCATGGGATTGTTAGGATTTATAATCCTCCCTTGTCCAAAATGGTCTATTAGATTATATTTTCCTAACTTATGAGTCATTTAGTTATTATTGGGTCCACTAGTACCATTAGGTCCACTTGGCCTAATGGGGACACATGTACCAATCACTAGAAAGTGGGGAACACAGATAGAGGCTAACTGAAAATGATTGCACATTCATACATCGGTTTACGCACCTCCTAGACCAATCCCTACAATTTAGGAGCCATTGGGAGTGTCAGCACCAACCTCCTTTAGTTGTTCACAGTTGTTAACTAGTCAAGCTTAGTTATGCTTCAGTTAGATGTCCTCCAGTTCACTTAGTGCCATTAAGGCATGATTGCATGTGGGAAGGCTACTATTCTCACCTACTTCTCACTTACCACCTCAGTTAGACTAGTTTAACTATTTATAAATGATTGAGAGTATGGATTAGACAATTGGAGCTTAGCTAGTTAGCTCCAATAGTGATTTAGACACTTATAGTTAGTCATGCAGTCATATTGAGTTGGTGATTCGAATCCTATCCACATGATTCAAATTATCCTTTATGTAACACTGTTGTATACCAATGGGATTAATGAAGTTTATATTGTAATTACTGAGCAATCCCTTTCTGTTTCCTGTGAGATTTTTTTTGTTCAGTGGGTAGTATTCATTCATTTTACACTACATAATAATTAAATATAATGGCACTCATTTCTTGAATATCAATGGAACATTAATTCTAATATGGTATTAGAGCCTCCTCAAGCAAGATTCAAGTCTGTCTACTCTCCATTGTACACTAGAAGCAATTGGGGTTCCAAGAAAGTACCGCAAAGAGTGCCTTGCTTCCTCTAAATTCATTCAGAGTGGTAGTGCATGTGTGATGGACCCTGAAAATGTGTACATGTTGAGAGGGAAGGCTTTATTTTGACATAGTGTGAATTGGTTTTGTTTTTACGGTGTTTTCTTATAGGTGCTACGTATCTTGATTGAATAAATTGAATGATCCAAAGGAGAATTGATGGAGAATAAATATTTCTTACCTCGGATCCTGGCTCCCTTCAACTATGTTGATTGGAGGGAATATATGCAGGTTTAATTGCACAATATTTGGCCTATATAGGATGAAAATGGGCCAAGATACTGAACCTCATCATGTTGCTGAGAAGAACAAGTTCTTGAACCAGTTCGATGAATCCTTCAGCTTCCTTTGTGCTCATATCTCAAGAGACCTCCTCTTTCATATTAAAGAATTCAAGACTCCCAAATAATCTTGGTAGAAGCTCGAATTATTGTTTGGAAAGCATGATGAGCTTTGGGGACACATTTAGAGAATGAGCTAATATCATTGCAGCCCAGCAGTTTCGATACCATACAACAATGTTTTACCAAATTCAAGTCTCTTGCACTATAATGTAAGCAGTGTGGAATAGAGAGAAAGGATGAGCAACTTGTGCTCTTTGTACTCAGCAAACTTGGTTCTAAGTATTCTGTATTTTTCTCTACCTTCCATTCTGGAATAGCTTCCATTCCCAATTGGAATATGCCTACACTTGATGGCTTTGCCAAGTCCTTAATACAGGAGCAAGAAAAGTTGGTTCAGATGGCAGTCCTCCAAAATTCCAAAAACCAAGCTCTATTGATGAAATACTCTACCAATGTGTAAGATAAATGGACGCATAAGGGGAAGGAGCCTAAATCATATGATTTGAATCCTAACGAGAGTCAGAAGCCTTCTGAAGGAGCTTCGAGCTCCAAGAAGAAGAAAAATTTTGAAAACAAAAAGTGTCCCTATTGTATGAGGGGTTTTCATCCTGATAAATCTTGGATGAAGAAGTAGATCGGCCATTTTTCTTCCCTCCTTGAATAGAACAACATTGCTCTTCCACATGGAGCAAAGAAGTATGATGTTGAACCACATACAGAAGATCATGAGAGGTGCCATGCCTTGAAGGCTGGCCTTACTCAGTCGACATCCTACTTGATTGATTATATAGAATCTAACCACATGGTTTCCTCCAAGGAGTCTTTGTCTATCCTCACACTATCAAAAGGGCCTAACATTCACATGGGAGATGAATCCAAAATTCCAGTAGTAGGAATAGGTTCAGTTAATATCCAACATGGTGAGTGTTATCACCATGTAATTTTCCTATGGTTGTGGTAGGAAGTCACAAGGGTAACCATTTCAAACAAATATTTAGATTTTATTCTAGCCTTATAGTCAAAGAGGGCTCTCTATATGTCATAGAAAAATTCCAATATACATTTGGATTTAAACAAGCAGTCAGAAGGATAGATTCTGATGGGAATAGGGTATTTGCATATTTTAAAGAAGGTGAAATAGAAAGACAAGAAAAACCATTGGGAGACAGAGTCAAAAAACCTAAAACATTCAAGGCCTTACAACAAATAATAACCAACAATAAACTTCATAATTTGAGGCAAAATATGCATCAATATTCAGCAAAATATATTTGAAGAGATGGCAGGGGGGAATGAGAAGAATCCCAATGTAACAAGAAGAACCTATTTGTAGATGAATATCCTAAAAACACCTTTAGAATAATAAACAACAAAGGCTAGTAACTGTAATGGAGCATAGAAGATGAATTCCAAAACATTTACCAGAAACAAATAAACACATGCATAATCTGATGCAAAGAGCGCTTGACAGAGAGCGAATTCCTCACATACAACTATAAATGCATTGGAAGAAGATACACATACATGAAAATGAATTTTACAAAGGAAAAAAAGATTGAACAGTGGACATTGTGATGAATCTCAAACATTCAAGCTATGCTTTCATTAATGCTTCCAAGAAAATGACAGAGCTACAAAACCCAAGAGCTAAGGCTCCTGAATGAAAGTTCCAACCCTTTCTTCCTCTTTCAAGGGAATATTTATAGTGTAAACAAGCTCTTGAGACCAACCTCAAAATAGAGACAAATACATTTTACCAAAATCCTAACAGACTATGATCTCGCAGATTCGCCATGATTACAGAACCAAAAGAGGAAAACATGTTGGGGCATGCATGATGGACAAAAATGGTAAATTGAACACCTAGAAATCACTCCTACAAGATGAAAATGACGGCTCAAATCACCTTCAACACTCCGCAACATCTATTCTCCTTCTCTGCATCTTTAACCAGCGAAATCGTCATGGAACATTGATATTTTATCCAAAACAAGGATCTAGAAGCAGGTGTGTGAACCTGTGTGCTATGTAAAATTTCACATCTTTTCCCCATGAATTTCTCCACTCTAGTTGGATCAGCAAAATTATTCTTGACCGTGGATCTAGATCAAGCCTTGATCTGATCCATCGAAACCTTCACCTTGTACCCAATTTCCCTGATTGCGAAAGTTGATTCGTCCTTGCATGTTGAACTAGCGGAATTATTATTCGTTGTTGATCTTACCTCACCATCAATCGCGGTCATTGAAACCTACATACATTTAAGCCATTTCAAAAATCTAGAAAGCTACTTATCTCATGTGCATTTTCCTTTTTCTGCACCATTGATCTTTGCCATAAACTTTCCCAACTGTTGATCTGAGATCAAGCTACGAGCTAGTGGGAAGCGAAAAACGCAAATCGGGATTCTAATTCTCTAGATCAAACTTCTTTGCATTTTTCACCCTTTTCACTTTCTGCACCGTTGATCTGCATGGGAATTTTCCTGACCATTGGATCTAGAGGATCGTGGAAATCAAGACTTCAACCTTTCACAACCAAATTCTTTATATTTCCATTTTCCACCCTTTCTTCTCTTTTTCGAGCCATTGATCCTTGGCAGGAGTGCTCTAAACTATTGATCTTCGCCATAAAATTTTCCACCCGTTGATCTAAGATCAAGCTATGGGATGGTGAGAAGTGAAAATCAGGAATTGGGATTCTAATTATCTAGATCAAACTTCTTTGCTTTTTCCACCCTTTTTTTTCGCATCGTTGATCTTTGTGGGAGAGATCTGGATCGTTGATCTGGCGGATCATAGAAATCTAAAGCAGGGTTTCTAACTTTCGATATTAAACTTCCTTTCCTTTTGCACTTCCTCATGTCCACTCCTACCTTGTTCTTCCCGCACCGTTGATCTTGGGCGGAAGCGCTCTGGACCCTTGGATCCCAGATCATGGAAGGAAAAAGTCAAGATTCCACTTTCATACCCAAAATTTTACCTCTTCCGCACTTCTGCTCATGATTTTCCTTGGGAGGAAATTATTTTTGGCCTTTGATCTCTTTTGCGGGTTGGATCCCCACCTTCCATTCTTGCCCAGACTTTATACTTGATCGTATTTTTCATACTTAGGCACATTTCCAGGTCACACCAAAGGATTTCTTACTGTTTCAACCTTCAGGCTTAGGAATAAGCCTCCCAATAAACATCAAACCCCCTTCTGCGTGCCTCTAGGTCATAAGACATGAAACGTTTTTGACCCTACCCCTCATTTTTCACTAGTTTGGATATTTGAAGGGGAATTATTGTAGATTCCTTATGTATAAATATTCAAAATTTAGCACAAGTGCTAACAACGGCTCCAACTCAGGGATGCTATCCTCCATGTGAGGTAGAAAATAACTGCATAGATCATGTTCCTGATCCATTGGGCCGGTACTAAGATTTCCTGAAACATGCTATGAAAGCAAAAACTGAACAAATACTGAAAACAAACTAGAAAATTGCTAAAGGAAATGCTCACCATGTCTAGCTTATTCACACCTATCTACCCTATTTACTGAACAACAATGCTCAATCAAGTAATTTTTGACCTCCAATGAAGTCAGCCAAGAAAATGATCTAATGATTGAGACTCCTTCATCACGCTTGATCAGAAATGAAGGGCTTAATGGCAACAAGTTATGATGAGAGATATGATCTTTACTAGACACATATAAGCCATCATTTCCACTACAAAGCTTCCCCACATATCCAGTTACTCGATCATGATAGCCTTCAAAATTTTCTGTTGTGTACCTTTCATGACAAAGTTGCTCCATATAATCATCCAATGGATCATAAAATCCATGCAAGTCTTCAAAATTTTCTATCATCTGTTATCCACAATCATTCTTGTTTAGAAATGGAGAACTTAGTGGCCAAAGGTTGTGGTAAAGGGATTGATATTTACTGTAGAGACATAACCCACCATTACTACTACAAAAATTCTCCATATATGCAGCCACTGGATCATGGAAAACAAATGACTAAAAATTTTGGAGGTTTCCATGACAGAATCATTCCAACTGCAACTCCTCTAGAACCCTTTCAAACTCATCTTTAAAAGAATCATGAAGGGAATTCTCATGTCAATTTTCAAATGAGATATCAACAAATTCATTCAAAATTTCCGAATTAATAACTTGATTCCTCTCATGCATTTCAAAAGGAATATCATTATGTTCTTCAGGTATATTATTTAAGTAGTCATTATCATATATAGGTATGCTGAAATATTTCTTAAAAATATCACTAACATAATGTTCAACATGTTCATTACATTCTTCATAAATCAAATTAGGATAACTCTCTTCTTGTATACCATTGGGCTGATGATATTCCTGCTCATTAAAATAAAGGTTGGAATGCAGAGCAGGTTCTAGTCGTTCGCTCTTCTCACCTTCCTCCTTGTGATTTAACCCCTCATGACAAACTGCTATGTGTTCCATAGGTTGCAATTGATGGCATGATCGATCATCTTGCTTAACTTCCACTTATAAAAGGTTCATGGAATCTTCCATTATCATAAGAACTAGCACCAAAGAAGGATATTGATCTTTAAAATGTTCCTGTAACACTGTATGAAAGTCTCTGAGGGAATATAAACTCCCTGTTGGCAGTCCCTCATACCATGACCTCGCATTTACTTCTAAACTAGTCATGAACATTTCCATTAAAGAATCCTCATGTAATTTAACCCTCATCTTATGTATATGCATATAAAATTTAAGCAAATGAAGGGAAGCATCATCACCCTTTTGATCTTTGAATCTAGGAAGACATGTTTGTCAATCTACAGGAGGTATTCGATTGGGAAAAATAGGAATGGAAGCAATATTCATAGGAGAATACCTTATAGCCCAATAATTCATCTTGATGATGGAGAGACTGAATCAATTCCTCAAACTTTGAAACCCCTTTTACAATGGAGCTTCCATAGAACATTCTGAAAACAATTCTTTGTAGGTGGAGCCTCCAGGTGAAGGATGTACAATCTTCTTGATGTCTGATCATTGTTCACCATCAATAGTCAGATCTAAAACTCTATTGTTCATACCCAGGGAAGATTTGAACCCTCATCCCTGTATTGGTCCTTTTGGACGCCAGTCTCCCCAGTGGGGTCACCTTCCAAAATCTTTCAATTGAGTCTCAAGAGCATATACAACCAACATGTGTCTAGGACCAACTGCTCAACCAGGTCGTAGAACTAAACAACCAACGTGTTTATTCCCTGACAATGGCACCAATATGTTGTCACCCTATAAATTTCCTATGGTTGTGGTAGGAATTCATAGGGGTAACCATTTAAAACCAATATTTAGACTATATTCTAGCATTACAATCATAGAGGGCTCTCTCTATGTCACAGAAAAATTCACATATACATTTGGCTTTAAACAAGCAGTCAGAAGGCTAGATTCTGATGGGAACAGGGTATTTGTAGATTTTAAAGAAGGTGAAATAGAAAGACAATAAAAACCATTGGACAATAGAGTCAAAAACTGAAACATTCAAGTCCTTACAACAAATAATAACCAGCAATAACCTTCATAATCTGAGGCAAAATAGGTATCTATATTCAGCAAAATATCTTTGAAGAGATGGAAGGGGGAAATGAGAAGCCTGATGTAACAGGAGGCACCTATTTGTGGATGAATCTTTTGAAAAATCCTTTAGCAGAATAAACAACAAATGCTACTAACTATAATGGAGCATAAAAGATGAATTCCAAGACATTTACCAAAAGCACATAAACAAATGCATAATCTAATGCCAAGAGCACTTGGCAGAGAGATAATTACACACATCGAACTAGAAATCCATTAGCAGAAGATACACAGACATGAAAATGAAGTTTACCAAGGAACAACAGATTGAACAGTGAACACCGTGATGAATCTTAGACAGGCAAGCTATGCTTTCATTAATGCTTCCAAGAAAATGACAGAGCTACAAAACACAAGTGTTGAGGATTCTAAATGAAAGTTACAACCCTTTATTCCTCTTTTGAGGGCATATTTATAGTGTAAACAGGATCCCAATACCAACCTAGAAACAAAGCCAAATACAGTTTACCAAAATTGGGAATCAAACCCACACACATAAAATCCTAACAGACTATGATCTGGCAGATTTTCCATGATCACAAAACCAAAACAGGAAAGCATGCTAGGGAGCGCATGATGGAAAAATATGGGAAATTGAACACCTAGAAATCATGCCTGCAAGATGAAAATGACAACTCAAATCACCTCAACGTTCTGCAACAGATATTCTCCTTCTTTGCATCTTTAACCAGCAAAATTGTCATGGACCATTGATATTTTAGCCAAAACAAGGATCTAGAAGCACGTGTCTGAACCTGCGCACTCTGTAAAATTTCGCATATTTTCCCCATGAAGTTCTCCACGCTAGTTGGATCAGAAAAATTCTTCTCGACCGTGGATCTAGATCAATCCTTGATCTGAGCCATCAAAACCTGCACCTCATACCAAATTTCGCTGATTGCAAAAGTTGATTCGTCCTTGCATGTTGAACTAGCGGAATTGTTCTCCATTGTTGATCTTACCTTGCCATCAATCGCTTGCCTTGAAACCTGAGGACCACTAATCCATTTCCCAAATATAAAAAGATACTTATCTCATACGCATGTTGCACTTTTCTATACCGTCGATCTTCGCCATAAAATTTCCCAGCCATTGATCTGAGATCAAGCTGCGGGCTAGTGGGAAGAGGAAATCGGGAATTAGGTTTCTAATTCTCCAGGTCAAAATTCTTTTCATTTTCTGGCCTTTTTTCTTTCCGCATCGTTGATTTGCGCGGGAATTTTCCTGACCGTTGGATCTAGCGGATCATGAAAATCGGGACTTCAACCTTTCATGACCAAATTCTTTGTATTTCTGTTTTCTGATTTCCTCCTTTTTTGTTCTTTTTCAAGTCATTGATCCTTGGCGGGTGCACTATGGACCGTCGATCTTCGCCATAAAATTTTGTACTTGTTGATTTGAGATCAAGCTGCGGGATGGCGGGAAGCAGAAATCTGGAATTGGGATTCTAATTCTCTAGATCAAACTTATTTTCCTTTTCCGCCCTTTTTTCTTTCCACACCATTGATCTTTGCGGACGCACTCTAGACCGTCGATCTGGAGGATCGTGGAAAGTATAAGTAGGGTTTCTAAATTTTGAGATTGAACTTCCTTCCCTTTTCCACTTCCGCCTTTCCGCTCCCACCTTTTTCTTCCTGCACCATTGATCTTGGGCGAAAGTGCTCTCGACCATTGCATCCCAGATCGCGGAAGGTGGAAGTCGGGATTCCATTTTCATAACCAAACTTTTACCTCTTCCTCTCTTGATTTTCCTTGGGAGGAAATGATTTTTGTCCTTTGATATCTTTTCCGGGTTGGATCCCCACCGTCGATTCTTTCCCATACTTTATCCCTTATCGGATTTTTCAAACTTGGACACATTTCCAGGTCACACCAAAGTATTTCTTACTATTTTGACCTTCAGGCTTAGTAATAAGCCTTCGAAGAAACCTCAAACCCCCTTCTGCATGCTTCTAGGTCATAAGACATGAAACATTTTTTATCTTACCCCTCATTTTTCGATGCTCTGGATATTGAAGGGGAATTATTGCAGATGCCTTGTGTAGAAATCTTCAAATTTTAGCACAAGTGCTAACAGTGAGTTCAAAAATGTTCTCTATGTTCCCTCCCTTGTAGATTATTTGTTGTCTGTTTATCAGATGACTCATACAAGCTCTCCCAAGAGATTTATATTCGACTCAAACTCAGTTGAGATCACAGAAAAGGCTATTGGAAGGCTCATATAGAAAGGTATTGCTAATCATGACACTAAGGCTTATGAGTTCTCACATTTTTTTCCTGTCTCACCTCCTACATCTTTATTGACTCATGCTAAAAACACCAGTAAGATGTTCCATGAGATATTTGGGCATCTCAATTTCAAATATCTCCAGCAACTCCATAATGATAAAATGGTTGAAGGTTTTCCTCTCATACAAACTTTTGATGGAGTATGTTCTGGTTGCTTGGTAGGTAAGCATCCATAGAATAGGTATGAAGTTGGGAAGGCACATAGAGCTTCCTATATACTTGATTTGATACATAGTGATGGGGTAGGACCAATCCCCACAACATCCATTAATGATTGCGTGCATTTCCTCACCTTTATTGATGATTGTTCTAGGTTCTGCTGGATATACTTTATGAAACAAAAATCAGAAGTTTTTGATATTTTTAAAGTTTTTAAAGCTATGGTTGAGAATAGTTTCAAGAAAAATATCAAGTCCATAAGATATGATAAAGGAGGAGAGTAAATTAAAATATATTTCCAACATTATTGTGAATCATAGGGGATTCGAATGGAACACTCAGTTCCATACACACCACAACAGAATGGTATGGCTGAGAGGAAAAATAGATCACTGAAGGAGATGAAAACATGTCTTTTCCATGCCAAGAATCTTCATCCTTCTCTTGGGAAGAAGTTGTAAATTGTGCTTCATACTTACATAATAGAGTGCCTCATAAAGCAGTGGTTGGGGACACTCCATTTGAATCACTGAATGGGCATAATCCCAATGTCTCTCACTTGAGAGTTTTTGGTTCCAAAGCTTGGGCCAGAATACTCATTGATAAGAGAAAGGCCTTCCAATCCCAAAGTAGCAAATGCATTATGTTGGAATATGCAGAAGATGCAAAAGCATAAACATTTATGGAGGTTTCAACTAGGAAATGCTTCATTGAGTAGAGTGTTTAGTATGAAGAAGATTAGTTGTGTGATCCACCACCATCTGAAGCACAAGAAGGTATAACCACTCTTCCACCACCTTTGTATGATGATGATTTGTTACATTTTTTTAGATACAGATGAAGAGGATCAAGATCAACATGATCTTGGTCTTGAGGTTGAATCTCATGAGATTCTAGATCTAGATCCAACAACCATTACAAACCAAAGGCATAACCCTATATGGGATCAAAAGCTCATTTCTGGAGCTGGGGATGGTGCTGGGAATCTAGAAGACAAAAGGATAACTAGGTCCCAGTATCACAATGAGCATGTTGCTCTCTCTCTCTCACAAATGCACTCCCTACAGAGTGGTGCAACAAATTTCTAGGAAAGTGCTACATGATGATAGCCAATGATCAACCACTTGGCCCATAGAAGAAGAAAATTGATCATTCTCTACCTCTTCTATACAGAAGAAACACACACATCCATCAGTTCAAAAGGACATTGAGAGGTTCACATGCATAGCTTTAGGATGTTGTTGCATATAATAACCATACTGTTGCATAGTGATGAAATTTGCAATAGAGTTTGACAAGTTATTTTCTAAGGAGGAAGCTTATTTTCTTCTAAAGATAGCTTGTAGTTTCCTGTTCCTGCTTATTTTAAGTGGGGGGGGGGGGTGTTTACCATGAGGTTTTCCCATATTTCCTCAATTTATTAAGCAACATATTTTTAATTATTTTAGATTTGTATATGGGTGACTTTTGGCCTTGCCTCCAGGGCCCATAGTTGTCCAAGTTAGGATTAAGGGGGGTTGTTAGGATTTATAATCATCCCTTTTCCAAACTAGTCTATTAGATTATATTTTCCTAACTTAGGAGTCATTTATTTATTATTGGGTCCACTAGTACCATTGGGTCCACTTGGCCTAATGGGGACACATGTACCAGTCACTGGAATTTGGGGAACATAGATAGAGGCTAACTGCAACTGATTGCACATTCATGCATCAGTTTATGCACCTCCTAGACAAATCCCTACAATTTAGGATCCACTGGGAGTGTCGAAACTGCTAGAGGAGCTAGTCGGCTAAGCCAACTAGACTCATTAGTCGACTAATTCTAGATTAGGTTGATCAACAAGGGTGTGGGTCATATTGTTGAACCTCGTCCGTTACTGATAGATTTTCCATCTAACACAACATGGGTGGCTAAATAGAAGGAGTGGGAAAAAAATTTCGAAGAAAGAGAGTGGGATTACTTTCTAAGAAAATAGATAGCTCCACCCGGGCTTACTAAAGAGTTCGGGTCAGCTATGGGGGGTAGTTGGTCATGTTCTGTAGTAGAGTTTAAAGGAATTCTAGTTGACTTATGAAAACACCACCACCAACGATGAAACATCGGGCCAAAAAGGGGATAATTCAAACAATTACTCACAAAAGAACTAGGTATATGGAAGATAGAGCAAGACAATAGGTTAAAGAGAAGGGAAGAAATTAGAGAGTGGGTTGTTGTACTCCAGAGGAGAATGACGACTAGAGTGACTGAACAAGAAGAGAATCTGCCAGAGTTGGGTCATGACCGACAGGAAGAAGGCATTGATGAAGAAGCATCACCAATGGAGGAATATTTGTGGATAGAGCATGGTGAAGCTCTCCAAGTTGATATACCCTAGAACATCACACCTCATTCTCCATTAAATTCTGTTTAGAGTGCCCAAGTGCAGGATATTGTTCAAGAATATTTGGGACTACGACTTGGAAAGTTAGGTGTATGGATTTGATTAGACGAAGAAGGAAACAATGTTGACCATCTAGTAATTCAACAACCACATGAAGGAAATTGGGTTACCTTTCAACCCTTTTCATCTAACAAAAGTATTCATCTACTCTACTCAGAACATGAAGGAGCACCCCCCAGCCAATCACAGCTTCAAGTAAGACAACAGATCAGTCAAATTCATAAGAGAGGATACCCTAGTCTTAGCAATTTACTTGGGTATCATCAGAGAAATTGACTGCGAGTCAAAAGCACATCGACTGCTACAGATAAAAATTTTGACGAAAACAAAACTACTGTCGAGAACAACTGTGAAGAAAACAGATCCACATGAAGTAACCCACCATGACCCCCTCCATCACCTAGAGAAGACATTGACACCGGAGATATGGTGCACGTGTCTGCACACATTCCCCTTTATGAGGGCGATGAAGATCCCATATGACTTCTTCTACGAGTCAACTTGGGAAGAAAATGTTGTTACTAATCAAGATTGACAAATGGCTCAGTTTGTTGGTGCTATGAAAAAGCGAGTACTAACATGGTACATGACCTACACAGAAAATACATCAAATGCTACTAAGGCACAAATTAAATAACAGTTCATCTCATTTTTCAAGACTCCAGATTCAAAGTATCTGGCAGCAAAGAAACTAAAGACTACAGTCTAGAAACCAATAGAAACAGCTCGGGAGTACGATAAACAATTTAAATACCTACTAATCCAGTTGGAGTATACTATAGATGAACAGCTACTAATCTAATGGTTTGTTGCAGGACTACCACATAAGATTCGAATGCACATCATACTAGATGATTTTGATTCTTATGAAGATGCATTAACCAAGGTGTTTCAAGTAGATATGGGCGAGGACTATCTAGTAAACCCCGTTGATAGTCATATTGAAGAAAAACTGGATATTATGCAAAATTCAATATGGGCTTTAAACCTCAAGGGTTACAAACTCTAGTGTACGAAATGCTCAACGACCGGGCATACAAAAGATTATTTCTGACAAGAAGAATGTCGACAAGACATACGGTTCGTTCAGTCAAAATGATTTTGTGAGATTTTCCAAGATAAATATCTACATGCGACAAAATATTGTCCATACATTATGAATAACGAAAAATATCACTGGTTTGCGATATGTGAATTCAAAATCCATGCAACAGCCGAATGCCAGCTAAATTTAAAGAACCGACAAAATTATCATGCGGTTTACGAGACAAATGTTGTTGCAAAAAATAATAATGACAATAATACAAGAAACAATAACGACCAAAATGACCAAACCAACCAAATATATGATGGTCAAAGTTACAAGCGTCAGTATGATAACAATCGTCATGGAGGATTTTCAGGTCGAGGCCGATACTTCGAGAACCGGGAGAATAAACCATGCCTACCGATCCAGTGTTATACATGCTTAAATAAATGACATCGACACGCTGAGTGTCCATACAAGGACCGAACTGACCTTAAATTCTATACAAGTTGTGGTGTCAGTGATCACTCTTTGGAGGATTTCTCCACCATGCTTGAGAATATCTATAATAAGAAAAATGTTAATTTCTTGTCTAGTGTGCAAAAAAGTGATGTTGTTAGAACTAAAAACTTACAAATTGTCACTTTTCAAGGCACAAAAACATGCATGGATAATCCAAAAATAAGTAAAGTAAAGAACAAAGATGACTACCCTAACCCTGCCATACAAAAATAATTATATAATGATGCAATGAACATATTTCAAGAATTAGCTACACAAGAAGTAAATGATAATGCTCAACAGAAAATGTCTCAAGAATTAATTAATTTAATACATAATGATAATTTTGTTGCAAAATTAATCAACTTATTGTACAATCTTAAGAATAACACTGGTGTTTACAAAAAAGCTAAAAGCAAATGTAGCTTTAATAAAAAAAGATAAAAGTGATGTTGACCCTTTAGTCAACCCGAAAATTGAAGGTTACCGTGTCTAGCAAGTTGTTCTTGATTTCGGATCACAGGTAGACGTCATGACCAGGGACACATGGGAATAATTAGGTAAACCTTGACTTAACGAATCTGGCATATATTTGAAGTTAGCAGATCAAGGACTAATTGAACCCATTGGTGTTTGGAGGAATGTCGACACAACTATAAAAGGTATAACTACAAAATTCGATTTCAAAATTGTTAACCTCGAGGAAGGATCCAGGTCCTATCCAGACAAAGAAAGCATCAATTTCACTAGACAAAGAAAGAATAAAACTTAAAGGAAATGGGTAGAAAGTGATCATTCCTATTCATCCATCACATGGTGAACCATGGACAGAACCTATAGATGAAGAATTCGATGTCCGACAACTATACTAGATACAAAATAATGAGGATTATGCTGAACCGAACATATATGGAGAGCTTCACTTAGGAAACCCATATTCTGTAGGTTACAACTCAAACACAGAATTATATGACTGGAAAATGGAAAATTATGAACTACAAGCAAGGGAATGTTGGACCATCCAATCCATTTCGAAAAAGAAAACATGACAATGTTTCTCTGTGTCTATAATTCCAAAAATATTTGAAAGAAAAGTTAGGGAATATCCATCCCTAGAACCAATGAAAAAAGAAACATAAAGATGACCGTCACTTAGGTATAAAGAATGGGAATCACCAGTCCTTCACATTGAACAAGTATCTAAAAATATAGGTGAACATGGTTGACTTCAAAGTCTAGTCGAAACATTTACGGGACAAGTTTCTCAGTGGTGGGATACCCACTAGTCAAGACTACAAACATGGTCAAAATCTTCAATTTACTTTGTCGAAATATTTGGAGGAAAGAAGCTAACAAATCAAGCATAAATACAAGTCTTTACACAAGGCCAGGATCTTGAAAAACACATCATTACATGTGAAAAGGAATGGAAAAGACTTGGATATAAAGATGAACGAATATGGCTACACCTATTCCCATCAACATTAGATGATCTACCAAAAAAATGGTACAAAATGGAAGAATCACAAGGTGAAACATTCTTATGGAACGAACTTAAAGAAAATTTCATCAAGGACTTCAAATTTATACCTGAAGATGACCAACTAGTCAAAGCTATGAAGCAAATAAAAACATTTATAAAACCGACTGTTAGTAGTAGTTCACCAAGGTCTCACAACTGACCGAACACTCATGTCATAATATTCGGTCAACTAAAGTACCATAGTCGACAAGACTTCAACTAGAAACAAAACATATAAGTGGAAAAAAATTTCAATGGAAGTTTGACCATCCTAAAATGATGAAACCAATAAAAACAATACTAAAAGTTGAATCAATAGAAAAATAAGAATCTGAATGGATGACAACAAAAGACTTCCCAGCAACATTTTCACAATTTAAAGAATGAATTTGACAAATTAATGAAAGCAAGGCACCAAAGTGGATGGACGTAAAAATTAAAACAAAAGAAGTCGACATCTCTAACAATGATAGACCTAAACTTGCAAAAATTGGAGATAACTAGAATGAAGAACAGACAACGGAAATCAACTTGCTAAAAGAATTTCAATACGTCTTCCCTTGGGATTATAAGGACCTTAAAGGATTAGTTCAAGAAATGGGAGAAATGAAGATCGACATAAAACCTGATGCAAGACCCATAAAGAAATGGGTATATAAACTTGATCATAAGTATAAATAAATAGTGAAGAAATAAATTGACAATATGTTAGCGGCCAGAATTATCTACCCTATTGACCAGTTGGAATGGGAAATCCCAATGGTTGTGCAACCAAAGAAGCATGACCCAACACCACTAAGAATTTGTGTATATTTCCGTGAATGCAAGTCACTCTTACGAACCCATATCCGAATCCTTTTGTAGATTAAATTCTCAATGAAGTTGTGGGACATGAATGTTACTCATTTACAGACAGTTTCTCGGGTTATAATCAAGTACCGATCACCAAGGAAGACCAGAAGAAAACAACGTTTGTATGTGCATTTGGTTCATTTTCCTACAAAGTCATGCCATTTGGCCTGAAGAATGCACCATCTATGTTTTCACGAATACTGGTTAAATCATTTCAAGAATATATCTACAAAAAAATGTCTATGTATTTCAACGACTGGACAATTTACACTATGTTAAAATATCACTGAAAATGGATGAGACTAATGTTAGAAAGATGCCGACAAATTTAGTTATCCCTTAATATAAAAAATGTATTTTTGTAACTCCTATAGGAATTCTACTAGGACACATTGTATGTAAAGAAGGTATCAAGGTCGACTTCGCTAAAATCAAAATCATTCTCCACTTAAAACCACCAGTTAATCCAAAACTAATCAAAATTTTACTTAGGCATACAAGGTATTACAAAAAATTTATTCAACGCTATTCAGACATGACATATCCCTTAGAAGAATTACTAAAAGAGAATCAAGAATATGAATGGACCGAAGAATGTGATGCATCATTCGACATTTTAAAGAAAAAACTAGTCAAAGCACCTATTTTATGATTTCTGAATTAGTCGGTAAAATTCCATGTACACATCGATGCCTTTGGTATAGCAATCGATGTGATATTGACACAACCGGGAGATGACGGAATGGATTACCCGATTGTATACAATAGCATAAAACTAAATAAAGTCGAGCGTAATTACTCGACAACATAAAGGGAAGCACTAGGAATGGTCTTCGCACTTCAAAAGTATCGACGCCACTTACTAGCCAATCCCTTTGTGTTTTACATTGATCACCAAGCATTGAAGTACTTAGTTAATAAACCTTTACATCATTGTATAATCTTCCATTGGTTACTATTATTTCAAGAATTTGAGTTTGAATTCATAGTTCGACCAGGGAAAGCAAATGTTGGACCTAACCACTTGTCGAAAATCGACACAAGGAAAGATGCACATATGTTTAGAATAGAAGTTGTACCTTTTGAACTAGCAGAAATAACCCACCCCTTAGAAAATGAACAAGCACCAGAAGGAATGAGTGATAAAAAGAAGAAAAATTTAGCAATGAAATCTGCACCTTATAGCATAATAAACCGGTTCCTCTATAAACTGGGGTTAGATGCGGTACTCCGTCGATGCGTTCTGGATCATGAAAGAGAAAGTATAATGCATGAAGCACATTATGGACCAGCTAGAGGACATTTTCAGTCATACACGACTGCTAAGAAAATCTAACAATCTAGATTATGGTGGTCGACATTATACCACGATTGTTGAATATTTGTAAGTAAATGTGGTCGTTTCCAACGTCTAGGTCGGACTCTACCAAGTACAGAAATGCATTTAATATCAGTAAACCCAAGTTTAACATTATAAATTTGGGTGATCGACTTTATAGGACCATTTCCAATACCTACTAGAAGGACAGGAGCACGTTATATTATTACAGCAGTCAAATGCGTCACTAAGTTGGCAGAATCAAAACCTATTGAAACCTGCTCTAGTGAAGTAACTGCAAAATATATATATGAAAACATTATTACTAGATTCGGTTGTCCAATGACCTTGATTAACGATCAGGGGTCACATTTTATGAACAAAACAATTGCAGCTTTGAAAGAACAGTTTAAAATTGAACATAAAAGGAGCACAGCATACCATCCTCAATCCAATGGTGCAATTGAAGTGTTTAACATAACTCTTACTAGAGGACTAACAAAAATATGCAATACTGACAAAGATGGTTGGGACGAGAAAATTCCTGTTGTCCTATGGGCATATAGAATGACGTAAAAATGATCGACGGATCATAAACCATTCTAACTTGTTTATGGACCAGAAGCAGTCGATCCTTTGTACTTTTGAAAACAAACATCAATAATTGTCAACATATTACACATTGATATCGAAGAGGCTAGGAAAGAAGGTGTAATACAATTATCAAATCTAGAAGAACATTGACGAATTGTAATACAACACCAAGAGATCCAAAAACAACAACAAAAATCTTGGCGTGATTGAAGTATTAAAATTAAAAACTTGTTGATCGGATACCTTACGTTGTTGTATAATAGTCGAGTAAAAGGAAAACCAAAAAAACTACATAGGGAGTGGATGGGACCATATATTTTCGAAGAAATCAATGCTAATGGATCAATCCAACTAAAAAAGTTACAAGGCAGTGTATTTCAGAAACTTGTTAATGGTTCCCGACTAAAACGTTACGAAAACTAAAAATTAAAAAAAAAACGGTTATATAACTAATAACAAAATTTGAAAAAAACAAAAATAAAAAATTATAAAAACCTAAAGTTCAACAAAGAAAACAATAGAGGAAAACAATATGACATGGACTTGGATGAATTATCAAGAAGGAAGTAGCATATTATCATTTGAAAGAAATAACCACCGGCATCATAATCATCGACACGACAAATACCGCCCATTCCACTGACATTTCCACAATCATGACACACATCGACATAAAGAAGGCTCAATGGTCCAATCAAGTCATAATGATCATCGACTAAAGGAGTTCCAAGACCAGCGTGCATTAAAAGAACACTCAACAGATCATCCTTCACAATCAAATCCACCATTAATACCTTCATTTACGAGATCTCCACCCGCTCCACCTATTTCCGTTATAAATACCATACCAAATGAAGACCAAACATCATTCCACGAATAGATAGAAAATCAGAGCTACCAAACACCTGAGACCAAGATACCTATGTGTGAACTAGAGAATTCAACCAACACAATGGCACCTAAAAAGACAAATACAAGATTTGCAACGAACAAAGTGAAAGAGTTAGAAACAACTACAACTCCACTGGTACAACGAATGGATAACGTTCACAAAGAGAAGGTTAAAGAAACATCATGGGAAATATTGTGGAAGGAAATCTAGAAATGGTCATAAAAATATGCAAAAAAGACAGAGGAAGCCCAAAAGATAAGTGCAAGCACAATCCTCGCTTACATAATGCACCTCTCATGGAAAGTTTTGTGGGAACAAGGGACATCATAGCAAAGTTCATTGTTAGCGAATACCACAATGGAAAATTTTATTTCGAAAGACCTATCGAAATATCTGGCGACGTAATCTATAGGCTTACCAAGTTGGTTGACAAAGGGAAATAGTTCTGTGTAAGATAAAACCCAGGCCTAGTTGAAAAGCTAACAGGAACACCAACACGAAAGAATTCAAGAGGATTAATAATTATCCAAATTCAATATATGTAACACCCCGGTTTTGACCCCGTTGCATTAAACGTACATGATGTATATAATGTAATGAATCATGTTGTGGAGCTAAAGGCAAAAGTGCCGCCATCGATTCAATTGTGTTATGTTTCGGTGAATGGAATCATTGCCGATGGTCTATCGTGGTATATGGCATATATTAAGTTTTGTCATCATGTAAATATGCATCTTTAATTAAAATGAACCCCAACCAGCTATGTTCACGGCAACTAAATTGAGAAGGGGCATGATTCTCATAAGGATAAGGGTGGGGGATGTCAAACCTTGGGCTATGGGGGGGAAAATCCATGTGTCACCACCCTGTTTGAATTGCTCAACTTCCCTTGTCTTATCCAACTACCACCTTAAACATTCTACTGAGTAGTTGAGGCAGTTATTGTTTGGGAGTGGTGGTGGCAGGATTGTCAGTCCTTTCCCACCCGCACACTCCACTGGTAATGGAACCTCATGTTGGGAAAAGGAGGCGAACTCTCCAGGATTTCCACTCTCTCCACGACGGTGCTGAAACACTCACACATTTCTGACTGTGCTTTTCTTTCCCCTTGTCTGTTCACCCTCACATAGGGACAGTAGCCTGCCCATTCTCACGCGCATGCATCTTTTCTGTTTGATCTCACACAGCCAGGAGGGGAAAGCAGTTTGGATGTCATTCATGTTCTTGCAGAGTGGTATCTAGCATGTTTTCCATCCGAATTCCAGAGGTTTGATGTAAATTTCCCTCACGCACAGGTTGGGAGTCTGTATTTTCTTCCCCAGTGCGACCTGTGTAAGTCTTTTTCGATTGCTTCGTTGCCCGAGACGAACTGTTGTTTTTCCTCATGTTGTGATTTGTGTTACTAATACGTTTTGGGACTGTTGTAATTCACTTGGGAGTCATTTTGGCCACGATAGGGCCAAGAACGACTCGGGAGTCATTTTCCCTGTTTAAGCTGTAGTTGTTGATTGATTGCATGCGTGCAATGGTTGGTATTCGGACTGTGTTGGGAGCAGGTATGGGGGCTTGGGTTGCTTGATAAACCTAGTTTGTTTGGAAACCACACGAGTAGATCTAGAGGGATGGATTTCTTCTCCACAACCCCTGAATAGCACTAGAAGGGAATTCAGGGCCTGAGGGACTGTGTAGCAGAGAAGGGACTGATTCCTTGTGTTGGGTGTGTGTGGGTGTCTTAGAGGTCAGGCTAGTTCTGGTGTAGGTGTTCCTAGCTCTATAATGAGCTCACCATATTAGCATTTATCCTTTCCCAACTCCTGGATGGCCTGATAAACCTGACCATGGTTGCTTGGCTATCTTGTTGATGGCCTGATAAACCCAATTGTGTTGGCTTGGCTGTGTTTTGTGTATCCTTGGCTATGTGTAAGCCTGCTTGTTCTTTATTCCTTGGGAAATCATGCCCAACTCGGGGGTGGAAGCATTGCTGAGAGATTTAGGAGCATGCTAGCCTATGGTTGGGTGGAACGTTGCAACGATGTAGCTGGTTGCGAAACGAGTTCTTCCTAAGATAAGTAATCTTGTCTATTTTACTCCTGCAATCATTTTACTATTAATGAATATGGTGAACATGTTGAATGCTTGTATGAATGTATGTTGCTTCCACTGTGTATAATAAATAATTGTATCTGTCTATGTTCTACTTCAATGCATTTTGTTTCAACACTTTATGAATGCACATGTTCATGGGGCTGGTTGCCCGAATGGTTAAATCCATGGTAGCGTCCTCTTTGCCGGTCGGAGGCTCGGGGACGCTACAATATACAACACCCAAGATAGCAATAAAGATTGTCTCTGTAGGTCTAATAAGCACAAGGCGAGGTTCTGACTTAAAACTAGACATGTTGAAAGCCATCATGAATGTAGCAGAAAAATGGAAAGTTTACTGCTGGGCAGAGCACCTAGCAGAAATTATCAAAACCACTTGCGCAAAAATGAAAAAGGAAGGCACACCAATTAAATTTCCTTAATCATATAGATTACAATGTACCATCTTCGACCAGTCGTAGATCTGGACTTCAATGAACTAAACTGAATTGGTATGTGGAATTTCAAAACTTTTTCAATGGCTAGGAATCAACACGAATTAGAGCAAGCCAAGATCTGGTTGGATACTTGGTTTCAAAATTTAAAAATAAAAACGACCAGATGGAGGGTACCACAGAATATTCGACGATGTCTTCCACCTACTGCACACATTCAATTAGAATTAGACCTTTAGTATGGTACCTGCAGGGGGCTGGAGGAAAGGTTGAACCCCTCGACTTTTACCCATCAGTCAAAGACATCTTTGCAGAGCTAACTTGACAATCTAACACCAATTTAGACATACCACCAATCATAAAGAAGGTCGATCAACCTATCGTCGAACCTTTGATTGACTAGGAAAAAGGAAGAGGACTATGAAATACAAATTTATATCAGTACTTTTACTCTGGATGATACTCCTACAGAAGATGTTAACACTCTACAAGTTACCATAATACCACCAAGACAACGACAGGAGGAAGAAGCAGTACAGATAAATGAAGAAACCCAATCCAACAACCTTCTTCTGGAATACACAATGGCAAATAAAACATCTATCAGCTAGCTTTTGAGTTGTCTAAAGCTCGACAGAAGATGAAGAATCCAGTAAAAGGAAAGGGGAAGTGCAGGATTTTACTTCCAAAACAGTTGGATGATGAAGATGAGCCACATGCTAGAGCTGCACAAATTCTAGAGGATGCTGCTAAAACCAAAGTATCAATCGAGGAATAATTCAAAACTTTTGTCGCGGAAGAAGCAAAGCAACCTCAAGTAAAGAAAGAAAAATTTGTTACTCCACTGAGGTTGAGCTAGTCAAACTCACTTCCACCCCACCACTTTCATCCCCAGTTCAAATAGTAGAAGAAGGTTTACCAACTTCGACCTTCGTTACATCGACAACTTTCATAAACCTGTATTTACAAGCACTACCTGAAACCTTCATACTAGAGTTGATAAAAATATTCTCACTAAGAAGAAATTCTCACAAGACATTCTGATTGACCTGAGGCATGGTCAATGAGGGTATTTAAGCTATGCACCAATAGATCATTGCAGAATAGATGACACGTTTGAAGAAGTCTGATGTTTGACTTGCATTTTGTTCAACAAACATTAGAAATTCATGAATTGCATTGATGGGAATCTTATTCTATTGGTGGTGGCACTAACATACTATAGGTTCAACCCATCATTAAGATGACCTATGTTTCGATCAATCTATCACTTGAAGTATTGGTTTATTTGAAAAATTGTTTGTTGCAATGAAGTGGTTGATCGGAGTTTCCTTTGAAGTAGACTCATATTGTTTTAATGTGATTATGTTGCTTGAATATTGACTTCATATACTCTGCTAGTAATTTATTTGATTGGGTCAATTATGCTATCAACTAGTATTTCTCTAGTATTTGGTTTCAAAATTTGAAACAACATATTATTGGCAATTGTGAATTGTTGCATATATACTTTTTATGTGGTATTTTATTTGTCTCTCATTTGTTTGTTGGTGAGACAATTTGTGCTTTTATTGTAAAGTGAAAGATGATTGAAAATAGGTATGCTTGACGAAAATGAAGCCTTGGGATTTAAATTTGTAGGATATATAGGAGAAGAAGGACTTAGAACAAATCCCATAACCAGCTTTGACGAGAAATTGAAGGATTGCATAATGTCGGTGCATAGTTGTAGACTAAAAATCAATGATTGAAGAATGAATTGGAGACAACCCATACCTAGTTGGGAGATGATGATTCCCTCTTTTAAACTGGATTTTTGCAGCAATTTAATGAGAAATCTCAAATTATTTATGTTCTAGAAAGTACCATGGAATCTATTTTCCATAATTTGGTTGATGAATTTTAAGATAGTTCAGATTTGGTCAATGATTTGGAAGAAGAGGTGAAATCCCTCTCTCATGAAGATATTGATGGCTTTAAGATGAAAATTTGTAGATTGGATGTAGAAAATACCCAGCTAGTTAATGAGGATACCCACTTGTAAGCCTTTGTTGATGAGTTTTTTAAAGAGGTTGACCCTCTTCACAAATACAATAATCGATTGCTTGAAGAATATCAAACCTTGAAATAAGATTGTGATGCTCTATTGCTGTAGTTGAATAAGAGAGATGAGATTATTAAGGGATTGTAGGATTGAAAGCAAAGTCTTGAATAGAAGGTCTGTAGGCTACATATTGTTGAGAAAAAATATATTTATTAGTTATTTGATGAGAAGAAGGCTATGAAGATACCGATTTTTTAGTAGAAAACTATAATTGTTGAGTTGGCACGCTCACCCATTACATCCTCCACCTTTGATTGTCTTGCTTGTATCCCGGTTATTTGTAAAATAATTGGTTGTAAGAAATATTTTCATGTTGTTGTTTCATCTCATGTTTTTTGGCTACTAATGATGTTATTTCTCCTAACTTTGAAAAGTATACTACATGTATAAGATCCCGACTGCTGAGAAAAATGGGATATAATGGAGGAGGACTTGGGAAGCATGGACAAGGTATTGTTGTTCCTATTACCCCTTAATTGAAGCCACCAAGAGTAGGTCTTGGATATGATAGTGTTACACCTATTTATGTTAACACCAAATCAATGTTGTTTGTTGTTGGTGGAATTCAGACTCAACAACAACTTTTTGTTGAATGTGTTGTTGAGTTGGCTATCCCCGATGAGCCAAAAATTGAGAATGTTGTTGTAGAAGACAGTGTTGCTTATGTGCAAGTGTGTTCTGATCCTCTCGATGAACCATAAAATGAGCCTACATCCCATGTTTCATTAGAACAAAAATTTGTTCCATATAGACATCCTCATCAGAAGAATTGGAGGAATTTTCTTAAGAATCAAAATTCCTGGAAAGGTGGAAACTATGCTTTTAGAACTTTGCAAAAACGTTGTGAAAGATAGACTCATTGACTAATACCCACTACAAGGATAGATTGTGGATGGATTAATGAATGGCCGTGGAATAATTTTAACAGATGCTTGAAGATGTCATACAAATGTGTAACTTCGACTAGACTACCATATAGTGTTCCTCTTACATGCTTTTGATTTCTTTGGAAGTGGTCGACTAAGGATCGACCAAATTTGGATGTCAACAAATGGATCGATCAGAGACAATTTTCAACTGGTGTATCACATGATTATCAACTGATATTTATTAAATAATGATCAACTAAGACTCAACCAAGTGATGATAGTCAACTAGAATATCGACTGGAACTTCATTGACTTAGCTTCATCAATGGTGATTGTCGTCTGAGTTTCAATTGGATTGTTTGTCAACCGAGATTTGACTACTATTGTTGTTTTTTATTTGATTTTCCCTTTACTGTGTTCAATGGGGGGGAGAAATTGAATATTTAAAGACCTTTATATGAGGTAAACCCAGTTTTTGTTGACTCGGCGGTTTCTTGTTGAATTAACTAGGTAGACTGAACTATGTTCAAATGGATTTTGGGAGTTCTTATGTGTACTATTGCAAGTACCTATTTTTTGTATGAACAAAGTTTTTATTGTAGATACTTCCTATACTTGTTGCTCTTATGGATATTTGACTACTCAACTAGATCAAATTGTCTTGTTGTCTAGTCTACTAACCGTCTGGGACTGTATTTAGACATCAATATTGTTGGATGTTTGGAAAAATGCTTTGATTTTGATGACTATTGTGATAGTGTTTTAGACTTCTTCTACGAGTGTTATTGTACCAATATTGATCATTGTTTGTAGTTCATATAAAATTAAGTGGGGAATGTTTTGTAGCCACAATGGTACCATATTCATAAAAGATGGGAACCCCCTTAATTTAGAATTTTTCAATCATTTAGTTGTTCCCTTTGATTTGATCTTGTCTCCTAACTAGTAACCAAATCCATAAGATCTCAAGCAAAACAGTTCTTCATTAATCAAAATGACAAAATCTTCGATGGATTCATTACATAAACAAAATTCAGTAGTTGAAGTTCGGTATGATCATATCCTTATTATACTTCATCAATTTTCTATTCCCCGAATTCATATTTTATAATTTTTTGTAATAAGGAATCAATGGTTATTTAAGAAATTTAAAGTTTAAGCACCAACTTTCTGACTCTAATTTTTCGGAAGCCGAAACTTGGGAAGAAAGTTTGTGTTTTTTGAATTTACGCTCTGACTAGAGACACCTGAATCTACTATCTAAGGCATTCTCTGAAGTCGGGAGTTGGGACATTATTAACTCTCACTATGTTTTTCCTACCAACTTTTGATGTCTGACTTTTACACCTACTTTGACAAGCAGGAATCAGAGCATTACTATTACATGTGTTATTTAACCCGACTTCTGACTCCCAATCATATTTTTTATTAATGGTTACTTTCAACATTTGAAATTCAACGAACTATTGATCATTTTGTTAGTTTTAACCCCCACCTCCGATGCCCTTCCTTACAAGATATAAAAGATTATTTCGACACTCAAAATTCAAAGAGTTATCAACCATTATATAAGTTTATATCTCGATCCCCGACTCTTGATTTTTCAGGTCCCACATACGAAAAACAATTCAAATTCAAATTTTGTTGTACGATGCGATAATTTAAAGTATTGGGTTCATTGAATGCAATTAATGGTTTAAATTGTCGATTTTTTGCTTTTAAAACACCTCACATGGCCCTAATTTATTTTAAAACTTAAAACAAAATTTGAGTTCAATGCCATTGTCACAAAGAGCATTCATCCCTACGAGTGAAAATTTATGCACAACATCTAGGATTCACTATATCTATTTTTAGGAATCCAATAAACACTATGGCGAAAAGGAATAGATCTAAATCTCCAACCGGATATTGGAAACCAGAGACCCTAATTTTGGCTTCTATTATGTCATGAACACTCAGGTATCCAATACCATATGCCTTGGTTGGGTCAAAATCTATACCATTTTTTATAGTGATGACTTCTCTGAATTCAATGATGAAGCCCCTATCTACCAGAATATCAGTAATTCTAAGTTCCATACAATTGTCATTCACCCCGTCATTCTACCATACACGAATTTAGTCAAATGGGTGATCAACTTTGTATATGTCCTAACAAGCACTTTTAGAGACGCCCACTAGATGGTTTTTGCAAACGTCAAACCCAATACATTTGCCAAAATTTATGGATTAAATAATATGAAACAACTTCTTACACAAGATATCATAAAATCATTTGAAAGCAAGATTGATCCTGAAGTCCTATTAAAGAATTGGATGGATGACCCTTGTACCTTCATACTCATGCCAAACAGAAAATACCCCATTGCTCTGTTTAGAGAACTCTACAAGCTACGTGTAGCCATGCTATGTATATTTGCTGCAAAGAATTTACAATATTTTAAATTGGAATGGACTCCTATGGCATATTATATTGCGACATCAGGTAAGGCCTTCAATTGGGCTCACTTTTTTCTATCACTTTAAAAGATGTTATTGTCCAAGTACAGAAAACCCCAGCCACAAAGAAGCCTAGTTTTTATCTATTGTCCTATCTAATGGATGTGGTATGTTCCTTATTCGCCTTTCCTACCACAAATTGGCATTGGACAAAGGAAAATCCTCCCATTCATATTATGTATTCAATATTATGGGAAGAAAACTCTAAACCACATACCTATGATATCTGTGACAATTTTATTAGTGATGTTCATCTTGATATTTTTAAGAAAAATGATACCCGACTTTCCAAAAATCCTCTATCATTGGTTGCAACTATGGTAAATTGGTATAGCATAGAGTATTTCACTTACCTTAAGATATGGGGAATTAAAAAAAGCATCTATTAACTAGGTTTGTTCGTGAGTGAATGGAACTTGCAGAGGTTGCTTTCCAAACTATCATGGATGATGTTCACGATCAGATACATTATAAGAAAAGAGGATCATGGCCCAAGTTTCCTTTATACATTGGACATTTAGTAATTCAGAATGCAGCTCATGCTGGTATAATCTCCAAGGAGGTAGTTCATCTAAAATTAGGCTAGATAGAAAAGAGAATGCATGACCCTAAAGGGATTATTTGGGTTTATCACATGCCTATTTTCTCAGGCCCACTTGAATAATTCTTACATACATGAACAAGAAATGGATGACTCTTTTTTCCATGGTGCTCATAGTTTTAAAGAGGTTATGAAAAAAGTAATCAATTCCAGGTTAGAGAGTGTTAATACATGAAGCCCAAAAGTGGTTGAAACTCATATTATTATAGGAAAGAAATAGATTCTTTGAACAATAAGAAAATACTAAAAAGGAATCAATGCAGACATTTAGTGAAACTAAAGTGTCTACTCCTGCTACTACTAAATATGAAGAGCGACTACATTTGGAGAATAAACAAGGAAAGAAACCTAGTGACTAGCTCCCAACCTACTTCTCCCATTCAAAAGTTAAATTCCTTGATGCAGAAAACTCGGGACTTACAAGGTAAGGAAGCTCCCTTTACTAAATCAATTTTCCATGTTTATTTTGTTCCCAAAGTTACACACAATATCTTTGTTAAGATTGGAGGAAAATGAAATTTTGTTAACCCTCCTCCTAGAACATATATTGAATAAGTCATTGACCTAGAAGAGGGGAATCTTGTAGAGGTTATCAATCCAACCCCAGTTACCTTAGAAACTAAAAAGACTATTGATCCCAAATATGCCAAGTTATTAATGACAATGTCAAGGTTCAACAATCTCCAGTTAATAAATTATTAGATGTTCCTATTGAAAAGGGTCTCATCATTCAATATGTCCGCAGCTCACCTCACATTTCACAACTCATTCCTCCATAATCAGGTGATCAAAATATCAACCCTGACGATACTTCATCTGACCCTCGCACCAAGTAAGATCCTATATGTGATAATACTTATCAACAACTAGAAACTTACCAACAAGATCTGCAACGAACTGAAAGAAATAATCCTATTGTTCCTCCTTTACAACCACAAGATTCCCTGCTTACTCGGGATACTCAACTTCCCATTGATGGCATGTCTATAATCACTAAAGTTCAAACCAATTTTCTAGAGTCTACTCAATTAATCCCTTCAACTCATTAGCAGTCATTTCCCATCATCAACACCACAAGAATTTTAACTTCTCCAAAGGATCAACATATTTTGGTGAAGAAGCTGTAGTGGTTTTACAATATTATTGTTTTAGCAAAAAAAAAAAAATCAATAATGAAAAGAGGCTCCAAAAGAAGTAGAGAAGGCCAAGTTATTGTTGAACTAGTTTCCAGTAAGATAATTTAGAAATCATCCTTTGATGATCCTCAGGGTGGGGCTATAGAAGTGGTTGCAGCCATGGGGGCCTTTGCAAGAGCCAATTTTGATTTTGTATATGTTCTAAATAAAGCACTAGATGAAGAAAAACAAAAGAATGTGAGAATGCAGAATGAAAGAAACTCTACACGAAAACCTAAACCAACAAATAGAACAACTCAAAGTTGAACACAATTCATAATTGCAAGGATTAAGAGACCAGATTCAACAGTTATCATGAAATAAAGACATTGCAAAAGAAAAGGTGATACATTAGGATACAAAGCTTGCAAATATTAACACATAAATGAAGGAAAATAAAGAGTACAACACTTCTTCTACATTTCTCAAACATACTGCATAGGAATTCAAATATGAAGTTATCGCATGCAATGAGGGTTTGAGAAAGACTCGGGTCTCATTCTTTCATGGAATTAAAGAGGTATGGGATTATTTTAATGATTTTGAACATCTATCAAACCTTCTGGATGATCATATAAATGAGATAAAGAAGGTTGATTCATCTTATGAACAACTATGTGAATTGCATAAACAACTAAATAATGTTCCCCGAGATATACCTCACCTAGATTCCATGAAACTTATGAGAGTTCAATTATCAATAGTATTTGGAATATGCTTGTGTTAGAACTAATCATACAATTGAAAAGGGTCAGAAAATATGTGCCATATAGTGGATTCTTACAAATGACTACATGGAAACTTTGAAAATGCCTACCTTTGATGAATTAGCAAACTTAGATCCAAGTAATTTAAAGATAGTTGAAGTAGAAGAACAACACGATAAATCAGTCAACATAATTCAAAATATCACTCAACTAGATATCTCCTCATTCATATTGTTGATATCAAGTCCCACTCAACTCGGAATTAGATTATAGGGGGTTTTTAGACAACTAGTCAAAAATTTGTTTCAACAAGATTAGATCTCTCTTATGTAAGAGTCAATTGTAGTTAGAACATGTTAATTACCCAGATAGCACTGAGATGTGGGAGGTTTATTTGATATGGAAATATTTTGCTGCTAATTCTGGGTAGGGTTGGTAATAGTGATGTCTCAAATGATCTTAAAACTTCTCCTTATTATGTGGATCTTTGATTGTATTTGTTATACCTTCTCACCTTTAGAAGGGGGTGATACGAACTGGAGAATCATTGGTGGAATTTCTTGCACTAAATCTTCTATGAAATCTTTATTTTGCAACAACCAAGTATGTAGTTTTTGCAAACTGGGTAATGTCAAATAGAATAATTGTTTTTACTTGTGATGATTCAACAATTATGAATAAAGTTTGCTTTGTTTCTTTGTGTCTTTCACTGAATCGTATATTGATTTATTTCATATGTCAATGATTCCAGAGATTAAATAATCATTTTAGATTTTTTTGTTGTGATGGACTGATGTTAGTGATTCACATGAATTTGTTCATCTGTTTTAGCCATGATGTTTTCCTTTGTGAAGTCCTTGGCATGATGAGATACTAATTTCAATTTAACTATTTCATAATTAACCATTCTTTTAAGCAATCTCCCAATAGGTTTCCCTGTTGGGAACCATTAACCAAATATACCTCTTCACCTTTAGAAATATTGTTCCCTTTTCAGTTACTACTAGAAACTTGCACAAAACCATAGTCTCCTCTAGAGGAGCAAACCATAAAGCCGACGGAAGCTCAAATCCATTGGAAGTGGTCTTACCAAACACCTTGGAAATAGGAGAATTACTATGGAGATTCTTTGAATTTCTCAGATCATATCACTTTTCTTGTGTTGACGTTCAAACAAATTTTAGGCGTCAACATAATGTTATATAAATTTTTCTTTCCTCCAAGCTAAGTTTATGAGGGGGTGTTGGAACCTATGGTCCCTTGTACCCGCATCTTGTCGGATTATAACTACTATGGATTATTTTAATCCACTTTTCATGGACATTTGGTCCCGTGATTATTGGGTTGGGATTCAACCCAAACCTGTTTATAGATGATCTATCTAATTGGTTTATAATCACAATTGGGATCATTAATCTAGTGCTTGAGTAAAATTACGGTGTCTTTTGACTCCACCTCTTCTCTCTTTGGAAATATTTCTCTTTTGTTAATTTTATTGTTTGTCCAAACACCAATCATTAGATACATCTATTAGCACAACATCCATAAGGATACTGGTGTTAGGGAAGTCAAAATGTTAACATGAAACCCTTAATCATACCATATACATTATTCTATCTAGAATCCATGGCACATACATTCTTATAAGTCCTTATCACTTCCAATCCCAACTAATTCATTACATTTAAAGACACAACATTGTTTGATGGCCCATAATCAAGCATATAATTATAAACAAGAAAGTTACTAGTCATTAAAACAATATATAAAGGTGAGTACCTACCATTCTTGTTATATTGATCCATTCCCAAATAAATATGGCCTTCTTCTGATATATATTTTCTAGATTCTAGATTCAATTTTAAACCTTATCTTTTTGTGATGGTATCTTTAATAGTTACATTAGACTAAGCATAATGTCTTAAATCCAAATTTCATAATCATATTTGTAAAAATGAAATCATGGAATACCATACAATTTTTGTCTCTTGAAAGCTGTCAAAAATCAACAAGTTTAAGGAAAGTTATCGCAATTTTTTCTTATCACATCAGTATTTAATGGGACCTATGTCATTGTAGAGAAGACATATAGATACTACATGCCAAAAGTTCAAACTCAAAAGGGTAGAAAAAGTAGATTTATATTAGGTGCAAGTCTAGCTTATAGGATAGTCTCCAAATCATGGTTTTAAAATGTATGCTAACTTAAAACTTGTTTGAGGTAATTCAAATAGCGTGGTAAAGAGAAAATACAAGACAAACATATGTTAACATTATTTGTGGGTCACATGGAAAGAGACGGTGGAAAAAAATTCTACACCCACTAAACCTTTAAGGAGCTCATCCATGACTTTTGAAGAATTTGAAGACTTATGGCACCGTTTTGAAATTGAGATCTAATGTGGATGTACAATATAGTACATTTTAAGAGAAAATTATTTTCATTATCCACCTTCTTGATATTGTAAATAGTACAAATTATTTCATCGCGGGTCATTTCAGAAATTGTCCAATTCCTTGTTTGGGTATAGAGCTCATGAGAGTTTGTTCTTATTTTAGCAATGCTGATTTTCTTCTTTATAGTAGTTATTATATAAATATACTTTTAACCTTCTAGATTAGGGTTGATGACCTATTTATTGTACTTAATTTTCTCATGTCCTCTAATTCTTTATTGTGCCACAATTTCTCTTTAGATTTAGATGTAAAAATATTGTTAATGGTATCAATATTTGTTATCGGATAAATCTACTCAAGCGGACTTAAGCTAGATCTCCCTACTCCAAGTGGATCTAGAACAAATCAAGTACACAATACAACCTACTTTCGTAGATCAAATAGAAATGGAAGCTAATAGATAGATCACTTACATTAGGTCTACAAATCCTCTTCTCTCTTTGTTGATCCAAGCTCCAGAGCCTTCAGATGTTGAACTGCAAAACAATGTAAAGCAAGTGGAAACCATCAAACAGTACATGTGTATCCAAACATGAATTGATCTAAGCTAATAGTTAAGGAAGAAAGCTCTAAACATTATCAACACAATAAAATTTATGGAAAGAGATTTGTATTAATGTAATCAATCCATCCAACAATCCAATCCAATCCTCCAAAGCAAGATAGTAAGCCTCCCAAAGGATGATAGGGATCACCTATAAATTCCACCAGCATAAGAATACCATAGTCCTTCCTCCCTTCACCATGGAGAGATGGTTCAATTTATAAGGCTAAAGGGATAGAGTAGGTTGAAGATTATGAGGAGGGGTCTAAGGGATCTTCCCAATAGGTTAGGAACTGAATGCCACCTCACCTAGAATGTAGGGAAAGTCCTCCACCTCATCCACCTTTGAGAAGGGCCTCAAAGCTTCATTTTTTTCCCTCAAAAAACCACCAACGCACCTAGCAGTAGGAGACAGAGCGCCGATGCACCTAGCATAAGGGGAAAGAGTGCCATCGGCGCACCTAGCATGAAGGGAAAGAGCATTGACACACCTTTTCTTAAGAGAAAGAGCGCCACCAGTGCACCTAGCATGAAGGGGAAAAGCATCGGCCTATCTAGAGAGGGTAAAAAGGGTAGAAACAACCTCAAACCAACCCAGTTTAGCAAAGAGAACTTTAGGGATTGGGCATAAGGTTAACACATGGCTCAACATGACGAGATTTCAGGGTAACAATATTTTGTAAAGTGGCATCATCCTCTCTTATCCAAAAGTTTAGCCAAGACTTGGCATTTTTATGCCAACGCATCTTGAGCCATAGGTGGCTGTAACTAGGGTTTGAAGAAATATTAGGAAGCATATTGTCTCTCATGTTAGTTGTTTTATGCTTGTATATTAGGTACCTAAACACAGACATAATATCAATGGGGAAATACCCACTTCTACGAGGAGGATAGAATGGTTTGTATTACTTTTAATATTAAGATCATAAATTATTACATGTTTTTTTATTTGCTTGATCTTTCTATCTGATTCTCTAGAGATGTTGTATCTCGAACTTAACATCCATTTAAGATAATAGGAGTGATGTGAGTCTGGAAGAAAAGTTTAGAGTCCTTTTCCCACATCCAATAGTTAGTTGATTTACAATCTTGTGTGTGTGTGTGTGTGTGTGAAGTGGTTTGAATTGCCATGCTAACGATGTGATAGAAAAGGAGGTCACGAGGTTGAACCGCTTGGGTCCCTTTCAATTAGGAGAACATGTTTTCCATTGACAAAATTACCTCAAGTACCATTCATAGAATGCGAGGAAGTGCTAGAATATTTCCCCATAGAAATGTTCCTTTGAAAAAAAATACAACCCAAGGGGTTAGCTCAATTGGTTGTCACCAATGTTGTTGGACATTTGGTTAATTCCATGACAACTTGTGCTTGGCTCAAATCCCATGGATCAGCGATATTATCCCACATCAACATATTCACCAAGGATGACATAAACAAATGTGGGAAAACATCCCATGGGTTTCCTTGAGAGGTTTTCCTTGGACACACACACATTGTTAGGATAGGAAATGTTAAAGCTTGTTGTTGCGAGGAAAAATTATGCAAATATTACGTCTTGTGTATAGATGATAATGGTGGAACCTTGACTACCATAAAGAACTTTGATGATATGGATTGGATTTCCTTCCAATGGTGCAACTTTGAACTAATGCTTGCAAGACGATTGCCACTCATCATGTCATTCATATGGTCACGGTCCTAACTTTCCCATAGATCAATATGACATAGAAACCGTAACCCATTATAACTATCCTTATGTATGTATGATATATGTATAGATATATATTCATTGTAGGGTTATTAATATCAACTTAATAGAACATGTTAATTTTAACTAGTTATATTATTCAATGTAATTTTTTGGAGCTAGTTCTCTCTTATAAAAATGAAAATAACACCTTGAGATTTAGCATTGCATGAACCATTAACACCATGCAATTTGGTTGTCTTTGTCTTTGGCTAGTAACCGTGAATATAGAGTATTTATTTCTCCAAAGTCACCCAAGACTCGAACTTGGTCCCAACCACCATTATGTGTGCTAGTGCATGTACACAAGTGGGAGCATAAAAACTAACATGTTAATTGGTAGAACTTGAAACACTATATTAACACGGTCAAATGAAATTTAACAAACTCAACTTTTTTTGTCACTTTGTTTTTTTCCAAGAGACAAAGTTTTACCTTGATCTACTCATTTTTTTCAAAATTTTGATGATTTAATAATCTTAAAATGGCTCAAAACTCCTAAACACAAAATTATGTACTAAAAGCTCCCATCAATCAAGTGAAATTATAAAGTTTTGCAAAATTCTTATTAAATTTGATTTCTTTTACAAAATAAGATTAAATTGAACTAATCCCAATTATTATTGCATAAACATAAAGATATATAATAGAGTATTAATTTAACTTAACCTACATAAAATAAACCTAAACCTATAATAGATAACACCACTTAACCATTACCATCCACAAAATAACAACTAAAATTCACATTATTCTAATTCTACATAACCTTTTTATCAAACCAATAATCCTACCAGAACATTTTTCGAAAATCAAATGAAGCTATTCATCATATACACAATTAAAATCTCTCTTTATAAGGCTTTGGATGTATTATAAAAGACAAAAGCCCTCTTCTTAACTCATATATAGACACTTAAATGGTTCATAATAAACCACTAAATATTATATGATACTTTAACTTACAAAGGGTAGTAGTATATATAATCACATCCATGTAGGACTATAAAAATTTATGGTAGATAGATTACCAGTCTTGGATGAGGAAGAAATTACACGAACTGGATGCTCGAATGCCAGTACAGATTACATGAACTGGACATGGTTTTGCAATCCCAATTTCTCTCATCATTAGACATAAGGTTGTCTTTCGATCAATTCTGTAATCACTATGTAAGAATCCTCAACACGACATCAGATATCATTTTAGTGCCACCACAGTCTTCCATTCTTTCTTTGACAGTACTACCCATTTTCTCTGAATCATTATAGAAAATGAAGAATTCATGCACCTTCTTCGTTTAGGATCCATTTTGGCAGTGAGTATGATCCAGATTTCCATTTGGGTTCTCAAAGAATCCTTTAAATCTCGTTTGGGCACTTCAGAATCCATTCTGTGACAGTTTACTGTTCTCCTATTTAGTTTGAAGAGAGAAAGGGCCAATATAAGACTTAAAAAGGGCGATACAGTGGAAGTTTCAAGTGATGAGGAAGGCTTCAGTGGAGCATGCTTTCCTGCAACCATTCTCAGGAAGGTGGGAAATGCCAAGGGCAAGGCGTTCTTGGTTGAATTCAGGCATCTGATGACTGGTGATGAAAAATCAAAATTGAAGGAAAAAGTAAAAGCTCAAGTGATAAGGCCTGAACCTCCAGCTTTGAATAGAGGTCTCTGTTTCTGTCCTGGTCTTAGGACTGCCCTACAGCTGTCTCTGTTTCTATCCTATTACTACTTATTACAGTCTTACTAGGCTCCTTAAATGAAGCCTTCATAAACAGAAATTTTTCCATCCTTCTTTCGGTCGAAAGGCTCCATCCGATATAACAAAAAAACACAAAGACTGAAAACAAGAACATTATAAACCCCTGCATTAGTAAAAGATCTTTGAGAAGCTGAAACTTGAGTCCGTCTTCTGAACACTTTCTCAGAAAGGTACCCCTCCTGCAGTAAAAGATCCTCTTTAGATAACTGATCAGCAATTGTTTAGGCCTTGTACTGGCTTGGTATGGAGCCCTGTTTAGTTTAACTTTGTTGCATGGTAGACTGGATTTGACTTATGAGAATGGCTTTTTGCAATACGGAAGTGTTTGTTAACCCCCTTCAAATGCCCCTGGAAGTAAGGCCCATGATATAAAAATGACAGCAGTATGCACATGGTCCCCTTCTTTTGAAATGGCAGACTGAGATTACTTTTACTTTTGAAGGGGCATTTGAGTCTTCATGTTCAGTCCTTGTGAGTTGTGGCATTTTCTATTGGATTTGATTAACAAAGGAGCACTCTCTCAAGGTAAGGGCTCTAGAGAATGACTGGTTATATTTTGTTATGACTGGTTATACCATGGGAAATTCTTCCAGAAGTGTATAGACAGGAGAAAACCTGACCTTTAAATCATGAAGTCTGATGGGGTTGCTGCCAATGTCTAATGTTTATCTGATACTTGGGCAATGTGCCCTGTTTTTCTCATATTGTTAGCAACTTAGAGTATATGACATCATTTCTAATGGTTCAAACTAAATTGATTCAGATCGCTTTACACACAGACATCAGTTCCAACTATGGGTACACTGTACCTTGAAACAGAATAGGGTTTTAATAACACCTACCATAGTTTTCCATTCACAAGATAGTGTCCACCTTCTATGTAATGCTCCCGAGTCTTAATACAGAAACATGTCTTAAGAAATATTTCTAGCCTGTATGCACACTTATAATACAAGCATAGTCGACATGCTTAATGTCAATCTACACTTGAGATACGCTTCCATGCTAAGTTACCAGGGTACGAGTACTGGCTAAGTTCTAACACGTGCAGGTATGGGGACATCACTTTTGAAATAGGGGACGGGGGTATGTCAAGGGTGCATATGTCAAATTTTATCTATACAATAATATATGGAAAAAATGAGAACTTAAATTAATGTAAATCAACAATGATTCAAATTCGTTTTAAAGTTCAAATCATTCCAATGACTATCATTCATCAATGGGCATTTCATGATTGAACATTGAACATTGGCATTCCTTCTCTTTCCAGGTATGGTGTGGAAATGACAAGCAGAAAAATGTGAAACTTGAAACTTGATGAAATTGAAATGCAAGGACTCGCGGCGAGAAGAATGCTTGACGATGAGCCACTGGCCTGGACACCAATTCCTACACTTAAAACAGTGAAGAAATCCCTACCTCTATTCTTCTTAGTTGGTCTCTTAAAGCTCACACAACCAAACTGAAAATGCAAAAGTGAGAATGGAACTAGGGTTTAATGGTATAAAAGGGTCAGGTCTTGATTGTTAGAGGGTTTCCTGCTGGGACCACCCTAAACACAACCTTATTGGGGCGTTTTAACGATTAAAAGATTTTCATGCTAAAAACAATTTTTATGTACACAAATTCAAGGTATACCTTTGAATTACGCCAAGGGTATGTCAGGGTAAGCAAAGGTGTTGAAGGGTACGGTTGGGTAGGAGTACATTTCCAGTATATAGGTATGGCTATAGGTACTGGTACGAAGAATCTGACCCCTGGATACATGCACCCATGCTACCTAACTTCCATGCTAGTGATTTATAACTGGTTGGAAATTTTTTTATGGTTAGCAATGCATTATGATTATAGGTCAGAAAACAGATTTATTATGTAACAAATACATTATTGGTATGCCTTTGATTAATGGGTAGCAATGCATCATGATTATAGGTCAGTAAACCAGATTTATTATGTAACCTACTTTGTTGGTATGCTTTTGATTGACTCGATGCATCAGGGTCTATAATTCTCAGTTGTGATTTGGCAATTTGCACATCAGTTAAGGTATCTCAACACCATTGTCAATGGATTGGACACGAAGCCATGAAAAATATATATAATTAAAATTTTGGACATTAGTTTTTCATACTTTCCAAGGAAAACCTTGCAGGATTCCTCTACTTTCCTGGAATATCCAGGACAATAGCAACAAGTAACCCCAAGGGACTCAACTGGATTTGAACCTGTGGACTCCCTGTCAGCAACATGCCTTCGGCAGATGGTTCAACTGCTTGAGCTAACCTTTGGTGCTTAAATTGTGTACATTAGTTATGTAGTACTAATCACCATAGACAAATCAAACTGGGTTTGCATGTTATGTTAAAGAACATGAAGGATATGCAATGTGTGTGGACTATGCAGATGGTTTCCTGATGTGAGCCTGATCAGAAAAATTCTATTTACCCTTGGCAACTTAATTGGAAATACTAGTCACTATACTATGCCCGTGTGCAAATGGAAGGAAAAAGGCATCGGAAAATTGTTTTAGTAATTAGTATTGAAGTGTTCAGTGTTCATTAATTACTAAATCAGTAACCTGTGAAATGGCCCTCTTTTCATTGAAGTTTCATATCTATCGTCTATAGTTATTAGATTTCATATATGATGCCCCTGCATGTTGTTATAAACATAAATTCAATGCTTACCTCTAACATCAGAAAATATTTCTCATGTTTCTTGAATCTTTGTCAAATTGGTTACGAGTTTTGACATGCTTCTTTAGTGACATTTTGGTAAAGGTGGATGCAACTTCAAGCATGATTCTGACAATTTTATTTTGTCCATCAGAATGAGGGAATGAAAGAACCAAATCCACAGTGGCCAATTGTCTCTGCTAGAAATGTGGAGAATACTCCTTCAAAATCAGTGAAAAGATATAATAAAACCAATGAAAAGCAAAGTGAAGCTAAGGTTTCTGAATTCTCAGGGGAATGTAATGCAGATGGGCAGTGGGAGACCTTGAAAGATGGAAGCAGTCAGCTAGCCAAAAAATCTTCCAAGAGAAAGAAGGGAACTAAGGATCAGTCCAATAATGGTTCAGCCTGCAAAAGGAAAATCCTGCATGAAGAAAAGGTGGATGGTACTGAGATACAAGATGAAGAAAATATTCCTAACTCTCATGCTAAGGTTGTGAAAAGAGCCCTGCTTAAGGGTCTCGGTTCCCCTACTGAATCTGTGAAGACAATTACATTCTCTATTCCTTATCTGGAAATTGTAATCTCTATTCCTTATGAGGAGCATGCAAATGAGTTGAGATGCATAATCTCTGGTCAATTTAAGGAAGAGTTGCTTGTGACATTTAGGCAATATAACTGAGACTTGACTAGTAATCCTTTTTTTTGTATTAACAGCTTTAGCAAGTTGTCTGAGCCAAAGTTGCAGAGACGGACTACTGACTGCATGAGTTTACGTTGGGATGATAGAATTAAGGAACTAATCTATGTTTAGGGAATATAACAGTTTGAGATTGAGCGGCTCATTGGCCTTGGCACCTTTTATATATGTTTTGTGTATAATGCATATGTGTTTGCTGCTATAAATGGTCACTTTTGATGCTTGAGATCCAAAACAGAATGATTATAATCATTACTAAACATATAAATTCGATTTTCTGTGGTATAGAAACAAAGCACAGAAAACCCAAGTTGGGAATGTAGAGTATTTTTGTTCTCATACGCTAAGCCAGTGTTATCCCATTGGAGGTGTTTCTTGTGAAGAATTCCATCAAATCGTGCTTATCTGTTCAATTATTTTAGAACCATGCTCATTAATTTGTGAATTTGATACGCTTGTTGAGGAATTATCCAGAGTGCTATGTTGTATGCCCACATGTATTTCTTGTTTCTTTATAATCAGTTCTGTTGCTGTAGGTTGGTGCTATAAATTATATATCGAGATTTGTGTTTGTCATTTATATTTAAAGTTTACTTCCATGGTCTCAGCGAAATACTTATAGTAATGTTTATTTACTGTTCTATGGTTATAGGCTTATCGTTTGAGTTATGCCTGAGTACTTCCCTATGCCTTGTTTTCACTCTAACAATGTCACATTTAATCCATTCATCTCTCTATCCATGTCTATGCCTTTGTTGTTTATATTAAAAACCTTGTCCCACAGTTATCTCGCTTATGTTGTTTACGACCCACAAACTGATATTTAAGTTGCTTGGGGTCTCATTGCAGTGAATGTTATGGTAGATTTAAGATATCTACTCTATCTATGGTTCATGTTTAAATATAATTTTTCAACTTAGGTGGTGATTCAAGATTATGCATAATTGGGTGAAAGTTACTCAAAAATATTTTCTACAGAAATATAATTTATGTCTTAAAGGTTAATTGTCAATTCCATCTTAACCAATTGGCTTAGCTGCTCTTAGTGAGATGCCCAAATTTCTTCTGTTCTTGCTTATTTTTAATTTTGATTATCTTTTATTTTACCTCTGCATTTCGCTGTATTTAATTGTATGTTATTTACTTCACATTAATATCTGGTGTTATACGTTTGGAATACCCATCAAAATATAACATTGAAATTATTTTGTATATCTAGCATACTTTTTAATGTTTATTTAAAGTTGGTTTGTCCATATTACAGTGTCCTGAATTGTTCATAGGGCACAAATAAGGTTTGTTCATCCGCTTGACTCTTGCAGTCAAATAAGGTTTCTTACAGTGACCTATGGCTTATGTGATATGTCAAGCTTGCCTTCTACAACGTTCAGTTATCAGGTTAGGAATCAGGGTTGTGGTTTTGGCAAAGTGAGCCGTATCTATGCTTTTTTAGGCCAGCCATGCATTGATTTCTTCATGGATAAGTATTTGGAGCAGCAGTTCAGTTACCAATGTTAAACATGAGACATATTCTCATCAAATGTTACCAATGTTAAACATGAGACACATTCTCATCAAATGGATATAGGAAAGAATATATTTCTTTGATAAAAGACAATATATTTTTTCTAGAAAAAATAAATTAATAGGATAATTATAAGTTAATGTTGAATGAAATTGAAGCCATTATAGTCTTGAGATGGATAACTACTTTTTCTTGTGTGTTTTTGGTGCCAAAATTATGTTTCTCATGAACCAACTATGAATGCTCTTTTTATAAATAGTTTGTTTCAATTAATGAATAGTTAGTTCACTCTAAAGGAATAGTTTTGCGAGGGACAATACTTGTTAAGGTTTTATAAATGGGATAGCAAGCTAAGTGGGCTTGACTATGGGGGAAATGGTTAAATGTGCTTGATCCATTGGAGTCCTAGGATGGGTGACCTCCCAGGAAGCCTGGTTACTGGGTGCAAGCTCTAGAGGTGATGATCGATGCTATGCAATTCATTTCACTAGTTTCCTCCCATTTCTTTACCCTTGTGAGAATTTAAGAATCACCTGATGCAATAAGTGATAAGTTGATTATTCAATACCATGAAAAACTAGTCATTATGTAATGGTCATGAGATACAAGTTATGTATAATGACTTACTCTATGCAGATAATCCCAAAAATGGTATTTCATATGTTGGACTGCAAAAGCCCCGCAAATTGTTTGATTAAATTTTTGGTTAAAGTCAACTAGAAGGAACATATGAAATATTTAATCCAAAATTTAATAAATGCTTCATACAAAAACCATCTGCGCCTGCCATCTTTGAACAAAATAACTTTCACAATATTTCCTACCAACAAGGACATGTTGAGAAAACCATCTGCACCTGCCATCTTTGAACACAATACCTTTCACAATATTTCCTACCAACAAGGACATTTTGGGTCACTAATGAAAGGTAGAGCATAATGTACTTGTTATCCTCACCTTCTTAATTGGTCTACAACCCTCGTTAAATGATTTACCTGAGTTCACAGCTTCAAATCAAGGTCTGGCTCTTTGCGTAAAGAAAAATATTGGAAGGTTTAAGGGAACTAGATTATTGGTGATACGTGTATCCATGACTATATAGAAGGAAACGTATGACTTATTACTACAATCCCAATAGAAAATACTTCAATTTAAAAAGAGAGTATAAAAATTAATATGGTGGCAAATGCTTTAGTCTGCTAGGGGTTTCAATTGGAACCAAGTCAATTACATGTGGAGTATTTTTATTAAACAGCCGAAGAGGATGATTTTGTGAGCTGGCAGGAACATATGGACATACAAGATCATTCCTACTACAATCTTGTGATCTACTTTGTCCATCGATTTTAATTAATGAAGGGAAGATGCTACTGTTATCATTAACAAAGGATTGGTACTATGGTGAGGTGACCTACCTCCTTTTGCTTTATGTCGATCTTTGGCAATGTAGGTTTATTGGGATTATGGATGTAAATGATAAGAAGGAAGTATGTTAGCTAGTAGTGCAAGAAGAGACAAACATTGTTGGGAGGGGTTGTTAAGCCAAAGGTGTAGATGAAGGATACAAGAAACTACTAGAGTGATGGAGTTAGTAGTTGAAAACTATAAACTACAACAATAGGTTGAACAGATCAATAGAATGAGGGTGAGATTGGAGGAAAGAGGATCAAGGGAAGTAGCATTGGGGAATGGTGTCATGGCAATCAAGATGAGACAAAGAGTAATATAAAGGTTTTTCATCTAGTTGGTTCAATGGAGACTTAAGACACAAGCAACAAAGGAATGAGGTTCGATCTGGTTGTAAGGATTGGCAGGTGGTGCAATCGATTATGGGTCGCATCTGATAATATGTTTCCCTACCTCTACTAAGAAACCCTAAGATATAATTGTTGAAGAGAAATTAGAAAGCAATGCAGCCTTCTTAGACTCTATAGGGAAATTTTTAACACTAGGCTTCGTCTCCATTATAAACCTCAATTAATGGAATATAATATGGCCCAATAACAACTAGCCCAGGCTATCAAAACTCATTGTTAGATCCACTTGACGTTGATTTCCATTCTCTTGGGAAACCGAAATGAACATGGTCTTGGGCAACTAATTTTTTGTTAGCTTACCCTAGTAGTGAACAATTTTCACGGGTTGTCATTGCAAGATCATCTTGGAAAATTTGGAATCAAGACATGATATTGAGGGTTGATGGTTCCAACGCGATAATACATATCATCTGCAAAATTAGTATCAATGAAATGGTGCTTCTCTATCAAAATTCCTCCAAAGTGACCCGAGATTAAGCACGAATGAGTCTAGTTGCTACTCTGAGATCTTAGTATCATAACAAGGAAGAAAAAACGAATATAAAAGGACAAAGTTGGCCCACTTTCCAATTATATAGAATGTTAAGCCACCCACAAAGAATCATTCTTGTTATGGTCACCACCTGCATGACACAAGTTATGAAGGAATGAGGCCTTTTGGACTTAACACCTAATCCAAAGGAAGTTTGTTCTTTCCAGTACATGTTTCTTGAAACACTTACAAAGAAAACAAAAAAAGGAAGTTCTTGAACATGGGGAAGGAGACAACTTATTCTAATAGAGTAAAATGCACCACTATAATGTGAAAGAGGCAGGAAGGATACACCTCGTTCCAAGAGAGTAAAATTCAAGAACATAATGTGAAAAAGGAACTCTATTTATGGGTATAAATATAAATATTAGTTTTCCTTAAAGAAAATTCCACCCTACCCATCCATTCCAAGTCAATCTATCTCCAAGTCAATCTATTGTCTACTATGTCGCAGTTCTTCTGGAGATAGGCTGCCCACCTATGCTACTTGCAAGTTGTTTGTAACAACTTTAGCATTCAAGTCTACCTGCTTTTATATTAATTACTATCTATATTTCTTATGTAATCATTATATTTTTTAGGAGAAGATGTGTGGCTGGTTTAAAATATGTCAAACAATGGGTTTAACTTCTAGTGAAAACAACAAACTTTGATTTTAGACGTCACTTTAGTGTAAGAAATATTAAAATACTATGAAAACATGAGGGAATTGCCTCATAAATGTTTCCTACCCGATTTTGATATATTTTTGTTAAGGAGAATTTTGTTTTCTACTGAGACTTCCAATAGGAATCCATGTTACAGGAACTAAATAAATGAAATATTTAATACTTGAGTTGATTAAAGTCTATCTACCTCTTCATTTATCTCTCCCTTGATTTTAAGTTTAGAAGCGGTACAAGTTCAAAAGCAAGCATGAATCTAGTATTCGTTCTACCTTGATAAGAAAATTCTTCCAGTTTCTTAGAATTTTTCTATCCTTCTTAACTTTAATCACTCCAAATTGCTCAAGCAAGCTCCTGGTAGAAATAACGAGTTCCACCGCCTACTTATTTCTGAAGTGTAGTTGAGCCTGGTTAGGTTCCACTTGTGCGTTTGAGCATTTCAAAAGGATCCTTGAAATCCAATTTCTACCAAAAGGAAGAACAAGGACAAAATCAGTAATGGTATGGAGTCTTTTCATGCTTTTGTAGTTCTAGTCTGAAAGACATCATGCTCCATACATAAAACAAGTTTCCACAATAAAGAGATGTTAGTATTGTATTCTACAAGAAGTCTGCAAAGCTTATCTGAAAGTTTCATAGACCGAGCCAAATGATTATCCAAATACACTAAACTTTTGTATTCATGTACCTCTTCCATATACATGTGATCTACCTTGCCATTTCTAAATTCTATATTTTGCCTTCCAAGATCGGCTTTGGGTTTCTTCATGATCGTCCACTGTTATTCTTCACATTATAGCACATTATTTTGTTTGTGTTATAATGTGTTGTTGTAACTCTTCCCTCTATTGCAGTACTTTCTTGCAACTCTTCCATTTATCTTTTCACTTTCCTTCACATTGCCTGTGTTTGCAAGTTGTATCTCTAGTTCTGCATTAGTTTCCTTCATTTTGCTATGTATGCTTTGTGCCACTGATATATAAGTCCATATGATGTTATGATCGACCTATAATACCATACAATTCTGTATAGCTACTACCTATGTGTTTTAACAAAAAATTTAGCCTTGGAGGTATATTTCATGTACAATAATTACCCATTTAACAATATCTTAATATATGAAAATTGTATTAATGTACCAACAAGTTGAGATAGTATTTCCTCACTACTTAAAGGATTAAAAAATAATTACAACTACTTTTTATTTTACGTTATTATTGTTGCTAGGAATATTGCACCTCTTGCAGACAAGAGTTGTTCCTTTAGTCTGAATAGTTCAGATCTAGAACAAATGAGAGACAAAGGATGGAATACTTCCCCTAGAAGGTGTAGACATCTGGAATGAGTTCTTTGGTTGTTTTGAAGTATGACATGAGTGTCTTATGTGGTGATAATTCTCTACGGATATACCTGCACAAACACATGAACTAGACAAGCAATATCAAAGGCACCAGAATATAATCCACAGTTCTATACTAGTGACTAAGGAATCCTGTAATAAACAACATGATTAAAACATAGCACAGTTTATGGGAAAGGAACCAACTTTGCATTAAAGATGAAGAAGAAAGCTTACAACCATCGCTTTAATGTTGTGATTCTCATTCACATGCTACTCCTTGTCCTCCAAAGCTCCAACTTCCTCCTTCTATTATCAACTTAGATTAGGCCAGAATCTCAATTCAATAGCATAACTTTTCTCTCTCTCAACCATGGGGCATGAGCTTGGTTTTATAGGGCTTGGGAGGATAGGGATGGTTGAGTAAATGGTGGGTGAGGTGGAAGGGAGATCCCAAAAGGATGGATCTCGAGTCCAAGTGGTCCTTAAGAGTAGGGATGAGGGTGCCATGAAGTCTTCCTTCGAGAAGCTTCATGGAATCTTCTCTTTTTCACTCTTTACCTCGGGCACCGCTTCTCTTCCATGTTGACAAAGCGTTACCAGGGTGGAACCACTCCTTGATTAAAGGGAGAAAGAGGCGGCACCGCTTATTTTCAAAAGACAATAGGCGTTACTAAAGAAGGTAACACCTCTTGCATTAAGGGCAAAGGCGGTGCTGGAATTTCATAACTAAAATTGGAGTCTGGGCCAGTACTCAACTCCTTTCTTTTGGGATTTGAGGGAAATTGCTGATGTTTGGGACCTCATCACATGATGATGACAAGATTTATGTGTAACAAAATGCCCCCCAAAGCATGACGCTAGAGGGATACGATAGGAAAGAGCTTTGACAGAGAAAGTTATCACTTTGAGGAAAGAAATCGCTTGATCGGAGAGCAACATCAACCAGGATTCTGCAATACATCAATACTTTTGATTTCAAATTGTCTCCTCATCCTAGTTGTAGACCAATACAAGTCAGATCCATGAGAGGGATAAACAAACATGGCTACTAGAATACAACATAGATCCATGTGAGAGGGACTCAAACTTGGACATAGCTACCAGACATACAATGTAGATCTATGTCAAATGGATGCAAATTTGAGCACAACTATGACCATACAAATGTGGATCCATGCTAAGACTCATACAAGATATTACATCACAATCTGGGGAAATCAATGAGTGCTTTAGCAGATACCCAGGGTCTTCATCTCGTCTTTCATGGAGTATGATTCTATCCATGTGATTACAATGTCTTGATGTCGAACATGGTAGAAACCACTTGATTACTGGTCAATGATGTGAACCAAAAACAAGTGTGAGGGAGATCACCATTAATGTCAATGATTCCCAAGGTACCCTAGTACAATCTCTTGAGTGTGAATAGATGATCTGAAGTCGAACACTTAGATGAATATTTCAATCAAAGGTCAATGATGTGAACCTATGTCGAGAAAGAGAGAATATGTCATTAAGGCATACAGACCTCAAGGTAATAAACTTGTTTCTAAGACTAATTCCTGGATGATGAGCTGATGTCGACATAAATAGTCTTTTCGAAGGAGGGCCATGATGAATGCCACATCGATGACACAAAACCCAGAACAAAGTTCTGGAATGTTGAGTATGTTGTGACCATAGGATTGACTCAAAAGGTATTGACATAAAAGTTGTTTTGACTGCAAAGGTAAGCTTTCAATTTCTCTTTGAACATTGCGCAGGACAACCGAAGACTTGGCAGCATTGAATTAGACCAAATAGATACCAATAGATAATGTGACAGTAGACGATGTAATTCTTTGAAAGAGTTAAAGGATTGACATGACTCATGCAAGTGGATCGATTTGGAAGCAAGCTGAATAACCAATTGACTGAATGAAATGCAGACAAATGCCATGTTCAAAGGTGACTACCAATTGCCATTAATTTGCAAAATGAAATGGTTCCCTTCCCTTAACTTCCCCATCATGATTGATGAGTGCCTCTTTTCATTTTTACGAGTTCAAAGAGGGTAACAAACACTCATTGTATCTTATCCAAATGATAAGTCCATTCTAATATGTTTCACGAACCTAAGAAAGGAGGGTTTCGTTCCCAAAAGAGGGTCTCTCAGTGTTTGATTAAATGAGTCCATTGAAAGTAAACTTGGCATCGTTCATGTTTAGAGAGTCTAAACGAAGACGGAAGAAGACTCCAAAGGGTCATTTTTCATACTTAGTCAATCCGAACTGAAAAAGGGGTAAACTATCGTCGGAAAGATGACTCTTCAAGTACTTTTACGAGCATGAAGAAGACAATCTTGCTCGACAATATTTTCACATTTAAGGAGTCCAAAAAGAGTTTAAAGAAGACTCCATTAGGGTTTCTTTTCACAATGAGTGGGTTTAATAAGCCTGAAAAGAAGCAAAAATGATTCTAAGCTTTGATACTATGTTTAAAAAGCACGATCAAAGTATCAAAATGAGCGCTCGATGACTTTTTCCATTTTACAGAAGTATGAAAAAGTAAAAAAAAACTTACCCAAAGCCAATACTATTCACTTTAGTCCCTGCAAAACTTTTTTAAAAAGCCATTAGTTCCCCAAAAAATACTAAAAAGTGACTTTTATAAACTATAGAAAGGGCATTTTTAATGAAAATGATTTAAACAACATTAAAATAATATAATAACCCTAAAAATATTTTATAAAATCCAAAGTAAATAGTAAAAACCATCTCATTTACCATTTACCAAGTCTTGGAGAGAATTTGGGAGAAATTGTGTGCATATTTTAGTTGGAGAATCTGGAGTCATTACCCGTCCATTTTTCGAGTCGTCAGTCTCAGGTAAGAGCTAGAACCCTTCTCTTCATTTTCATGGTTGCTATTTTTCATTTCCAAGCAATTTTATTGAGTTTTGGGGATTTTAAGCCAAGCATAAAAAATGTTTCCTGGGTAACGCTTATGTCCCTTGTGGGAATATTAGTTCCCACAGAAAACCGCGCTTTTTAATCTTGCACAGGTGGTGGCACCGCACTATCTTAAGGGGACAGTAGAAGTGTCGACAATCACACCCCAAAAATGGATGGCCCTAGGCAAAATGATGGATTTTAATCATTTCTAAAGATTGAATGTGTGTCTAAATGCTCTTTTCATGATTTTTGATAGGTCATTTTACGCAAAATGGTAGTGTGGAAAGAATGGCAGCACGAAGATGATGACGCTCGTGATGAGGCAGATGGGGCTTCCATAGCTGCTCTACGGGCTTGTGACCTCTTGAAATTATTCCAAGCTCCTAGCATGGTTTCCCATGTCAAGCTATTAGAGTATATATTGTGGATGTGGAATCCAGAACAACAACATTTTGAGGTAGGGGCCCACATCCTCATTGTGGAGGTGGAAGACATTTAATTTATCATCGGGTTATCTAGGCGTGGAGCGCCTATTTCATTGACAGACTCTCAAGGGGGAGAAATTGCCACACAAGAACTCATAGTTCGTCACTGCTATCAAGGAACAAAAATGTTAGGTAATAAAATCCCAATTAAAGAAGTGATGGATTTGCCACTTCGAACTGTGCTCTTCACCATGCACAGAGTAGCTAAGAGCCAAGGGGCTCACCAGGATTGACGGGAACATGTGTTGTATGCCCTGGAGGCCATGACACCCACAGTGTTTAACTGGGCCAAGGAATTGTTGATTGTGTTCAAGAATCAGCTGACCAAGTGTCGATAGGGGGAACTGAAACAGTTCGGCTATGAGACTATTTTGGCATGCTTCTTCTTTGAGAGGGTACCTCTCTTGAGACCACAGGTGGTATTTACGGAGTTGAGAGCTCGAGACCCTTGCATGCTTTGGTGGTTGGATATTATTGTCGGCATTGGAGGTGGCGGAGCCAAGGTCAAATACATGAATCCCTTCTTTCGTTGGCTAGACAATCAGATCCTCATGATTGAGGACTATGCCTATGCTGGGACCGAATTTCAAGGAGATCCCGACCTTCCTTTACCAGCTAATGCTCAGTGGGGTGACATCGGTAAGAAACAAGTTCAAGATGTTGATTATTTTTGTATTTTCATGTTTTACGATTTTTATGAATGATGACGAGACCTAATGTTTTCATGCAGATGTTGGGGTTGCACGGCCTGGGGGATCATCCCCAATGGACAGGCGAGCAAGAGCTCACTATGTCCATAGAGGCGATGATGAGTTAACCGAGCTAGAAGAGAACCTTGGTTGGTTGAATTTGGACATCCCAAATGCTACGATAGATGACCTCCCCAAGACGTATCAGTGACACATGGCAGGAGTGTCGGGTTGTTTTAGTCACACGCTACGTAGGGTGGCAAGGGATATTATGTGCTACCACGAGCACCATTAGACATTATGCATGATGTATCATTGAAATCTACTAGCTTCAGGACTTTTTGGACATTTTGTATACCTGAAAGCCAAAGTGCTTTAGATGGGGTCTCGTGACCATATTTTTGTAAAAATACTTTATATATATATATATATATATATACAGACTCATTTCCGGTGTTTATATCTGTTTCAAATGGGAAAATGGTATTTACATGAGTTTTATGTGTCTTTTACTACTTATTTTAATTTACAATGGACCATGTTTCATTTATAAATGTTATGTGTGGGAAATGTATCAGTATAAAACGTAGTTTTCCAATGAATCAGCAATCATATTATCAGACCTAGGAACATTCCTATAAGTGATTAACTCGAATGAACTCTCTAACAGACGTACTCTTCGAAAGAGATGAAGGAGCATAAGGTTTTTGATGGTATAAACATGGTTTAAATGACAAACCACTAGTCGTGAGTCCATGAATACTACCAAATCATGAATGTCCCAAGATGCAACATCGGTCAACAAACTTATCACTACTTGACACTCAACAATGTTGTTGGTAGCAGGACCAATACATACTGCCCCTAAACTGACTAAGTCATGTTCCGGGGAATACAGAACCCAAGTAGCTGAATTGAGATTCAGGGTATGATGGCAAGCCCCAATAGAAAAACCATAAAAATCCATCTGATCTGCATAACCAAAAATATGGTATAAACAGTACTGACAACAAGACTCAAAACCATATTGAAAAACTAAAACAAACTTAAAAAGTCACTCAATATACATATATATACAAGGTACCACACATAAATGATTTCAGGCATAGTACCTCTTCATGTACAACCCATTGCGAGGTTTCCCAAAAGGTATCCCATCATAGTCTACTAGTTAGTATGCCCCCTTCTCTAATACCTTACTAATGATAAAGGGACCATACCACATAGATTCGAACTTCCCCTTCCCTAGTTTATCATGTATCTTATCGTAGGTCAGAACTAGGTCACCTTCATTGAAGACACGAGGCTGTACAAACTTATCGTACTAAGCTTTGATGCATTTTTTGTGTGCCTAGTTAGCCAAGGCAACATCTCTTCTATTTTCATTAAGGTTTGTTAAGTACAAAAACTATTATTCCTCGACGGAAGTGTTTGGAAGAAGTTCTACTACAAGTTTCAATGGTGGGATTTGACACTCGATAGGGAGGACAACTTCTAGTCCATAAACCAATTGAAAAGGTGCAAAACTAGTTTTTGTTTGGACTGAAGTCCTATAAGCCCACAGTGTGGAAAAAAGAGTCAGGTGCTAGTTGGATTTGTGGTCTCCAACCATCCTACGCAACATAGTTTTCAAAACCTTGTTAATGGCCTCAACCTGACCATTATCTTGCGGGTAATATGGAGTTGATTTTTCATGGCGAAAACCCAGTTTGTCACTTAACTCAGCCATTATCTGATTGTGGAAATGAGATCCATGGTCAATGACTATGGCTTGAGGGATTCCAAACCTATCTATCACGTGGTTGAACAGAAAGAGGGCGGCAGTCTTCCCATCCTCTACATATGTAGGAATTGCCTTAGCCCATTTTGTAAAGTAATCAATGACTACGATGATGTAACCATGCCCCCAGGCTAAGGTAGGATTACAATGCATAAAATAAATATCCCGCTTGGAAAAAGGGCCAACTGCAATGACGGGGTGTAAAGGAGCATGGTGGGTGCACATTTTAGGATAAAAGTGTTGACAGGTTGGGAATTTCTTGACTGCCTCATGACAATCTTTGAAGATGGAGGGCCAAAAATACCCAGCACAAAGAATTTTTTGATTTGTCACCATCGCAGAAAGATGACCACCACATGCTCCAAAGTGGAAATCATTTAAAACGTGTTCAGCCTCTTCGTGTGGAAGGAATCATCGAAGAATGGATTTGATACCACATCGGTACAATGTATCATTTAGGATGAGATAGTGCTTTGCGTGGTGATGGATACGATGACAATCGTCACAAGACATGTCGGGCTGAAATCTCTGAGTTTGGAGATAGATTATCAAATCTCCATACCATGGATTGGTTTTGCTGATCAGGAACAAGAATTCATCTGGGAATGAATCATTGGGCTCAATTTCCATCATAGCACAGGGAAGGTCACACATCAACTCCGCAAAAACCAAGTACTTCTTCGAAGTGGCCTTAGCAAACTCAAGATCAAATTCCTGTAAGACGATGATCCAACAGGATTACTTTCCCCTAGTACCTGATGAGTCAGAATGTAGTACATGGGTTTTTGATCTGCAAGTACAATTGTGGTGCGTAGTATAATGTAATGACAAATTTTTTTTACAGCAATGATCGTGGCCAAAGCTAGCTTATCCACACGCGAGTAACGGGATTCAGAGTCGATGAGATTCTTACTCAGGTTATTTATCACGTGTTCTTGGCCATTGGGATATTCCTGCACTAGAACTATTCCAATGGTGGTAGTGGAGGAAACAACATACAACAGCAAGTCCTTTGAATAATATGGGGGGTGCAACACAGGTGAATGTGTCAAAGCATGTTTCAAATTGTCAAAAGCTCGTTGGGCTTGGTCATCCCAAAAGAAAGGAGTGCCCTTCTTCAGGAGACGCATATAGCCATGCTTCTTTTTCGTGAAGTTGCAAGCTAAACAATGAAGAAAGTTTTTCTTCCCTTGCAAAATTTTGAGTTCGGTGATATTTTCGGAGCGGGTAAGGCTAGCATAACAACCATTTTCAAAGGGTCTATTCGGATTCCATCTTTGGAAACCATGAAACCAAGAAGACATCCAGTATCAACATAGAAGACACACTTGTGTGGATTTAGCCGAATATTATAATGATGACACTTAAGAAAAATGTCTCTAAGGTTCTCTAGATGGTCCTCCCATTTCCATGAATGAGCAGGGAGATTGTCCAGATATGGCTCCATGATGTGCTTGATGTCATCAAAAGCATAGGACATGGCGCGCTAGAATGTAGCTCCGATGTTTTTCAGACCAAAGGGTAATTTCCAATACGCAAAGGCTCCCCATGGGAAAATGAATGTCATTTTATGCTGATCGAAGGGAAGAATCTCTATCTGATTGTAGCTAGAAAATCCACACATGAAAGAAAATATTACACTCCCAGCACAGTTATCGATGATTTGATCGATGTGCATAGTAAGGAAATTGTCCTTAGGACAAGCCTTGTTTAAATCTCATAAATCGATAAAAAACATAATAGTTCCCTATTTCTTTTCGACAGAGACAATATTATACACCCAATCTGTCAGTGGTACAGGATAAATAGACCCCGACTTCAGAATTTTTTCCACTTCGGATTTAATAGCCTCATCCTTCCTAGGATGGACTTGTCGTAGTTTTTGTCGAACTAGTTTGGCTGTGGGATAGGTTTTGATCTCATGTACTATGATGGACGGATCAATCCTAGGAATTTATTCATATGTCTAGGAAAAAACATCACGTAACTCTTTGAATAGAGCTCTATATATTTCAACTTCTTCTGTGGAGTAGTTCTGGCCTACATGAACATGCTCAATAGTTCCAGGCTCAATTGATATGTCTATAGGGGTTATCTGAGTGATGTTGCAAATATTTCCTTCAGAATATGTATCTTGCAATAAGAAAGGTGTTTGAGTATTGGTGACAATATCAGTACTAATAAGAGATACAAGGTCAAAGTCTACCGAGCTGGAATTGGGGAGAAAAGAGGATCAGTGGTGATGGTCCTCCCATACAGATTCATCCACACTTATAATCGCCATGATAGACTCATTTGATGGAAAATTTTGGGAGAGATAATCAAGAGTGGGGAGAGAGGGTTCTAGCCAATAAGTCAGGTGGTAAGGATTCGAAGCCACTATATGAATATCATCAGAGTGGTCATCGAAAATGGATTGAATAACATCATAAAGTGCTTCATGGGGGCCAAGAGAGGATGACTCAACAATATATTTGCCTCTATGGCTATGGCCGGTTGTAGAAATCATATTGGTAGTTGCCACCTCCATACTAGGATGGGTTGAGGGAAACACTCCCATAAGGGTGGAATCCTTCAACATACCTACCCCAATCGATTGACAAGGAGGAGGGGATTGACCTAGAATATGGATGTTATTTGCAGTGGGTGTGGCAACATCTTGTGTGCATAAATCGATTCGATCGATAGTCACAATATTCCCCAAATGAGGGAATTGGAGGGTTCTAAATACTGTCATGGCATAAAACTAGTTCCTACCTAATAGAAGATTGTAATCCAACAGGGCATCGACTACCTCCACCTAAATGGAAATAGTCTTGACCCTAAGCTCGACTAAAAGGGCTGGTAAAATACCAAGAGTTTGGAAACCTCATCCGTCAAAATATTTCAAGGTTGTAGGTGACTTTGTGAGTTTGAGAGAACCAATGGATCTCTAACAAGTCACATACAACACTGAGGTGGAAGCTCCCTCATACAAAATGGTCCTATGGACCTTTCTCCCAACTAATCTAGTTGCGATTTGAAATGCGATTTGGTGGGTAATCTGTACTTATAGTTCTCCACATTAAAATGAATTAGCTTGGTGTTATTTGGGTCTAATGCCCCCAATGTCGTTAACAAGTTTTTGCGCTGTGTTGGACAACTTTGGAGTACCTCAAGGGTAGACATAGGGTGCTTGAGCCAAATCTTCAACAACGTTGTAAAATTGTGCAGCTCTAGCTTTTGGATTAAAGATGGATTTCCTAAGGGTACTCTTGGGTGGGCACAAAATCAAATCGAGATTAGGTTTCTTGATCGTGAGAGGACCATTGGACGAAGATGGAGGAGAACTAGTGGAAGGAGTTTTCTTAGGAGAAGGATTTTCATCCTTCTTCTCTACTGACTTGTCGTATGACTGACTACGAGTACTTAAATTAATAATTTATGAGGACATCATTCTGATTTCTTCAGTAGAATTGGAGGTTCCCTGAGAGGACATGTGATCTATCAAATGTTGTTGGGAAGGAAAGGTGTCGGTAAGCACTGCAGGTGTAGGGTTATTCTTTAAAAATTTATGAACCTCTTCACGGTGAGGAAACTCCTTCATGAAGTGGTCACTGCCATAGCATAAGCAGGGATACTTATCCTTCCTTTCCCATTTATTATCATTCTCTAGGGCTGTAGCCTTGGGATTTTCCTGTCATTTTCCAGGTTTTTTATTCTTTCCTTTTCCTTTTTTCTTATTGTCGGTTGTTTGCATGGATTGGATGGAATTTACCTCGGTGGAAACCATGGGAGTAGAAGGAGTCATAGAAAAATCATTTTGTTTGTTGGCAGGATTAGTTGCTGACGAGGGCTAGATTGAACCTACAACCCCGTTAACAGAAGTTTCTGCAGGTGGCTAGGTAGGGTCAATGCTGGGCCGAGGAGCTTGAGGGATTAAGTCATACAGAGTTCCAAACTGAGAATAGACCAAGTCCAAATATTGAGTGCGACTAATATCCTTCTCTTCAATAACAACACTACCCATAGCCACATCTCGGGCAATGGGAGGAAACAAGGATTTCATGAACCAATCTACTAACAACATGTCGGGAATAGGGGCCTTGATAAGTCTTCGTCGTCTCCTCCATTCATGGATATGATTTGAAATATGTGTAGAGGTGTTTTGATGAAGGTATGTTAAAAGATCTGTACCTTTTTCATAATGAATTGGAAGTTGGAAATGAGTAATAAAAAACTATCGCCAATGAGCTAAAGTATAGAAACGAATGTTGTGGAATTTCAATGTACCTTTTCCTAGCTGTACCATTCAAAGTTCGCTGGAAGAGCCTTAGATGGACTGAATCATCCATCAAGAACTTGGAAGAACACCATAGATGGAAGGTCATGACATTGTTTTTGGGGTCTTCTCCCTGCTTCCCATCAAATTTTGGGATATCTAATGGTAACTTTACTGGAATAGCAGGCCATGAAGGGTTATGCTAAATGGGATCATTAATAAACTTGGATAGATTAGGAAAGTCCAAAGTTTCCAAAAAAGGGAGTTGCAGGTTAGGTTGCATGTACTGGTAGCATTGATAAGGCATTTGCATACCAGTAGGATCGTAGGCCGATTGATACACGGGCTATTGGGAAATCGAGTTTGCAGATGATCCTCCCGAAGATCCACTTGATGGAGGCGGGCTTCCGAGAGGAGGATTTCCTCTAGGTGGTGGTGGTGGTGGTCCTCCACCAGGTGGTCCTCCACTAGGTAGGCCCCCGAAAGGTGGCCCTCTCGGTGGTGGCCCCCTAGAAGGTGGTCCACAAGAATGTGTTCCACAAGAATGTGGTGGTTCCCCTAGGAGGTGGTCATCTTGGGGGTGGCCCCCTAGGAGTTGGTCCATTGGGTGGCGGTCCACCATAAGGAGGACCTCCACCAGGTGGTACTTCTCCAGGTGGTCCTACACCAATTGGACCTCCACCAGGTGGTCCCCCATAAGGTGGGTCACCATAGCCTCCAGCAGTATTGATAGGTATCCCTCCAGGAATAGGTACATAGGACCAATTGGGGTACCCCCAAGGGGTAAACATGATTCCGGGGTAAGGCATACTGAGATATACCATTCCTGTAGACATAGGTTGAAAGTTTACATTACTTACAGAAGATAGGTTTCCCAGATGGGTATATCCCCAAGAAGTTTGACTAACGATAGGGCGCACCCCTTAGGGTTTTCATGTACTAGATGGGGGAGTAACCGCTTTGGCTGTCGTGGAAGGAACTGTAACTGTTGACTATCCTATAGAAGGAGTCTGTCTTGTACTAGATGTGACTCCATTGACTACCAATGAAACTTGATATGGAGGTTTCCCCCTAGTGGTAGAAGATATGGGAGGACTAGAAGAAGACCCAGGATTTTGAATTGTAGTGACAGGGTTGTTATCGGATAAATCTACTCAAGATCACTCTAGAATCGTTAGATCTTCAGCTGCAAAACCTAGTAAAGCAAGTGGAAACAAGCAAATAGTAAATGTGTATCCAAATTTGATTTGATCTAAGCTAATAGTTAAGGAAGAAATCTCTAAACATTATTAACACAATAACATTTATGGAAATAGATTTGTATTAATGTAATCAAGGAGATACATAGAATTACATAAAATAGAGGAATATCACAACCTAACCTTAACGCTGCAACCTTCCATCCAACAATCCAAGCCAAAGCCTCCAAAGGAAGATGATAGCCTCCCAAAGGATGATAGGGATCACCTAGAAATTCCACCAGCATAATAGTACCATAGTCCTTCCTCCCTTCACAATGGAGAGAGGGTTTAATTTATAAGGCTAAAGGGATAGAGTAGGTTGAGGATTAGGAGGAGGGGTCTAAGGGATATTCCCTATATGTTAGGAACTGAATGCCACCTCACCTAGATTATAGGGATAATAATCCATGTCATCCACCTTCAAGAAGGGTCTCAAAGCTCTATTTTTCCCTCAAAACGCCACTAGCACACCTTCCATGAAGGGAAAGAGCACCGTCGATGCACCTAGTAGTGGGAGACAACGCGCTGGCATTGGCACACCTAGCATGAAGGGAAAGAGCACCATCGATGCACCTAGCATGAAGGGAAAGAGTGCTGACCTTCCTAAAGAGGGAAAAAGGGAAGAAATAACCTCAATATCAATCAACTTTAGCAGAGAGAAATTTCAGGATTAGGCAAAGGGTTGACACATGGATCAAGAGGACAAGATTTCGGTGTAACAGAATTCCCCCCAAAGCATGAAGTTAGAGGAATGCGATAGGTTAATGCTTTGCAAAGTGAAGAAATCAAAGGCAACGATGTTGGATGGAAGCTGCTGCAGTACAACTGACTCAAATGTCATATGACTCATAACATGGTTGTCGACCAATACAATACAGATCCATGGTAGTAGAGACCAACTGAACAAATTCATGGCTACTAGACACAATTTTAGATCCATGATGAGATGATAACACAGACACGACTAATACAAAGTGGATCCATGTAACATGACTCAAAACAAACTCCATCGCAACCTGGGAAAAATATCAGATGACCCAGGGTCTTCAAGTTGAACCCACAATGATACGAATCTAACCATGTGATTACAAGGTCTTGACATCAAACATGGTAGAAACCACTTGATTACCAATCAATGATGTAAACTATTAACAAGTGCGAGGGAAATCACCATTGATGTCAATGATTCCCAAGCTATCACAATACATACAATCGAATGTGAATAAAGGACTTGGAGTCGAACACTCGATGGGATCTTTCAATAAAGAGTCAATGATGTAAACTCATGTTGAAAGCGAGGTAACCTTCCATTAAGGCATGCAGGCCCAAAGTTCTTGTTTTGGTTTCCAAGTCTAATTCAAGGATAAGGAGTTGAATTCAACAGGAATAGACTCGTCGAAGGAGGGCCATGATGAATCCCTCATCATCAACACAAAACACAATAAAAGATGTTTTGGAGTAAACTGGAGAACTGAGTGATGTACGAGACTGACTCATAGATGACCGACATGATAGAAGGTAAACTAACTGCAGACAGTGAATAAATTTCTCTTGAACATGGGCATGGCATGACTTAGCAGTATTGAATTTTACAAGACTGATACCAAATCCCCAAATGCAATTGACGGTAAGATTATTCTTGGACAAATGAAAGAGTAAGAAGACTCTAAGAATCAGCAGGACTTGTAGACAAACAGATTACCCAAGTGCTGAAATGCATATGCAAATGAGTGCCATGTTCAAGAGTGACTATGTACTTCCATAACAAAATACAAACTCTTTCCTTAATTTCCCCATCACAAAGGATGAGTGCCTCTTTTTGTTTTTATGAGTTCAAAGAGGGTAAAAAACACTCATTGTAGCTCATCAAGCGATGAGTCCATTATCACATGTTTTACAAACCTGAGAAAGAAGGGTTTCATTCCCAGAAAAGGGTCCTTCATCATTTGACTTTACGATTCCGATGAAAGAAAACTCATTTGTCATTTCATGTTTAGAGAGTTTGAAATGACTAAGAAGACTCCAAAAGGTCCTTTTTTGTAAATAGGTCTAGTCAGTTCAAAAAAGAGATAACCTACCACTAACTAGTAGACCGTTATGATACTTTTACAAGCGTGAACGTAACAAGTTCACTTGGCAATATTTTTTTGTTTTTAACGAGCACGACAAATGTATAAAAAGCACTCAAAACCTTTTTCATTTTTGAATCTAGAGCACGAAAAAGTGATAAAGTAAGCTCAAACCAGTTTTCATGTTTTAACGAGAGCACATAAAATGAAAAGTAAGCTCAGCACCATCTTACTTTTTTTAACGAGCTCGAAGATCAGTTGAAATAATGCTCAAAATGACTTCCATTGACGGGTGATTTACCAAGATGATGTCTAGTGGTTGGTACTTGGCCCCAGTATAACTGTCAAGTAACTTAATCCAACATAAAGAGGTATGGTACAATGCCCCCCAAGCTTCATTTCGTCTACTTTACAAGCAGCTGAAAAGAAGGTTAAAAAATTGAGTCTTGACACAATGGAAGGATCTGTTTCATTTTTTAACGAGCTTGGTATGAAAAAGGAACTCTGGTCAAGGTCAGTTTTATTTTTTAATGAGCTTGAAACCAAGAATATACACTTCTCAAGGTGACTTGTTTCATTTTTACACAAGCTTGAAACAGAAAAAGAACTATGCTTGTGGGGACTTGTTTCATTTTTACACAAGATTTAAACTGAATAAGAGCTATGCTTGAGGAAATCCGTTTCATTTTTTAATGAGCTTGACACAGAAAGGGAACTCTGCTCACTAACATGTTTCATTTTTTAATGAGCTTGACATAGAAAAAGAACTATGCTCATAGGGATCTATTTCATTTTTTAGCGAGCTTGACATAGAAAAAGAACTATGCTCACAGGGATAGTTTCATTTTTATGCAAGCTTGAAACCAAAGGTACACTTTTCTTGGAAACCTGTTTCATTTTTTAATGAGATTGACACAAAAAGGGAACTATGCTCGCAATGTCTGTTTCATTTTTTAATGAGCTTGACACATAAAAGGATCTATGCTCGCAAACAGGCAGTTCTAAGCCAACATGATGTCCATAGGTTGGTGGGTTTCCCCCTTACATAAGAAGCTAGTGACTAAAATCCAGTATGATGTCCATATGTTGGATCCATGCCCCCCATTTTACCTATGATGGGAAGAATCTAACTAGAAGGGGAAGGAACCACAATAACATGCAGGACATTGAGGGAAGTGTGATGACTAGGAGTCATACAATGATCAAGTTTAATGAAGGAAAGTGGATCAATGGTCACAATATTCCCAACATGGGGAAAACACATCACTCAAAAAAGTGTGGACACTACAACTTTCATGGCATAAACATAATCACGTCCAAGGAGTAGATTGAAATCTAAGGGACCTTGTACTACCATAACATCAATACAGACAGTTTTTTCTTGGAAAGTGATAGGAAACCGAGGAAGGATCCATAAAGGTGTTGTAGGTGTTCGATTAAAATCCAGTATCTAATCGGTAACTGGCACAAGCGGAGGAGAACCTATGGCTTTCCAAGTAGTAGAGGATAGAATACTAACAGAAGCCCCTTCATCAACAATAGTGTGGAGTATACTCTTAGAAGTAACTCGCACAACTATCTGGAAAGGATTAATCAAATGAAGTTGAGATTCTGTTAGGTTACTCCAGTCAAAGGAAATAACCTCACTACTTGGAGAGGGTTTTGTCGAAAGAGACAAAATTTCCTCTTGCATAGAACAATCAGAACTAACTATGAAAACTTAAGCTAGACGATTTTCACTCTCGATTAGAAGAGAGGGGCAAGACGAAGATTGTGTCGAAGGGACTACTTTAGTCTCAACAATATCTGATGAAAGAGTAGGATCGGGTGGAGATGGAATCGACTCAACCACTTTAAATTCACTCTCCGAGGGGAGAGTGGGATCGATCGAGGTTAAAAATGGATCAATCGCTTTCACTTCACTCTTCAACGGAAGAGTGGGATCAGCCAAGAATGGACTTGGACCGACCACTTGATTAACCAATGGGATGTCAAGGGACAACTTATGATAACCAGTTGAAAGCCGTTGCTGAGGAACAGTAATATATTCCAACAACTTAGAAGCTTCATCCATGCGAGGACAAAGGTAAGCGCGGTGCATATCCTTACATAGAAAGAAAGTATATCTAACCTTTCCTTTTCGACTCTTAACCACAGAGTCACTGGTTGAAGGGGCATCATCAGCATGATGATCAGAGACTGATGACATGGGATGTTTAGAACACACTTCTGACACAAGGGAAAGACCAGGACAGACCTTGAGAAGGTGATCACCCTTGCAAAGTATACAAGTGAACTTAGCTTTACAGGTGTCAAAAACAGGTACATCAATACTCCCAACATGATGACCAGTGGCTGGTGGGATCCCAACATGACGATCATAGGTTGGAGCTATGACCTTCTGCTTAGTGTTATTCTTCTTAGCCTTCCTTTTCATCTTCTTCTTATCCGCATGTTTACTAACATTAGATTTTTCAACATATGAAGAGGAAGAAGGGGAAGTCGATTCAACATTTGAGGAAGAAGGAGAAGGGTTAACATGAGGTTTCTTCTCATGTGGTAAAGGACCAGGATCCGACACAAAGGATGCATTTGGTATTATAGGATTGGAGAATAACCACACAGGTAATCCTATAGTAAATTCGAGAAGGTTCAAAGTGGCCATGAATGGAGGACCAACAGCTCCACCAGGGGGAGAAACAAAAGACATACCCTGAAAAGAGTTGTCTTGACTGGTGGTCCCAGTAAATTCTCCCATATCTGAACTCTCTAAGAATCTTTGAAATACCACACAAGTCAAACACTACTCAAGTCTAAAAGAAATGAGCAAACTGTGTGAATATGAGTGGATCAAAAGTCAGGATCCTCACAGGATTATCAAGGCTGTGATGCCAAGATGGCCAAAAGGTTAACTCAATTGGTCACAGGAATCCTAAGAGGGTATCCCAATATACACTAGGTATGAGGGAGCTCAAATCTATAGTGGTGTTGTCTAATGCACAACCATTCGAAAGGGGCCCTCTGATATACAATTGAGTATGTGAATTACCTTTCAATATACCTCAAGGGTACGTGAAAGGTTGTTCGATATACCGACGGTACGTGGAGGAACCGCACAGACCCCGGATTGCAATGCAGGAAATAAATGATAGATGCCACGCTTAATGACGCTGGAACACACCACTAACTTACACACAGTTACTAAATGATTTTAAACATAAAATACCGTTAATTTATCTTGAGCAGTTAAGTGGATGTATGAGGTGTAGACAGGAAATGTAAAAAGAATGCAAATCCTAGCTACATGACAATGCACATTTCTCTTTTGATGAAAACTACCTAAGGTAGGGAAAGATATTTTCTATTAAGGAAGACAAAAATAAGAGATCTAAGAAAACCAAGTTCTAATCAAAGCCAACTATGAAGTTTAACATATCAACATCAATCACAATTCTTGGAAGGACCTATGAATTGATATTTCTCTTCAAACAAACATGAATCTGAACAATGAAGAAAATGATAATTCTCTTTTTAGATCTACAAACAGAAAAAGAGAAAGTATCTACAACAATCCATTCATTCAAAAATCAAAAGGAATATGACAAGCACTCAAACAACTCCAAAACTCAAGAATTGCTCCAAAACAACCAAGATGAAGCCAAAAATCAATGAATGAGAGGGGGAAGGGTTTGGAGATCAGATTTGATTATCCAAACAGATCTGGAAATGTGACTAGGAATGGTAAGGAAGAACTAACAGGTGGAGGATTTAAATTTCCTACCACAACCAAGTCATTCACTTGACTAGTAAAGCATCCCAAAATAAACAAAATAAACTCCAAACAGAGATAAATATGGGTCTAGAGGGTGTATGACTATCATATGTAGTCTAAAAACCACACTCCATCAAACCAAAACCCAAAAAATGAAGGAAAGTTAGGCTAAAATCAGAGTTTCAAAGGGAGGCGCACCTGCCTATACTGCACCAGAGCGCCTAAGAGGGGCAGGTGCACTTTATTGATTACAAAAGAGCGCCTATGAGGGGTAGGCGCACCTACAAGGCTGCACAAGAGCACTGATAGTGCATTATCTATTAAGGAAAAGAGTGCATAAGATCCAACACTTATGAAACTGAAAAATAATATCAACGATGCTCTATCTACACAACCCAGGTGCACCGGTGGAGAAACATAAGGTAAAAGACATATTTCCTATGGGAGAAGGGTAGAAGGTATGATAGTGATCCAAAGAGCTTCAAGAGGATGCAAGACACTCTTCAAATACAAAATATAAAGGAGGGAGGGTATCTAGAGGCTAGCAACTGAATTGATAAACAAATATGAAATAAAAAACAAAAGAAAACAGATCTATGCACATCCCCAACGGACTCGCCAAATTTGTTATCGAATAAAGATACTCAAGTGGACTCAAGCAATATCTCCCTAGTCCAAGTGGATCTAGAACAAATCAAGCACACAATAAAATCTACTTTCCTATATCAAATAGAAATGCAAGTTAACAGATAGATCGCTTACCTGTAGTATGCAAATCCTCTTCTCTCTTTGTTGATCCAAGCTCTAGAATCTTCAGATCTTCAGCTGCAAAACCCTATAAAGCAAGTGGAAACAAGAAAATAGTACATGTGTATCCAAACATGAATTGATCTAATATAACAATTAAGTAAGAAATATCTAAACATTATTAACACAATAACATTTATGGAAAGAGATTTGTATTAATGTAATCAAGGAGATACATAGAATTACATAAAACAAAGGACTATGACAACCTATCCTTAATGCTGCAACCTTCCATCCAACAATCCAAGCCAAATCCTCCAAAGTAAGATGATAGCCTCCCAAAGGATGATAGGGATCGCCTAGAAATTCCACCAGCATAATAGTACCATAGTCCGTCCTCCCTTCACAATGGAGAGAGGGTTTAATTTATAAGGCTAAAGGGATAGAGTAGGTTGAGTATTAGGAGGAGGGGTCTAAGGGATCTTCCCTATAGGTTAGGAATTGAATTCCACCTCACCTAGATGACAGGGATAATACTTCACGTCATCCACCTTTAAAAAGGGTCTCAAAGCTCCATTTTTTTCCCCTCAAAATGCCACCGACGCAACTTCCATGAAGGGAAAGAGCACCGTCGATGCACCTAGAAGTGGGGGACAGTGCGTTGGAACTGACACACCTAGCATGAAGGGAAAGAGTGCCATCAATGCACCTAGAATGACAGGAAAGAGCGCCGACCTTCCTAAAGAGGAAAAAAGGGAAGAAACAACCTCAATATCAATGAACTTTAGCAGAGAGAAATTTGGGGATTAGGAAAAGGGTTTACACATGGATCAAGAGGACAACATTTTGGTGTAACAAGGGTTGGAGGGTTGGAATGGATTAGCATTTACCATTCCTTGAGCCGATGATGACAAAATATGAGTAGCTTGAGATGTTGAGAGTGAATGATATCCATATTGGACTGATTTTGAAAGATGGGGTAAAAGAGTCGACATGGGTTCTTTATGAGGAAGAGGTGAAGCAATGATGTTTGGAAGGCGTTCTTGAAATTTTTTTAAATGATCCATCCTCCTTGTATACATCTCCTGAATTAGGGAAGGGTTAAAAAAAGATAGTCTAGTAACCCCAAATTCAGAAATTGCTTGACCCATAGAGGTTCTCCAAAAAGGAGCATTAGGGCCATAGTATGTCCCTTCAGTGTCATCTGATGGGCGATCCACCCAATTTGATAAAATGACATGACCTTCCATTGGAAATTAGAAGGTGGTATCAACTGTAGGAGGTTGTTCAACCAAGGGGTTTCCGTATGTAGTTAATTCTTCCCCCACTTCCACAACTAGATTCTCTTCCACATGAGAATCAACTGCGGCTTCTTGGTCAGTCGCTTCCATTTTTCTTTCTCCTATAATAGGAGGAAGGTCAGGTGTCAAGCCTTGCACTCTTTTGGATCATCTCAAAGGCTCAGCTATATTGGTGGTCACTAAAATCCTAACCTAGGGTTTGAAAACTAGAAGAAACACACAAAACCTCTCCTACACAAGCTAAAGGCCACAAGCAAACCTAAGTGACAAGAGGGGTTGATAAAAGATGGTTCCTCACTAGGATTTTCAAGTCTTTGCAACTCGCTATATACCACAGGGTCCAACAGTAAAGCATGACAAGGATTATTGGGACCATCCCTTGTCGGAATACCCGGTTACTTGGACGGTATGTGCGTAGTAGTATCCTCGAGTGTTGTTCTCAGATGACCAAAACTATTTTTCTCAAATGGTTTTGGGAATCCTATAAGGGTCTCCTGATATATGCAAGGCACATGGGATCTTAATTCCATAGTAGTGTTTTACAATGCACAACTGTTCGAAAGGGGCCTTTTGATATACAATTGAGTACGTGAAGTAACTTTCGATATACCTCAAGGGTACATGAAAGGTCGTTCGATATACCTCAAGGGTATGTGAAAGGTTGTTCGATATACCAGTGATACGTGGAAGAACTGCATGATCCCTGGGATGCAGTGCAGGAAATAAACGACAGCTCCTACGCTTAACGATGTTGGAACACGTCTCTACCCTATCACTTAAGTTACTAGAAAATCTTAACCTGTAGCTACCGTTAATTTTATGTTGAACGGTTAGGTGAATGCATGGAGTGTGTACAGAAATGTAAAACTATGCAGTATGAGTGTGCAAATATTTCACTTTATCATTCAATGTATTCCCTACTTACAGGAAGGAGAGAGTGTTTCAATTATGTTTCAAAAGCAACAAAAATTTTCCCACACAAATACACTGAATTTTTCTTTCTGAAAATAAAAACAAGCAACACACTTCTAAACTGATCTTTGAAAACAAGAACAAAGAGAGACCTCTTTACCTAAAAACAAAGACAATAGCACTAAAAGGCCCACTAAGTACTTTTTCAATTTTCTTCAAAAATGAAAATATCTAACTTAAAACTATGATATATTATTTATTTTGATGAGACAAGAGTGTATAGAAAGAAGAACATGGATATCTGAAATCTTATGAAGCTAATCAGAGGTCCAATGATTCGTCCTTAATAAAAATTATGATCAAATCTCAACAAAAACAATTCTTTTAATTAGAAGCAAAATAAGTCTTTCATAAACTAACAAAGAACGAAAGTGAAAGTCAACAAGAAAAGCTTCATTTTCAGTTTGATCAAACAGTAAAAAGAGATCTAACTCAGCTATCTTCCAAGCACTCCTTTTGAAAATCAAACCAAGCATACAAGAAACTAAATTGATGGGTACAACCTAGCTCTTTGAACTGAGACAAAGAAAGCATCTACCACTCTATACTTTGAATTTGAACAATTAAATCTCATAAATGAAGCCCAAAATACATAGATCAGAAAGCAACATGAACTAAATCTTGAAATCACAAGGGTTTGTAAAACCCTACCTAGCACCACTTAATGAGTATTGACGATAGAGCATTACCAGCCCAACAATGCCTTTTTTCCACTCTAACAGAGTGGTGGCACTACTTATTTTCCATTGCATAGAGTTAGTGGCACCGCCTTTTATCTTTTTTGTAGGAGCAGTGACTGCTGTAGATGTCAAGAAAAAGAAAATGGTGGAAAAGAGAGAGTTAGGTGTTGAAAAGTTGGCATCAAATCATAAAATAAAACATGGATTTAAGTACAGAAAGAAATAGTATCTCAGATCTGAGTAGATTTGGTCAAAATGAACCAATATCTCAATAAAATACCTAGTGGATCTGATCACTAACAGGTTGGAGCTTGGTTTTTAGACAAGAATTTGCAAACCAATGAAGATCAGATGGTCTGAAATGTTTTTCCCTAGTATGGTCGCCATATTTGTTTCTAGGAATATTGCACCTCTTGCAGACAATATCTGTTCCTCTAGTCTGAATGGTTCATATCTAGAACAAATGAGAGACAAAGGATGGAAGACTTCCCCTAGAAGGTGTATACATCTGGAATGAGTCCTTTGGTTGTTCTGAAGTATGACATGAGTGCCTTCTATGGTGATAAGTCTCCATGGATGTATCTACACAAACATATCAACTAGATAAGTAATATCAAAGGCACCATAATATAATCCACAGCTCTATGCTAGTGACTAAGGAATCAAGCAATAAACATCATGATTAAAACATAACACAGTTTATGGGAAAGGATCCAGCTTTGCATTAAAGATGAAGAAGAAAGCTTAGAACCATTGCCTTAGTGTTGTGATACTCCTTCACATGCCACTCCTTGTCCTCCAAAGCTCCAACTTGCTCCTTCTATGCTCACCTTATATTAGGCCAGAATCTCAATTCAACAGCATAAATTTTCTCTCTCAACCATGGGGTATGAGCCTGGTTTTATAGGCCTTGGGAGGATAGGGATGGTTGATTAAATGGTGGGTGAGGTGTAAGGGAAATCCGAAAATGATGGATCTTGTGTCCAAGTGGTCCTTAGGAGTAGGGATGAGGGTTCCACGAAGTCTTTCTTCGATAAGCTTCATGGAATATTCTCTTTTTTCACTTTTTACCTTGGGCACTGCTTCTCTTCCATGCTGACAGAGCGTTGCCAGGGTGGAACCAATCCTTAATTAAAGGGAGAAAGTGGTGGCACTGCTTATTGTCAAGAGAAAATAGGCATTACTGAAGAAGGTAAAGCCTCTTTCATTAAGGGCAAAGGCGGTGCTGGACTTTCATAACTAAAATTGGAGTCTGGGCCAGTACTCAACTCCTTTATTTTGGGATTTGAGTGAAATTGCTGATGTTTGGGACCTCATCACATGATGATGATGATATTTATGTGTAACAATTATTGTAATGATTTTTTTCTATGGAAATGGGATGTACCTGTACCTCATGGGAAATTTTCTAGGTACTTTCTTTTCTGGATGATACTAGGTTAAACCATTTATTTGTAGTTTTAGCAATTTAACCTTTTGGTTACATCAAGTGAGGTCTATAATATTCTCAAGGGATTTGGGAAAAGGGGCACTCATTCTGCCCCTCTTCTAGATGCCTATTCTAACAACAAAGCCATGGGAATTTGTTTGTGGGAACTAGTTTAAGCTTGAACTATAAATTTAGACTATAATGGGCATTCTGAATTTGCATGAATGAATGAAATACAATTTCAACCATGGAAATAACTAGCTAGATTCTAGGTTAAACCATTTAGTTGCAATTTTCATAAACCATGGAAATAACTAGCTAGATACTAGGTTAAAACATTTAGTTGCAGTTTTTGTAATCTAACTTCCTGGTGACATCAAAAGAGGTCCATAATATTCTCAAAGGGTTTGGGATAAGGGGCACTCATTCTTCCCCTCTTCTAGATGCCTATTCTAACAACAAAGTCATGAGAATTTTGTTTGTGGGAACCAGTTTAAGCTCGAACTGTAAATTTAGACTATAATGAGCACTTTGAATTCACCTAAATGAATGAAATCACAATTTCAACAATGGAAATAACTGGCTATATTTGGGGCGATATGAGCACTAGCTTGCAATTCACAACACCCAACTTCTCGAGCTAACCCACCATTTTTATAATGATATATTTATTATTAAATTAAATATTTTTTAATAGTAACTTCTCTTACATTTAAGATTTAAGATTATGTATAACGTAACACTAATATTATAAATGAAAGAAAATTTGAGTTGGATATTGTAAAAATGAAAGAAAACAAGTTGACTATAATAATTAAATTTTATTTAAAAAACTATCAAAAATAATAAATAACACGGATCCATTTAACAAGAATATATTAGGTGTCAAGAATTTTTCAAGAGGGTTTCGCTTTTATTCATCTTTGTACTCAATAAATATGGAGTTAAATAATGGACTCCTAAGTGACCACTTTAGTTCTAAACCCTAGCTTTCAATGCTCCAACACACAACCTCTGCCTCTTTATTGAATCGTCACTCTCTGACATGAATCCTAGGGGCAGGTTTGACCCCCTGCTCCCTTCTTTTGGGGCTGTAGCCTTCCAGGCCTTGGTTTCCTCCATTTGACATGTGTTCAAAACAAAACATGCTTCATCTTGGCTTGTCAAGAAATCCTTTGAAATCCCTGTGGTTAAGCTTCCCTTGGTGACATATGGGCTCAAGGTTGTTAGAATTTTAATGGTTATATGAGATCTTCTATAAATTTACACCATGAAGAAATAGAATGATTGAAAGAAAGAAAAGCACAATAACACAATAACACACAAAGAATTTTCCTCTGGGAAACCTCTTTTGGGAGAAAACCCAACAAAAAAATTTCAATATAGAATTCAACCAAGTAAAGTGAACAACCCCAAGAACAAGACTAGTAATTTTCTCTCTCCAACAGACCTCTTCACTCTCTCTCTTGCACACTTGCTTAAGTGAGATGTGTGTCGAAATGATGGGAGCACCTCCCCTATTTATAATCACCAAGTGAGTGACCTTTTTACTTAACTAGGATGGCATGTTTCTCTAAACAGGTTTGGCTTACATAGGGAGACTTAAAATAACATTTATATAATATTCTTGTCGGTGCTATTGACCCGAATTAGAATGAAGGTTTTACCTCAAAACTTTTACATGACCAATCACATAAAGGACATCTCTTGAAGGAGGAATATGGATAATATAATAAAAATACAATAAGAATATCTTATAAACTTACATTTCTTTAACACTCCCTCTTAACAAGGAAGGTATTCTTCAACATCAACAACAAAAACTATACAACTAACTGGTGAATCTATATATCATAGGGAGTGTTGGAACAACAACAACATGATATATCTGGAACATCATCATCAGCATCAACATGGAACATCATCATCATCAGTAGGCGCATCATCATCATCATACATCTAGAGAAACTCTATAGTGGGAACTTTGGTAGATCAAAAATACCTTGTCTAACTTACTAATCCTTTTGAACCAAACATGCCTAATCATACATACCAATCTACTTGGGGACCAAACAAGACTTGTAGGAATTGATAATCCTTTCAAACCAAAGAATCCTAGTCAGACATACCAATCCCCTTAGGATCAAATAGGACTTGTCAAGCTGACATACTAATCCTAGACTGTGCTTCTACACTACAACTCTAAGAAACCACATCATTAACATCATCATCACACCCTCTCACGAGGGAGGTCTTTTCAGAATTTACCAAGCTTGTATCTAAAGTAATCAAACTTTATTCAAGATAGAGGCTTAGCCAACACATCAACAACTTTTTCCTCTGTAGGAACATACTGGAGCTTTACAACTACCTTTTGCACCATATCCTAGATGTAGTGATACTTGAACTCTCTTTTCTTTGATTTTTCATGAAACACTGGGTTTTGTGTCACCCTAATATAACTCTGGTTATCATAATAGATGTCAGTCACATTAATCTTGGTATCAAACAATTTTATTAACAACTTGTGAAGCCAGACTACGCTGTTACAAGATGAACATGCTGCAATATATTTGGCCTCTGTCATACTGAGAGAAACACTAGTATGATTTCTGTTGAGCCACGATATCACACCTGATATGAAACTAAAGAAACATCTTGAATTTCCCTTCCTATATATAGCACTACCATCCCAATCGGATTCAACATATCCCTATAAGCAAATCCTCTAATCTCTCGCATAACTTAGGCCATACTCAATCATACACTTCAGGTATTTCAACACATGCTTTCTGCAATCATATGAACACGTCTCTGCTCCACCATATACTAGCTCAAAATTATTTAATGTAAAGCAAATATTCGTCCTTTTTTTCATCAAGTATAATCACACAACAACCTTAAGTTCGATACCATCAATGTAGCTATAGCCTTGCAATCCAACGTTGTAAACCTCTTTATAGTCTCAATTGAATATTTTCCTTAGTTAATGAAATTCTAATATGTATTCTACCACACCTCTAATCCCAAGAATATTCATTCTCAAACTCTAATATCTAGTGTAGTCACTCCCTCTGAAGTGGAGCACCATCCTCCCTCTGCGTCTTGTACTCTATGCATCGAGACATTCTGCATTGGAGTGACTTCCTAGCCTCATATCCCACTGATCTTATGTGTATCCATATTTGTTATCTCGCAAGGTCACTGGATACCAAGATAGTTCCTCTTGCACCCATCTATGAGCTTCTCATCCCTTGTAGGATTCCACCTGCAAACTTGTAGAAAAGGTTGAGACATCCATCACTCTAGGTGATCCTCAAGCTCCTCATGTAACTGTTTGTGTTATCCTATGGGTGCATTTTCAGCCTGTACAAATCCTTGTGTGCACATGTGGTTCTCTGTAGAGAGTCGCAAGTCTTAGAGGTTTCTCAATATGTACTTCTACTTCATTGAAGAAGTGTGTCTAATCAATGAAGAAAACATGTCGGCATAATTGACTCCCTCTTTCTGAGAGAAACCATGAACCTTGCTTTGTATTTATTGATGTTTCCATTTGCTGCATGCTTTATCTTGTAGATCCACTTGGAAGACACTACAGACTTCCCTTCAGGTCTCAAAACCAAATCTTAGACATCATTCTTCTTGATCGACTGGTACTCTTTGATCATATCATCCTTCCACTCTTTCTTCTTTGATGCTTCTTCATACCTGGAAGGATCTACATCAATGATGCCACATAACTAGAGTGTGTTTGAGGCCTATTTCTTTCTCTAGAAGTCTTGTTTGGAGCACCATGCTTCTCTACCTCTTGGATTATCTCTCATTCTCAAGCTTGTCTTCTCTTGTGGATGTTTTCCTCTTTGGGTGAATCTACAGGTCTCCATGGCTGGGTCATATCATGTTCATTGGTCACACAGTCATGCAAATATCTTAGCCAGTGCTTCAACACAACATTCATCCATATTTAGTATGCACACGGTAACTTTCTATATGCCTTTGATCTCTGCCAGAACATAATTAAGAGTGTGCAATGCTCCCAACATGTCAACAAAGAGGTTTTATTCTAGATAAGTAGCAATGGAATGTTGTACAACTCCAAATTCCACTTAACCATCGCATGCATATTCAATAGTATATCATTCATAATGCAAACAATCTAACATGCATAACACATTTCATAAATATGTACACAATATCATTTAAGAAACTAGATATATAGGAAATGACAATTCAAATACTTATCTTTGTTTTCTTGGTAGACTCCCTCTTGATCTTTGTCTCCTTGCAAGAATTGCAGGAGTATCTGATAGTGTACTCTAATCCACCATCATATTCTAAGGACTTGTGCCTATCTTACTCATGTTCGACAATGCTGAGCAATTATTCTACACCATATATCACATGGAACTTTGTACTGATGCTAAATCTGTGTGTCTCTTCTTCTTCATTCACAACCACATCCCTTCTTATCCAATGTTGGATAAGAGGTTCTTCCATGGAGAATGATATTCATCTTCATGGTATTTCTCCTCCTTGGCATGAGATGTTAGGGCTTGAATCTGAATGTCCCTTTTATATGTAGACTCCTCCTTCTATAACATATAGAACCTCCTTCATCTTCATGGAATTTTTGGAATCCATCTTATAAGAAGATTATCTTATTCCCTCGATGGGATATTAGTAATAGTCTCCAATATTTACTTTGTGTGGAGAGTATTAAGTTTTATATGATTCTATAACTTAAGTCCTAAATTGATAACCATTTAATACATTTTCACAATAAAAACATAAAGAGGATCACTTAAAGAAACATAATCACAAGGTACCCAACAATTTACCCTAGGAAACCCAGAAGAGAAAAACCCAGAAAAACATCCTCAAAATAGATTACCAGAATGTAATGACCAAAGAACAAGGTCTCATAAGAGAGAGAGACCAAAACCCAAGCATAAGATCCAAAACACTAAAGAAAGTTTTCCTCCTCCTTCTATGTCCTTCCTTCTTCCTCTCTCTTATGCAATACATGGGTGAGTGAGTGTGTATAAATGAGGAAGGGCGCCTCCCTATTGATGTTGGTTTCCCAATTGACATTTTACCCTAACTAGGCCGACCTATCCAACTAATAGGGTCGACATGCCTAGGTAAAATCACAATAATAATTATATTATTATTTTCTGGGTACTATTGACCTGACTTACAACAACCTCATGACTTTTACATGATCTTTTTAATTAGTGACATATCCCGAAGGATGAATAATAATAATGTAAAGTACAAGTAGAATATTCTTTGAAGTTATAGTGTTTCAACACTCCCCCTTAACAAGAAGGGTATTCTATTGACAACAACAACAGAGGGTGTTTCTCTACACAACATCATTGGAAGGAGGGAGGAGGCATCATCAACATCATCTTTTGGAACATTATTTGGTAAATCTATAGATCATCAAAATTTTGAACAACATCATCATCTACAACACAGAGTTGGAGTATCATCATCTGCAACATGGAACTGGGGTATCATCACCTACAACATGGAACTGGAACATCATTGTATGAAGCATGCAGTTGGAGCATCATCATCTACAACATGGAACTAGATCATCACATGCATCATGGAGCTGGAGCATCATCATCATCTGCTGGAACATCATCATATGCAGCATGGAGCTAGAACATCATCATATGTAGCCTGGAATTGGATCATCACTTGCAACATAGAGATGGAACATCATCATCATCATCATCATCTTCAGTATAGAGATAAAGTATCAACATCTTCAATATAAAAACTGATACATCGCTAAAAATGACAGCACAAGGCTGGCTCATCAGTGTAAAGCTGGAATAAAAACAACGACATCACAGGGCTGGATCATCAACATAAATATGGAATAACAACAATAACATGTGACATGTATAACAACATCATCATCAACAACTCAAGGCTGGAGTAAAATCATCTATGACAACAGAATGAGTCGGGTGTATAAACAACCAACATGATTCGTTCTTTTGGAATTTCAGAATCATGGAAAACACTGGTGATCCTTTCCTTTAGGAATTACGGGATCATGGGAAACACTAGAAATCCTTTCATTTTGGAATTATGGGATCATAGACAAAAAATCTATGGTACTGAAACAATCCTTCCTTTCGAGATTACAGGATCAAGTCATTATGGAGCTAACAATACTAATCACAATTAACACATACATACACATGATGATCCTTCCTTTCAGAAATACATGATAAAGTGCAACATGGATGATCATTCCTTTAGGAATTATGAGATTGTTAGGATTTATAATCCTCCCTTGTCCAAACTGGTCTATTAGATTATATTTGCCTAACTTAGGAGTCATTTAGTTATTATTGGGTCCACTAGTACCATTGGGTCCACTTGGCCTAATGGGCCACATGTACTAGTCACTAGAATGTGGGGAACACAGATAGAGGCTAACTGCAACTGATTACACATTCATGCATCAGTTTATGCACCTCCTAGACCAATCCCTACAATTTAGGAGCCACTAGGAGTGTCGGCACCAACCTCCTTCAGTTGTTGGCAGTTGGTGACTAGTAATTCTTGCATGACTGCAAGTGGGAAGGTGCCTATTCTCACCTACCACATCAGTTAGACTAGTTTAATTGGTTATAACTGATTGAGAGTCTGGATTAGACAATTGGATCTTAGTTAGTCAGCTCTGATAGCGATTTAGACACGATTCTAGTTAGTCATGCAGTCAGGTTGAGTTGGTGATTCGAATCCTATCCACATGATTCAAATTCTCCTATATGTAACATTGTTGTATACTGCTGGGATTAATGAGTTTATATTGTAATTATACTGAGAAATACTTGTTTGTTTCATGTGATATTTGTTTTGTTTAGTGGGTATCATTCATTCCTTTTACACTACATAATAATTAAATATAATGGAACTCATTTCCTGAATATCAATGGAACATTAATTCTAATATGGTATCAAAGCCTCCTCAGGAAAGCTTCAAGTTTGTCTACTCTCCATTGTACACCAGAAGTAGTTGGGTTTCCACATAAGTCCTACAATGAGTGCCTTGCTTCCTCTAAATTTATTCAGAGTGGCAGTGCGGTCACGAGGGACCTTGAAAAAGTGTACATGTTGAGAGGGAGGGCTTGATTCTGACATAGTGCGAATTGGTTTTATTTTCACAATTGTTTTCTTACAGGTGCTACATAGCTTGATTAAAGAAATTGACTGATCGGAAGGAGAATTGATGTAGAATCAATCTTTCTTACCCCATATCCTTACACCCTTTAACCATGCTGATTAGAGGGTAGATATTCAGGTCTTCTTGCACAATATTTGGCTTGTACAGGATGACAATGGGCCGAGACTCTAAACCTCATTATCTTGCCGAGAAGAACAAGTTCTTGAACTAGTTGGATGAAGCCTTGGGCTTCCTTTGTGCTCATATATCAAGAGACTTCCTCTTTCATATTGAAGAATTGAAGACTCCCAAAGAAGCTTGGTAGAAGCTGGAACTTTTGTTTGGAAATAAAGATGAGCTTTGGGGACACATTCTAGAGAACGAGATAATATCATTGCAGCCCAGCAGTTTTGAGACCATACACCAATGTTTTGCCAAATTCAAGTCTCTTTCACTACAATGTAAGCAGTGTGGAATAGAGAGAAAGGATCAATAGCTTGTGCTCTCCATACTCAGCAAAATTGGTTCTAAGTATTTTGTATATGTATCTACCTTCCATTTCGGAATAGCTTCCATTCCCAATTGGAAGATGCCTACACTTGATGGCTTTGCCGAGTCCTAATATAGGAGTAAGAAAATTTGTTCCAGATGGAAGTCCTCCAAACTTCCAAAAACCAAGCTCTATTGATGATAGACTCTACCAATGCACAATATAAAGAGAGGCATAAGGGGAAGGAGTGTAAAGCATCTGATTCGAATCCTAAAGAGAGTCAAAATCCTTCTGAAGGAGATTCAGGCTCCAAGAAGAAGAAAGCATTTGGAAAGACAAAGTGTCCCAATTGTATGAGGGGTTTTCATCCTATGAACTCTTGTATGAAGAAGAATATCGACCAATTGTCTTCCATCTTTGAACAAAACAACATTTCTCTTCCACATGGAGCAAAGAAGTCTGATGCTAGACCACAGACAGAGATAACAAGAGGTTCCATGCCTTAAAGGTTGGCCTTACTCAGTTGACATCCTACTTGATTGATTCTGGAGCATCCAACCACATGGTTTCCTCCAAGGAGTCTTTGTCTATCCTCACACTATCAAAAGGGCCTAACATTCACATGGGAGATGAGTCCCAAATTCCAACAGCAGGAAGAGGTTTAGTTAAAATTCAGCATGGTGATTTAAAAAATGTTCTCTATGTGCCCTCCCTTGCAGCTAATTTGTTGTATGTTTATCAGATGACCCATAGAGGCTCTCCCAAGAGAGTTACATTTGACTCAGACTAGGTTTAGATCATAGAAAAAGATATTGGAAGGTTCATAGTGAAAGGTATTGCTACTCATGCCGCTAATGCTTATGCGTTCTCACATTTTTTGCATGTCTCACCTCCTACAACTTTATTAACTCATGCTAAAAAAACCAGTAATATATGTCATGAGAGATTTGGGCATCTCAATTTCAAATATATCCAGTAACTCCACAATGATAAAATGGTTGAACTTTTTCCTCTCGTCCAAACTTCTGATGGAGTGTTTTTTGGTTGCTTGGTAGGTAAGCATCCATAGAAGAGGTATGAAGTTGGGAAGGCACATAGAGCTTCCTCTATACTTTATTTGATACATAGTGATGCAGTAGGACCAATGGCAACAACATCCATTAATGGTTGCAGGTATTTCCTCACCTTTATTGATGATTGTTCTAGGTTCTGCTGGATATACTTTATGAAACATAAATCAGAATTTTTTGAGATTTTTAAAGTTTTTAATGCTATGGCTGAGAATAGTTTCAGGAAAAAAAATCAAGTCCATAAGATCTAATAAAGGAGGAGAGTACACTAAAAGATATTTCCAGCATTATTGTGAATCAGAGGGTATTCGAATGGAACACGTAGTTCCATACACACCACAGCAAAATGGTGTGGCTGATAGGAAAAACAGATCATTAAAGGAGATGAAAACATGTCTTCTCCATGCCAAGAATATTCCTCCTTCTCTTTGGAAGAAGTTGTAAATTGTGCTTCATACTTATAGAATAGAGTGCCTCATAAATCAGTGGTTGGGGCCACTCCATTTGAATCACGGCATGGGAATAAGACCAATCTCTCTCACTTGAGAGTTTTTGGTTCCAAAGCTTGGTCCAGAATACCCATTGATAAGAGAAAGGCCTTCCAAGCCCAAAGTAGGGAATGCATTCTGTTGGGATACACAAAAGATGCAAACAAATTAAAGTTTATGGAGGTTGCAACTAGGAAATGCTTCATTGAGCAGAGTGTTCAGTTTGAATAATATTAGTTGTGTGATCCACCGCCATCCAAAGCAAAATAAGGTATAACCACTCTTCCACCAACTTTGCATGATGATGATCTATTACATGTTTCAGACACAGATGAAGAGGATCAAGATCAGCATGATCTTGGTATTGAGGTTGAATCTCATGAGATTCTAGATCTAGATCCAACAACCATTCCAAACCAAAGGCATAAGCATAGATGGGCTCAAAATATCATTGCTTCAACGGGGGATGGTGATGGGAATCTAGAAGACAAAAGGAGACCTAGGTCCCAATATTAGAATGAGCATGTTTCTCTCTCTCTCTCTCTCTCTCTCTCTCTCTCTCTCAGATTCGCTCCCTACAGATTGGTGCATCAAAGTTCTAGGAAATTTCTACATGATGATAGCAAATGATCAACCACTTGGCCCACAAAAGAATAAAATTGATCATTCTCTACCTCTTCCATACAGAAGAAACACACACATCCATCAGTTCAGAAGGACATTGAGAGGTTCACATGCGCAACTTTAGGATGTTGCTCAACAGAAGAACCATACTGCTGCATAGTGCCGAAATTTGTAGCAGAGTTTGACAAGTTATTTTCTAAGGAGGAAGCTTCTTTTCTTCTAAATATAGCTTGTATTTTCCTGTTCCTTCTTATTTTAAGGGGGCAGGGGTTCCCATGAGGTTTTCCCCTATTTCCTTGGTTTATTAAGAAACATTTTATTAATTATTTTAGATTTGTATATGGGTTACTTTTGGCCTTCTTTCCAGAGCCTGCAGTTGTCCAAGTTAGGATTATGGGGGGGTGTTAGGATTCATAATCCTCTCTTGTACAAACTGGTCTATTAGATTATATTTTTCAAACTTCGGAGTCATTTAGTTATTATTGGTTCCACTAGTACCATTGGATCCACTTGTCCTAATGGTGCCACATGTACCAGTCACTAGAATGTGGGGAGCACAGATAGTGGCTAACTGCAACTGATTGCACATTCATGCATCAGTTTATGCGCCTCCTATACCAATCCCTACAAATTAGGGGCCACTAGGAGTGTCGACACTATTGGAGGAGCTATTCGGATAAGCCGACTAGACTCATTAGTCGACTAATTGTAGATTAGGTCGACCTCATAGGTCGTGTCGGTTGGTTGAACTGACAAGTGGTTACTATAATTGTTTTGTAAATGTATATATAGGATGTTGAGCGAGATAGATACTTGGTTTGGTTTGTTGTATGAAACCACATGTGTAATTGAGTAATATAACTTTTATTCTATCTACCATTCTTGTCTTTTGTTATGTTATTGTTATATGATTCTTTATGTGTATCATTGGTAACCTTGAAATCTGATTGATTACAATATTGGTTCTGTTGTCGAGATACATATACGGATGAAACGACTATGACTAGATGATATCAGAGTAGGATATTAAGAATTGGTGGGAACGTAAGATTGTGAACTATTTGCAGAATTATGCCAGAAGAAACAGACTAATTATTGCCCAAGCAAAGGAGAATTTTTTGTCAGAAACACATGAAAAGTTTGTCGATTTCATACCTCGGTCTTTAAAGAAACTACTGGATGAAACAACCGACAGAAATTAAAGAACAAGAGTTTCTCCATAAATTAACAAGGGGAGACCATACAAATTTGTCATAGTGGTTCGAAAGAATCGTCGATGAGTTCTGTGAGGAAAGAGAATTTGATGAAATAGTCTATGCAGATAGTATCAAAGAGAGATTCTACAACGACCTAAGTGAATAGTTCTGGTGTTCATTGCTGACACTTTTGTTCAAATTATTGACCGAAAATGATGTGGGTCATATTGTCGAACATCGTCCATTACTGATAGATCCACCATCTAACGCAACCTGGAAACTAAATAGAAGGAGTGGGAAAAATTTGTCAAAGAAAGAGAGTGGGAGTACTTTCTAAGAAAATAGACATTTCCACCTGGGCTTACTAAAGCGTTTGGGTTGGCTATGGGGGGTAGCTGGTCATGTTATGGAGTAGAGTAGAGGAATTCTAGTCGACTTATGAAAACACAACCACCAGCGATGGAAAGTCGGGAAAAAAAAGGAGTCAATTCAAACAGTTACTCACAAAAGTACTCCAGAAATACCGAAGATAGAGAGAGAGAAGAGGCGAAAGAGAAGGGAAGAAATTAGAGAGTAGGATGTTGTGCCCCAGAGGATAATGGTGACTAGAGTGACAAAAAAAGAAGATAATCCACCAGAGTTGGGTCATGACCGACAGGAAGAAGCATTGACGAAGAAGTGTCACCAATGGAGGAATATTTGTGGACATAGCATGGTGAAGCTCACCAAGTTGATATACCCCAGAACATCACACCTCATTCTCCATTAAATTCTAGCAAGAGTGCCTAAGTGCATGATATTGTTCAAGAATATTTGGGAATATGAGTTGGCGAGTTAGGTGTATGGAGTTGACTAAATGAAGAAGGAAATGATGTTGACCATCTGGTAATTCATCACCGCAGGAAGGAAATTGGGTTACCTTTCAACCCTTTTCATCTAACAGAAGTATTCATCTACTATACTTAGAACATGAAGGAGCACCCCCCCATCCAATCACAGCTTCAAGTAACACAACATATCAGTCGGATTCATAAGAGAGGATATCCCAGTCTCAGAAGTTTACTTGGGCATCGTCAAAAGGAGTCAACAGAAATTGACTTCGAGTCGAAAGTGCATCGACTACTATCGATAAAACTTTCGACAAAAACAAAATTTCTGTCGAGAACAACTCTGAATAAAATAGAGTCGTAGGAAGTAACCCGCCACCACCACCACCCCCTCCACCACCTGGAGAATACATTGACGCCAGAGATATGGCACACATGTATGCACACATTCCTCTTAATGAGGGTGATGAATATCCTAGATGACATTGGTTCATCTGCAAGTCAACTTGGGAAGAAAATGTTGTTACTAATGAAGATCGACAAATGGCTCAGTTTTCTGGTGCTCTACGAAAGCAAGCACTAACATGGTACATGACCTACATGGAAAAGATGTTGAATACTACTAAGGAACAAATTAAACAATAGTTCATGTCATTTTTCAAGACTCCATATGCAAAGCATTTGGAAACAAAGAAACTAAAGAATACTGTCCAAAAACCGATAGAAATAGTTCAGGAGTACAATAAATGATTTAAAGACCTACTAATCCAGTTGGCATATAATATAGATGAGCACTTTCTAATCCAATGGTTTGTTCCAGGACTACTGCAAAAGATCCTAATGCACATCAGACTGGACAATTTTAATACTTATGAAGATGCGTTAACCAAGGTGTTTCAAGTAGAGATGGACGAGGGCTATCCAGTAAACCTTGTTGATAGTCGTATTGAAGGACAAATAGAGATTATGCAAAATTCAATATGGGATTTAAACCTCAAGGGTCACGAAGTTTGGTGTACAAAATGCTCGATGGTCGGGCATACAAAAGATAATTTCCGACAAGAAGAACGCCGACAAGACGTACAGTTCGTTTAGTCAAAATGCTTTTGTGACATTTGCTAGGAGCACGATCTACATGTGACAAAATATTTTCCATACAATATGAAGAACAAAAAGTCTTTCTGGTGCGCGATATGCAAAGTAAAAATTCATGCAACAGTCGAATGCCATCTAAATTTAAGTACCAAAAAAATTATCATGTGGTTTACCAGAAAAAATCTATTGCACAAAATAATAATGACAATAATAAAAGAAACAATAATGAATGGAACGACCAAAACAACCAAAGATATGACGATCAAAGGTACGAGCACCGGTATGATAAAAATCGTTGTGGAGGATTTTCAGGTCGAGACTTATACTTTGGGAATAGGGAGAATATACCACGCCAACCAATCCAGTGTTATACGTGCTTAAATGATGGGAATCAACACGCTAAGTGTCCATACAAGGATTAAACCGACCTTAAATTATGTACAAGTTATGGTGTCGGTGATCAATCTTTGGAGGATTTCCTCACCATGCTTGAAAATATCAATAATAAGAAAAATGTTAATGTCTTGTGTAGTGTGCAAAAATGTGATGTTGTTAGAACTAAAAACTTACAAATTGTCACTCGTCAAGGTGCAAAAACGTGCATGGATAATCCCAAAATAAGTAAAGTAAAGAATAAAGATGACTACCCTAACTCTTCCATACAAAAACAATTATATAATGATGCGATGAACATATTTCAAGAATTAGCTGCACAAGAAGTAAATGATAATGCTCAATAGAAAATGTCTCAAGAATTAACTAATTTAATACATAATGATAATTCTATTGCAAAATTAATCGACTTATTGTACAGTCTTAAGAATAACGTTGGTGTTGACAAACAAACTAAAAGCATAGGTAGCTTGAATAAAAAAGATAAAAGTGATGCTGACACTTTAGTCAACCTGGAAATTGAAGGTTACCATGTCCGACAAGTCATTCTTGACTTCGGATCATAGGTCAACATCATGACCAGGGACACATGGGAACAATTAGGTAAACCTCGACTTAACGAATTTGGCATATATTTGAAGTTAGCAGATCAATGACTAATTGAACCCATTGGTGTTTGGAGGAATGTCGACACAACTATAAAAGGTATCACTACAAAATTTGACTTTGAAATTATTAACCCTAAGGAAGGAACCAAGTCCTTTCCATCCTTAGTAGGTCGACCATGGGGTCGAAAGATGAAAGCATCAATTTCACTGGACAAAGAAAGAATAAAACTTAAAGGAAATCGGCTGAAAGTGACCGTTCCTATTCATCCATCACAAGGTCAACCATGGAAAAAACCTATAGATGAAGAAGTCGATGTCTGAAAACTACACAGATAAAAAATAGCGAGGATTATGCTGAACCGAACATATATGGAGAGCTTCACTTAGGAAACCCAAATTATATAGGTTACAACTCAGACGCAGAATTAGATGACTGGGAAATGAAAAAGTATGAACAACAAGCAAGGGAATGTTGGACCATCCAAACCATTCCAAAAAAAGAAAACACGATAATGTTTCTCTGTGTCTATAATTCAAAAAATATTTGAAAGAAAATTTAGGGAATATCCATCCCTAGCACTAATGAAAAAAGAAACATCAAGACAACTATCACTTTGGTATAAAGAACGGGAATCAGTAGTCCTCCACATTAAACAAGTATCTAAAAAAATAGGTGAACAAAGTTGACTTCAAAGTATAGTCAAAACATTTATGGGACAAGCTTCTTGGTGGTGGGATACCCACCAGTCAAGACTACAACACATGGTCGACAGATTCAATGTACTTTGTCGAAAGATTTGGAGGAAAGAAGCTAACAAATCAAGTACAAATACCAGTCTTTACACAAGGCCAGGATCCTGAAAAACACATCATTACATGTGAAAAAGAATGGAAAAGAATTGGATATGAAAAAATATAGTCGCGCCTATTCTCGTCGACATTAGATGATCTACCAAACAAATGGAATAAAATGGAAGAATGACGAGGTGAAACGTTCTTATGGAAAGAACTTAAAGAAAATTTCATCAAGGACTTCAAATTTATACCTGAAGATGACCAACTAGTCAAAACTACAAAGAAAATAAATTTTTTTATAAAACCAACTGTTAGTAGTAGTTTGCCATGAGCTCACAACCATCCAAACGCCTCATGCCATAATATTCGGTCAACTAAAGTACCACGGTCGACAAGACTTTGACTAGAAACATAACATGCAAGTGGAAAAAAATTTCCATGGAAGTTTTACCATCCGGAAACGATGAAACCAATCAAAACAATACTAAAAGTCGAATCAAGGGAAAAAGAAGAACCTAAACGGATGACAACAAAATACTTCCCAGCACCGTTTTCACAATTTAAAGAAGGTGTAACACCTCGGTTTTGACCCCGTTTGCGTTAAATACATGATACATATGTTGTAATAATCATGGTGAGGAGCTAAGGGCAAAATCCCCACCATCGATTTGGTTATGTTATGATTTGGATTGGAATGGTCGCCGATGGTATATCGGGACATATGACATATATTAAATTATGACATCATGTAAATGTGTATTTTTATTAAATAATCCAACCAGCTATGTTCACTGCAACTAAATTGAGAAGGGGCATGATTCCTAAGGATAAGGAGGGGAAATGATGAACCTTGAGCCATGAGGGAAAAGCCATGTGTCACCACCCTGTTTGTTTTGCTCATTTTCCCTTGTTTCATCCAACCACCACCTTCATTGTTCTGTTGATTAGTTGGGGCATCTATTTGCTGGAAAAAATACCACTACGCTCACGCCTACACTCTCTCCACAACGCGCCTTTTGGGTTGTGGATGGTCTATCCAATATCCCAATGGTGACTATTCATTTTCCTCGAGTGGAGGGAGTTAAAAGTATGGAAATTCCTTGTGTGTGGGGGTTTGGCCTTTCCCTCTCATACACCATTTTGCTAGTCGGAGATGTTCTTTCCTCCTGATCACGCATAGAACCTACGTTTATTCCACCATTTCCAATTGTGAAGGGTGTGTTGGCTTCATCATGGAGAAGGGACCCTTGTTGTCCAATGTTGCTGGTGTGTTTGGACTATGGAACGATCTGTTGTTTCATCATGATCTGCGGTGTGGGTTTCTTTTGTGTGTTTTCCACATTTTGCTTTGGCTGTGTCTTTTTCCATCATGCATAGTTTGGGAGTTTGTTCTTTCCCCATTTTCTGCTTGTGCAATTTCTCCAGCGATTGCATTGAGGATCGGGTGCTGTGGGTTCATAGTGGTTTGTGGGCTGCTATTTGCCCATGATTGATGAACTGTGTTTTTCCCCTGTAAAAGCTTGAATAGCTGTTTTGCTGCTTGCATGTAGTGGTTTTGTCCTCGGACTGCATTGGAGTGGTGAATGAGGGCCTGACGTGCTTGATAAACTTGGTGGGTTGAGAACCACATAGACAAAGCTATTGAGCTATATTTCTTCTCCACAACCCCTGAATAGCACTGGAAGGGAGATCAGGGTCTGAGGGATTGCGTTGCAGAGAAGGGACTTATTTCCTTGTGTTGGGTGTGTGTGGGTGTTATAGAAGCCAGGTTGGCTCTGGTGTTGGCGTCTGTATCTCTTCAATGAGCTCACCATCTTAGCATTTAGCCTTTCCCAGCTCTTGGATGGCCTGATAAACCCAACTTGGTTGGCTTGGCTGATCTGATGTTCGCCTAATAAACCCAACTATGTTGGCTTGGCTGAACTGTGTACCCTTGTGGTGTTGTTATCCTTGGCTATGTGTAAGCCTGTTAGTTCCTTATTCCTTGGGGAATCATGCTTGGCTTGGGGGTGGCAGTGTTGCCGAGAGATTAACGAGAATGCGGGCCTATGGTTGGGTGGAACGTTGTAGCGATGTAGCTGGTTGCGGAACAAGTTCTTAATAAGATATGTATTCTAACCTAACTTGTGTCTGCAATCATATTTACCATTGATGAATGATGATATACATGTTAAATGTTGATCTGTATATGCATGAGTGTTGATTGATGTGTTTTGCTTCCGTTGTGTATATGAATGATTATGCTTCGTAATATGTTTTATGTTTTTACGTATCATGCTTCAGCATTATATGTATGTATGTTCATGTTCATGGGGCTAGATTCCCATATGATTTGATGTATCGTAGCATCCTCCTCGCCGGTCGGAGGTTTGGGGACATTACAGTGTGGTATCAGAGCTCTGGTTGCAGCATGGGCCTGAATGGGCTGTGAAGATGCAGTGACAGAGCTTATGTTGCAGCATTTGGTCCTCAGAGGGCCATGAGAAACAATTAATAGAGTCAGGTTGCCTACTGCCTAGAAGAAACTAGGAAAAATGGGTGAAGACAAGAAAATTCACAAAATTTTCTAAGTGCCAGAATGTCGGCTCATCGAAAAACTTAGTGACAAGTTCTTCCAATGTAGCGGAGCACTTAGTGGGAAAACCACCTGACGGCCAGTAATCGGAAGAAAATTGAGGAAAGGTTGCATTCGTTGGCCGTCGGGTCATCGGAGAACTTAGTTCAATGTTCCTCCGACATGGCGGAAATGTTAGTTTGAAGCCCACCCAACAGTGGAAGGTTTTGCAAAATATTGTTTAAGTGTTAAAATCATCGGCCATCGAAACATGTTAGTGGTATTCATCGCCAATGAACAGCGGAAGGAATTAGTGGTTCAAGTGTCGCCGTTGCGGAAGCCTAGTGCACTAATCCTCCGACGGATACAGGTTCTGCTTACCGATGCCGTGATGGTTGTGTTTTGGTCGCTGATCGAAAGGGATCAAGGGATTGTAAACCCACCATTGCGGATAGCTAGAGGACTATCCTTCTAACGGATAGAGCCTCCGACCGTCGGCGCAGTAAAGAAAGTTCAAAAATTTATCTAAGTAATGAAATCATTGACCATCGGAAGACATTAGTGGTTCGTGTGCCTGCTGTTGCGGAAGCCTAGAGCACTAGTCTTCCAACGAGGAAAAGTTATGACTGCCGATGTCGATGTGCTTCAACTCGTCGATCGGAAATCATTAGCGGATTGGGCCACCGATCGGAGAAGGATCGAAGTTGATAAGCCACATTTGCAGCTGGTGATTGAACTACTCAGCTGATGCACTAGTCCTTCCAGTCATCGATGCCGAGGTGTTTAGTGAACAGTAGTTCTAGGTTTATAACTACGGTGGTGACAAACAGTTGCTTGATCACTGATGAATAGAAGATAGTTGAGCCGATGAAGCGGAGGAAAGGAAGACTAAAGAGAAAATTTTGGAAATTTTTTCTAAGTGGTTGAGTCATCAACCATCGGCGATGGATAGTTGATCACATCGTCGATGCTTAGATGATTCATTTGCCGATGAGCTACATCATATAAATTCAGTTGATCGAACATCCGTTGTTGTGGCTGATTAGTAGACTATTCCGCCGATAGACCCATGGCTGCAGAAGGCATAGAAAGATCGTGGGCCACCGTTGCGGCCACATAAAGAACTAATCACCTGATGAGAATATGAGCACTGATGCCGCAAAAATACTGGTCACTCTAACCATCGACAAAGTCATGAGTTGCAGAAGACATAGAAAGATTGTGGGTCGCCATTGCGAAAGCCGAAAGGACTAACCGTTCGATGCGTAGGGCACCTAGCCTCCAACGCAACGGTTAGGTGGACGAAATTAGACCTATGAATTGTCAATGAAACTCAGAACAGTAGACCACTGCAAGGCCAATACGGCAGAAGGGAATAGACGAGCAACCCACTGATACAGCCAGAAAAGCTATAGGTTTCAACCGCCGAAATGATGGGAGATTAGTAAGGAGAAGATTTGATTAGAAGAAAACTTTGAAGAGTATAAAATCATCGAAATGTTTTTGACGATCAGGCCACCGATTGGAAGGAATCAATGGATCTTAAACCCATCGTTGCGGCAGTCTAAAGCATTATCCACCCGATGGATAGTAGGTCTAATAACCAATAGACGTCCGCGGAAACCATAGTAAGATCACATTCTGCCATTGCGGCTGCTCAAGGGACTACGCACCCGATGAATAGACGATTTTCTCACCGATACAGATCGGAAGTTTAGTTAATTTGACCGTTGAAACACCGAAGAGAAGTAAGCAAACAAACCATCAATGAACTAGGTGTTTTGACCACAGAAGTATCGAAAATATAACTAGGAAGAGGTTCGATTGGGACTAAGGAAATTGGGGTTTCTGAGAGAATTTCTCAGTGATTTTTCAAGCAGTTTTCAACTGTCTTTTAGCATATTTTAGTAGATTATCAGTGGTCATAGGGATGAAAAGAAAGAGAGAAAAATTTTGTGTTTTAAGCAAGATTGTGTTTTATGAATTTCCAAAAGAGGAAGGTAATTAGTTTTGATTTATATTAATGATATGCATCTAACAGTTTGTCACTAACACATTGCAGAATTATAGACAACTTCCAGGAGCGGTACTCTAGAAAGAACACTGTGGTAAAGAAAGAGGTGGTTCAGTCATGAGAACCCATGATGGGTATCATGCTCAGGATTCTTACGAGCGTGCAGGAGATGCCATGGGAGAAAATGTTTGGAATGGAAATGATGATATAGATTCTAATGGAAGGAGATTCCAAGAGACACCATCTGAGGTTGCATCCACCATGAGAAGCTTGATTAAATCTTGGGAAGAGCAGCATCAGTTGAATGCTGCCATGTTGCAGAGTTTGACAGACTTGCAGAAAAAGATAGATTTTGGACGAGGTACATCAAGACCAGAAGGAAGTAAGAGCAGCACTAGGATAAGGAGAAGGAATTCTAGTGGATCATTTGATTCTAAAGAATCCAGTGGAGATACTAGTTCATCTCCTCATAAACGGAGAAGAAGAAAACACCATAGGTATCGCTCTCGAGATGAATTCAGGAAAGCTAAACCTCCTACATTTGATGGTGAGATAAAGATGGGACAAGAAGCTAAAGCTTGGCTTCTTGGGATAAAGAAGTACTTTCAAGTACAGGATTATTCAGGAAACATGAAGGCAGGAGTTTCCATATTCAATCTGAATGGACGAACATTCATTTGGTGGGAACACTTCAAGCAAGTAAAGAATATTAGTGAAAGGAAACTGAAGTGGAAACAGTTCAAGAAGTATTTTAGGCAGAAATACCTCTCTGATAGGTATTATGATGATAATATTAAGGGGTTCCATGAGCTGAGATTGGGACAGCAGACCATGGATGAATATGCAAATAAGTTCTTGGAATTGTTGAGGTATGTCTGGTACATCAGAGATGAAAAGGTGAAGTTCCAGCAGTTTCTAAGTGGATTGCCTCAATCTTACAAAGATAGAATTGACTTATATGAACCAAGAACTCTCGAAGAAGCAATAAGAAAGGCTAAATATTGCTATGAGCAAAGCAAAGGTAAACCTAATTACCATAAGGCATGGAAGGACAAGAAGAACGAGAAGTTTGACCAAAGAAGGAAAGGTTTCAAACCTTCCAGATTTAGGAATCAGTAGAAGCAGCCATCCCAAGCTGTGAGTAATCCAGTTGGAGTGACAGGTGGAAAGCCTAAAGAGCCACATCAGAATAAAGGTCCACTCAAATGTTGGAAATGTGAAGGACCCCACTTGCGCAGATATTGTCCACTTGAGAATGAAAGTGCAAGGCCAACTTATAACATTCGGGAAGAAGAAATAGTGGGTCAAGTAGCAAGAGTAGTCCCTAGAATTTATGCAGCACTAGAGGACCTCCAGGCAGATCACCATTCAACTATGGTTGAGGTTGTAGGTAAGATTGTTGAACAATCTGTTTCTATTTTGATTGACCCTAGTTCTACTCATAGTTATATCACTCCTAGGGTAGTGGAGATTTGTGCTTTTAAGAAGGTAAAGCATGGAAAATCTTGGTTAGTTTAGCTAGCCACTGGGACTAAGAGAAAAGTCAGTGAATTGATAGAGAAATGTCCATTGGTTATGAATGGATTGATCACTTATGTAGATCTGAATGTTCTACCACTTGGCTCCTATGATATTCTCATTGGAATGGATTGGTTAGAAGCTCACAAAATGAAGCTTGACTGCTATAACAAGACTTTTGAATGCATGGATGAGGAAGGAAACCTAGTAATTGTGAAAGGTATTCTGAAGGTAATTTTAGTAAGACAGGTTTCAGCAATGCAGTTGAAGAATTTATGTAGGAAGGGTTTCCAGTTGTATGCAGCTCATATTATGGAACCCACAAGAGATGAAACTCCTAGGTTGTAGGACTATCAAGTGTTACAGGAATTCAAGGATGTGTTTCCTGATGAGATTCCAGGGCTTCCTCCAAAGAGGGACATTTATTTCACCATTGAACTTGTGCCAAGAGCAGCACCAGTGTCCAAGACACCCTACAATATGAGTACACCGGAGATGGTAGAGTTGAAGATGCAACTGCAAGAGTTGTTGGAAAAGAAGTATATCCGACCGAGTGTGTCTCCTTAGGGAGCACTGGTTCTGTTTGTGAAGAAGAAAGATGGTACACTCAGGTTATTTATTGATTACAGATAGTTGAACAAGGTTACTGTGAAGAATAAATATCCTTTGCCTAGGATTGATGACCTCTTTGATCAAATGAGAGGAGAAAAGGTATTTTCCAAGATTGACTTGAGGTCTGGTTACCATCAGGTGAGGATCAAGGATGAAGACATTCATAAGAAAACCTTCAGGACAAGGTATGGACATTATGAGTTTGTAGTGGTACCATTTGGTCTCACAAATGCATCGGATACATTTATGTGCCTTATGAACAGTGTCTTCAGTAAGTATTTGGACAAGTTTGTTCTTGTTTTCCTTGATGACATTCTTGTTTATTCTAAGAATGAGGAAGATCATGAAGAGCATTTGAGATTGACATTGCAAGTACTCAGGGAACATAAGTTGTATGCAAAACTGAGCAAGTGTAACTTCTATAGAGATAGAATTCAGTATTTGGGTCAGATTATCTCAGAAGAGGGTGTATCAATAGACCCTGAGAAGATCGAAGCCATTATGAATTGGCCTACTCCAAGAAAGGTGACAGATGTAAGATATTTTATGGGACTTGCAGGATACTATAGGATATTCATTGAGGGATTTTCCAAGGTTGCACATGCCATCACTTCTTTGCAAAAGAGGGGAGTAAAGTTTGAATGGACTTCAAAGTGTGAAGAGAGCTTCCAGCGGTTGAAGAATCTTCTCACCAGTGCACCAATATTGAAGGTTGCAGATCCAGAGAAAGATTTTGTGGTATGTACCGATGCATGCGGAAAAGGGCTTGGGGGAGTCCTTATGCAGGACAACCACATGATATGTTATGAATCAAGAAAGTTGAAGGAGCATGAGAAGAACTATGCCACTCATGACCTAGAGCTTGCAGCCATAGTACATGCTCTCAAGATGTGGAGACATTACTTGATGGGTAGAATATTTGAGCTCAGGACAGACCATTATGGCCTGAAGTATTCGTTTGATCAGCCTACTCTAAATGCTAGGCAAGTGAGATGGTTGGAATTTCTATGTGAGTTTGATTTTGAAATCAAGCACATAAAAGGAAAAGAGAACAAGGTAGCTGATGCACTCAGCAAGAAGGTACAGGAAATGCATGTGGCATCTCTTAGTATTTTCCAATCAGACTTGAGGCAGCAAATTGGTAATCATGTTGCCGGAGATGAATTGTATGAGCAGGTAAAGGAAAAATTGCAGCAGCAAAACCTTGAGAATAGGTATGAGGGATATAAATTGGAAGAAGATGGACTTCTTACTTATAAAGGTAGAATTTATATTTCGGATGTAGCATATTTGAGGAGAGTTGTTACGGATGAAATCCATCGAGCTCCGTATTCTGGTCGCCCAGGGTACCAGAAGACAATTGCTACAGCTAGAAAGCAGTACTTTTGGCCAGGGATGAAAAAGGACATGGCTGAATACATTTCGAGGTGCATGAAATGTCAACAAGTAAAGGTTGAGCATCAACATCCAACAGGTTTGTTGCATCCTTTGCCAGTTTCGGAATGGAAATGGGAAGTTATTTCCATGGATTTTATTACAGGACTACCAATGACTTGGAGACAACATGATTCCATCATGGTTTTGGTAGACAAGTTGACAAAAGCAACACATTTTATACCAGTGAAGTCTACGCACAAGATGGATGACATTGCAAAGATCTTCATGAAGGATATTTTCAAATTGCATGGATTGTTGAAGGCAATAGTCTCTGACAGAGATGTCGAGTTCACTTCCAATTTTTGTAAGGGATTGTTTGTGGATTTGGGTACAAAGCTAAAATTCAGCACTGCATACCATCCCTAGACAAATAAGCAGATAGAGAGAGTTAATCAAGTGTTGGAAGACATGCTTCGCATGTATGTGACGGACAAAGCAACCAAGTGGGAAGATTACTTACACTTGGTAGATTTTGCTTACAACAATGGACAACAGGCATTCTTGGGGATGAGTCTGTATGAAGCTTTGTATGGAAGAAGATGTAGGACACCAATGACTTGGGATAGCCCAATGAACAGAGTTGTGCTTGGACCAGAACTACTCAAGGAAATGGAGCAAGAGGTTGTAAAGATCAGACAGAATCTGAAAGCAACACAGGATAGACAAAAAAGCTATGCAGATAAGCATAGTATGAACAGAGAGTTCATTGTTGGGGATCATGTTTACCTTAGAGTGAAATCAAAGAAAAGTTCATTGAAGCTTGGAAGTTCTGCCAAGCTATCACCTAGATATTGTGGGCAGTCTGAAGTGCTTGAAAGAATAGGGCCTGTTGCATATAGACTTGCATTGCCTGCTAGTACTAGAGCTCATAATGTTTTTCATGTTTCTTTGCTTAAGAAATATGTACATGATCCTAACCATGTGATAAATTGGGATGTGATTTAGGTGTAACCCGAGGGAGAGCTCCAAATCGAGCCAATGCGCATCCTCAACATGAAGGTCACAATGCTCCGGAACCGAGCCATAGGGAAGGTAAAGGTGCAATGGGAGCACTATGGACCTGAAGAGTCTACGTGGGAGCTGGAGGATGCCATGCGATTGGCACATCCATTTTTGTTCAATCTTGCGGAACACTGAGGCGGTACCAGTGTAGCATTTTTGTTAAAATTTTGTAAAGCAATGAGGACAATGCTATTCAAGGGGGAGGGGAATGTAACACCCCAGTTTTGACCCCATTTGTGTTAAATATACATGATACATATGCTGTAATAATCATGTTGAGGAGCTAAGGGAAAAATACCCACCATCGATTTGGTTATGTTATGATTCAGACTGGAATGGTCACTGATGGTATATCGGGACATACGACATATATTAAATTGTGACATCATGTAAATGTGCATTTTAATTAAATAACCCAACCAACTATGTTCAATGCAACTAAGGGGCATGATTCCTAAGGATAAGGAGGGGAAATGATGAACCTTGAGCCATGGGGGAAAAACCATGTGTCACCACCCTGTTTGTTTTGCTCATTTTCCCTTGTTTCATCCAACCACCACCTTCATTGTTCTGTTGATTAGTTGGGGCATCTATTTGCTGGAAAAAATACCACTACGCTCACGCCTGCACTCTCTCCACGACACGCCTTCTGGGTTGTGGATGGTATATCCACTATCCCCATGGTGACTGTTTGTTTTCCTCAGAAGGACGGAGTTAAAAGGATGGAAATTCCTTGTGTGGGGGTTCGACCTTTCCCTCTCATACACCGTTTTCCTAGTCGGAGACGTTATTTCCTCCTGATCACGCATAGAACCTGCGTTTATTCCACCATTGCCGATTGTGAAGGGTGCATTGGCTTCATTGTGGAGAAGGGACCCTTGTTGTCCAACATTGCTGGTGTGTTTGGACTATGGAACGATCTGGTGTTTCATCGTGATCCGCACTGTGGGTTTCTTCTGTGTGTTTTACACATTTTTCTTTGGCTGTGTCTTTTTCCATCATGCATAGTTTGGGAGTTTGTTCTTTCCCCATTTTCTTCCTGTGTAATTTCTCCAGCGATTTCATTGAGGATCGGGTGTTATGGGTTCATAGTGGTTTGTGGGCTACTGTTTTCCCATGATTGATGAACTGTGTTTTTCCCCTGTAAAATCTTGAATAGTTGTTTGGTTGCTTGCATGCAGTGGTTTTGTCCTCGGACTGCATTAGAGTGGTGAATGAGGGCCTGAGGTGCTTGATAAACCTGGTGGGTTTAGAACCACACAAATAGAGCTACTGAGCTAGGTTTCTTCTCCACAACCCCTAAATAACACTGGAAGGGAGATCAGGGTCTGAGGGACTGCGTTGCAGAGAAGGGACTGATTTCCTTGTGTTGGGTGTGTTTGGGTGTTCTAGAAGCCAGGTTGGCTCTTTTGTTGGTGTTTTTAGCTCTTCAATGAGCTCACTAGCTTAGCATTTATCCTTTCCCAACTCCTGGATGGCCTAATAAACCCAACTTGGTTGGCTTGGCTGATCTGATGTTCGCCTGATAAACTCAACTGTGTTGGCTTGGCTAAACTGTGTACCCTTGTGGTGTTGTTATCCTTGGCTATGTGTAATCCTATTAGTTCCTTATTCCTTGGGGAATCATGCCCGACTCGGGGGTGGCAGCGTTGTTGAGAGATTAAGGAGCACGCGGACCTATGTTTGGGTGGAATGTTGCAGCGACGTAGCTGGTTGCGGAACAAGTTCTTAATAAGATAAGTATTCTTGCCTAACTTGTGTCTTCAATCATATTTACTGTTGATGAATGATGATATACATGTTAAATGATGATCTGTATATGCATGAGTGTTGATTGATATGTTTTGCTTCCATTGTGTATATGAATGATTATGCTTCATAATATGTTTTATGTTTTTAAGTATCATGCTTCAACATTATATGTATGTATGTTCATGTTCATGGGGCTAGGTGCCCAGATGATTTGATGTATCATAGCATCCTCCTCGCCGGTCGGAGGGTCGGGGACGTTACAGAAGGAAGTCGACAAATTAATGAAAGCAAGGCACCAGAGTGGATGGAAACAAAAATTAAAACAAAAGAAGTCGACATATCTAACGATGATAGACCTAAAGTTGCAAAATTCAGAGATTACTAGAATTAAGAACAGACAACGAAAATCAACTTGCTAAAATAATTTCAAGACATTTTCACTTGGGATTATAAGGATATTAAAGGATTAGTTTAAGAAATGGGAGAAATTAACATCAACATAAAACCCGATGCAAGACCCATAGAGAAATGACCATACAAACTTGCTCATAAGTATGAAGAAATAGTGAATAAAGAAATTGACAATATGTTAGCGGTCGGAATTATCTACCCTACTGACTAGTTGGAATGGGAAAGCCCAATGGTTGTGCAACCAAAGAAGCATGACCCAACACCACTAATAATTTGTGTAGATTTTCGTGAACTCAACAAAGTCACTCTTACAGACCCATTTTCGACTCCTTTTGCAGATGATATTATTGATGAAGTTGAGGGACATGAATGTTACTCATTTACAGACATTTTCTTAGGTTATAATCAAGTACCGATCACCAAGGAAGACCAAAAGAAAACAACGTTTGTATGTGAATTTGGTTCATTTTCCTACAAATTCATGCCATTTGTACTAAAAAATGAACCAGTTGTGTTTTCACGAATAGTTGTTAAAGAATTTCAAGAATATATCTGCAAAACAATGGCTGTGTATTTCAACTACTAGACAATTTACTCTATGTTAAAATATCATTGCAAATGTTTGAGACTAATGTTAGAAATATGCCAACAAATTCAGTTATCCCTTAATATAAAAAAAATGTATTTTTGTAACTCCTATAGGAATTCTACTAGGACATATTCTATGTAAAGAAGGTATCAAGGTCAACTTCACTAAAATCAAAATCATTCTCGACTTAAAACCATCAGTAATTCGAAACAAGTCAGAATTTTACTGGGGCATACAAGGTATTACAGAAAATTTATTAAACACTATTGAGACATGACATATCCCTTAGAAGAATTACTAAAAGATAATCAAGAATATGAATGGACCGAAGAATGTGATGCATCATTCGATATTTTAAAGAAAAAACTAGTCAAAGCACCTATTTTATGATTTCTGAATTGGTCGGTAAAATTCCATGTACATATCGACGCATATGGTATAGTAATCAGTGCAATATTGACACAACCAGGAGATGATGGAATGGATTACCCGATCATATATAGTAGCAGAAAACTGAATAAAGGAGAACATAATTTATTCGATGACAGAAAGAGGAGCACTAGGAATGGTCTTCACACTTCAAAAGTATCGACACTACTTACTAGCCAATCACTTTTTGTTTTACACCGATCACCAAGAATTGAAGTACTTAGTTAATATACCTTTACATCATGGTAGAATATGTCGTTGGTTACTGTTATTTCAAGAATTTGATTTTGAATTCATAGTTCAACTAGGGAAAGCAAATGTCGGACCCGACCACTTGTCGAAAATCGACACAGGGGAAGAACCGTCTGGAGTAGAAAATGACCTACAAGATGCACATCTGTTCAGAATAGAATCTGTACCTTTCAAACTAGAAGAAATAGTCTGGTTCTTAGAAAACGGACAAGAACTAGAAGGAATGAGTGATAAAAAGAAGAAAATTTTATCAATGAAAGATGCACCTTATAGCATAATAAATTGGTTCCTTTATAAAATATGGTTATCTTAGGTACTTCGTCGATGTGTTCTGGATCATGAAAGAGAAATTATAATGCATGAAGCACATTATGGCCTAGCTAGAGAACATTTTCAGTCAGACACGACTGCTAAGAAAATCCAATAGTTTGGATTATGGTGACCGACATTATATCGTGATTGCCGAAGATTTGTAAGTAAATGTGATCGTTTCCAATGTCTAGGTTAGCCTCTACCAAGTACCAAAATGCCTTTAATATCAGTTAACCCAAGTTTAACATTTGAAATTTGGGTGATCAAATTTATAGGACCATTTCCAATACCTACTAGAAGGACAAGAGCACATTATATGATTACAACAATCGAATACATCACTAATTCAGCAGAAGCAGAACCTGTTGGAACTTGCTCTAGTGAATTAGACGTAAAACTTATATATGAAAACATTATTACTAGCTTCGGTTGTCCACCAAACTTGATCAGTGATTAGGGGTCACATTTTATAAACAAAACAATTTCAGCTTTGATAGAATAGTTTAAAATTGAACATAGAAGGACCACAACATACTTCCCTTAATCCAATGGTGCAATTGAAGCATTTAACAAAACTCTGACTAGAGGCTTAATGAAAATATGCAATACTGACAAAGATGATTAGGACAAGAAAATTCTTGATCTCCTATGGGCATACAGAATGGAGTACAAATGATCGATAGATCAGACACCGTTCTGACTTATTTATGGACAGGAAGTAGTCATTTCTTTGTACTTTCGACAACAAACACCAGTAATTTCTGACATATTACACATTGATCTCGAAGACGCTAGGAAAGAACGAGTAATACAATTATTGAAGCTAGAACAACATCCACTGATCGCAATACAACACTAAGAGATCCAAAAACAACAACAAAAAGATTGGCATGATCGAAATATTAAAAATAAAAACTTGTCGGTTGGAGACCTTGCGTTGTTGTATAACAGTCGAGTAAAATGAAAACCAAAAAAAATACATATAGAGTGGATGGGACCATATATTGTCGAAGAAATAAATGCTAACGGATCAGTCCGACCGAAAAAGTTACAAGGCAGTGTATTTCAGAAACTTGTTAATGGTGCCCAACTAAAATGCTACGGAAATTAAAACTTAAAAAAAAAATGGCTATGTAACGGATAACACAAATTGAAAAAAAAAATCAAAAATTATAAAAACCTAAATATCAACAAAGAAAACAATATAACATGGCCTTGGATGAATTCTTAGGAAGGAAGTAGCAGATTATCGTTTGAAAGAAATAACCACTGACATCATAATCATTGACACGACGAATACCGCCCATTCCACCAACATTTCCACAATCACGACACACATTGACATAAAAAGGCTCAACGGTCCAATCAAGTCATAATGATCATTGACAGATGGAGTGCCAAAACCAGCGCGCATTAAAAAAACACTCGACAGATCGTATTTCACAGTCAAATCCACCATTAATAACTTCATTTACTAGATCTCTGACCGCTCCACCTATTTCGACCATAAATACCACACCAAATGAAGACAAAACATCATTCCACGAAGAGCTAGAAAATCAGAGCTACCAAACACCTAAGACCAAGATACCTGTGTGTGAACCAGAGCATTCAACTGACACAATGGAACCTAAAAATAAAAATACAATATCTGCAATGAACAAAATGAACAAGTTAGAAACAAATATAACTCCGCTGGTACAACGACTGGATAATGTTAGCAAAGTGAAGGTTATAGAAACATCAGGGGAAATATTGTGGATGTTAATTAAGAAATGGTCATACAAAGATGGAAAAATGACAAAGGAAACCCCAAAGGTAAGTGCAAGCACAATCCTTGCTTACATGAATGAACATCTCATGGCAAGTATTGCGGAAACAAATGAAATCATAGCACAGTTCATTGTTAGTCGATACCACAATGGAAAATTTTATTTCGACAGACCTGTCGAAATATCTGACAACATAATCTACATGCTTATCACGTTTTTGAACAAAGGCAAAATAGTCTTTGTAACATCAAACCCAGGCCTAGTCGAAAAGCTAACAGGAATGCTGATCCAAGAGGATCCAAGAAGGCAAAATTTTTGAAGTCCTCCAATCTTAGCAAAACCAACACCAGAATGAAGGGCTCGTCGAGACGATTCCAACGGCGTTCATTTCACCTCAAACGCACTCCATATGAGAAATTTATCACGTCAATGTTGTATTGATGAAAGAGGCAAATTTGGCAAAATGGGGGTGCCACGTGGCACCATTGGCAAGGTGACACGTGGCATATGTATAGTACGTATGAGGTGACATGGCATGTACATACGAACCAATGGAGATTGAACATGTGGCAGTACGGACAGTGACTTAGCGGTTGACTGGACGTCAACTGGGCATGAGGTGGACCAATCCCAGGCTGTCACGTGGCAGCACGGGTTGGCCAATAAATCTAATACAAAATTATTGCCTCCGCGGGGTTTGACCCCATGACCTTTGCAAAGAATGCTGAGCGCCTTCACCACCCGAGCTACATGTGTTTCTTGGTATATGTGGTTAGGTTCTTGTATTTAAACTTGAGGAAGTTTATATTGGTGCAAAAAGGGGTCGAGGCAAGCCCCGACCCATGGTTTTCAATGCAACAAGGTTTTTTACAAATCCAACCCACAAAAATCACATTTGAGTGGACGACCCACGTGATATGTGTATTTATAACCATAAGGTTGGAGCGCCACCACATATTGCATAACAGACTTTGGGTTGAAGTTTTAAAGGTGGGTGTATGGTTATTATTATAATATGGTTTTAACCATATTAAAAGCCAACAAAAGGGTATGCCATTTTAAAAGGGTATTTTTAAATATGTTTGTTTATTATTTAATAAAAATCCCAACCACATGAGTTGTAACTCCATGCCCATTGAGGCAAATTTGTTGTAACTAAGAATTCATGAGAAACATGTGAAGGGGGTCTTCTCAAGCTACATAAACCCTCTTATTCTCCATTTGCCACTCATGCTTTGGAGTGGAGACTTTGTAGCTAAAGGAGATAAGGGAGATTGTGTAGCTCTGCAAGAGGAAGGTATAAGTGTTTATACTCATTTTACACCGTCTGTGCACCGTCTTCAGGATTCGGAGTTGCTGGAAGCAGTCTTGTTGTGTTTTGGGCAGCGGTTCTCTTCCTGACCATTGTCACCAAGGTATCATTGTATCATTTCCATGTATTTTTCCTTATGCTGAGATTATAGATCGGCCCTCCTATTGAGAAGCAGGCCCGGAGATGTAGTCCATCCTGGACAAACTCCATTATCAACTTGTTGTCTTTATGTGCATATTGTCTATGCTGTTTGGTTCTCTTCTTATGGATTTGTGAGCTTCATTCAAGCTCTTTATGCAATTCATGTTAACGTTGTAGAGTAGCAAAGATCTTGTTTTCGGATCATGTGGTATCAGAGCAGGACTATTTGACGTTGGATTGTGAGTGTGGATGCTCACGAGGGTTAAACTGCAAGCTAGTGAGGGTACATTAGAGCCTTACAATTCCGAGATCGGACATACACATTGAAGGAGGAAGATGGATGCTAATGATGCCCGCATCGAGATGGAGGCAAACTTTCACAAGGTCTTCTACATGATGGCCGACAAAGTAGACAAGTTGTTTGCAGACTATGAAGAACGCATGGCAAAAGAAAGAAAAGGCAGTGAAATAAAGAAGGAAGACAAAGAAGTGAAGGACGAAGGAAATGCTTCAGTTAACCAAGGAGGAGGTGGCGAAGAGCCTCCTGAGCCTCCCTCTTCACCTTCATTTTCAAGCACAAGTTCAAGTGCTTCTTCCTTATCTCATTCTCAGCATTCCAAGGCTCCTCACAAAGAGCCTCAAAATAAGCCCTTATTGAAGCTCGATGTGAAGTTTGATTTGTCCATGTTCAATGGGGAAGCGAATGCAGAGAAGTTGAACAATTGGATAAGGAAAATTGAGTTCTATTGCCGAGTCCAGCAGATCAAAGAAGAAGATGTGAAGATTCAGTTGGCTTCACTTTGGCTGACAGGCACCGCACTTGTATGGTGGGAAAGCAAGCTTCAGCAAGGTAGCAAACAAATGGGTAATCTTCTCTCATTGTGGTCTACTTTCATTTATGCTTTACGTAAGTAATTTTATCCATTGGGTTATGTTCAAAAGGCTATGATGGATTGGCAAAGTTTTAGACAAGGCAAGGGTCATAGTGTTCAGAATTTTACTGAAGAATTTAGAAAGAAAGCTTTAGAGTTGAATATTTCTTTATATTCTCCTGACGCTCCTTTGAAGTACATTGGTGCTCTTCATCATTATCTATACAATACTTTGCTGTTGTTGAATCCTACTAGTGTGGATGAAGCAAGTGTTCAGTCTACTCATCTTGAGAGCAGGGGGAAACATTTGCAAGAATACCATCCGAAGAAGCCTTTCAAGCCCAACAACAACCACAAGTCCAAAAATAAAGACAAGAGCAAGAAGACACCTACTGCCAAGAAGGAAGGAGGAAAGCTCCATTGCAAAAATTGCGACACTGATGGGCATGATGAAGAAAGTTGTTGGAAGTTGCATCTTGAACAAAGGCCAAAGCATTATGGAGGAAAAAAGAAGAAAAAGACCGTTGCAACAGTGCAATGAGATTTGGGTTCTGACTCAGGTGACGAAACCATGATTACAGCCGTGGGAATGCAAGGTAACAAAACTCCTCATAATGGGTCAAGTTCTACTCATGTTTCTAAAAAAAATGATAAAAGAAGAAGTGATTTGTTTCACATCAGAGTTGTATCTAAGCATACGAAGATTGAAACATTATTTGATCCGGGTTCTCAAGTAAATTTGATCTCAGAATCAATTGTTAAGAAGTTGGGCATACAGACTAAACCTCACCCCAAGCCTTATCCTCTTGGATGGGTATGTGACAATGCTAAGCTACATGTGACTAAGCAATGCAGGTTAAGGTTTGCTATTGCTTCAAATTTGATCAATGAGATGGACTTAGATGTTGTTCCTCTTGACATCTGCGGTATCGTATTGGGAAGCCCATACTTGTATGATCGAAAAGCAGTATTCTTCCGTCATGAGAACAAGTACCATCTCACCAAAAATGGGGTAGAGTACATTGTGAGAGCTCACAGTATGAAGTCTAACACCACTCTTGTTAGTGCAGGACAGATGAAGAGACTCATCAACACTAATAAGAGATACATGCTCATGGTTGTGAGAGCAAAAGATGCTGAAGCATCCGATGCTTTCAAAGGTTGTGATCCTTCTCATAAAAATGCTATGATTGATATTGTGGCTAACTATGATGAAATATTTCAGGAACCTACAAGTTTGCCTCCCAAAAGGGAGATTCAACATGAGATCCATCTCCAGCAGGATGCCCCTCTTCCTAATGTGGGCATGTACAGGTTGTCCGCAGTTGAAATGGCAGATATTAAGAAGCAGGTTCAAGACTTGTTGGACCAAGGAGAGATCAGACCCAGCTCCTCGCCATGTGGTTCGTCGATTGTGTTGGTGATGAAAAAAGATGGCACATGGAGAATGTGCGTTAACTATCGAGCTCTCAACAAGATCACGATCAAGAATCGATACCCGCTTCCTCACATAGATGACTTACTCGACCAGTTGAAATATGCCGTGTTCTTTACCAAGTTGGATTTGCGCAGTGGCTACCACCAGATCAGAATTGCAGAAAGTGATGTGTGGAAGACGGCCTTCAAGACCAAGCAAGGTCTATTTGAGTGGTTGGTGATTCCCTTTGGGCTTTGCAATGCACCTGCAACCTTCATGTGGGTAATGAATGATTTTTTCCGGCCATTCCTAGATGATTTTGTCATTGTATACTTAGATGATATCTTGGTCTTTAGCAAAACTTGGGAAGCACATGTGGGGCATGTAAAGCTAGTAGATACTTTGAAAAGGGAGAAATTGTGTGTAAAATTGTCAAAGTGTGAATTTGGAAAAACTTCATTAGTTTACTTGGGCCATATTGTAGGAGGTGGAAATTTAAAAATTGATCCTTCAAAAGTTGATGTAATTGTCAATTGGCCCAAGCCTACTAACGCTACTGAAGTGAGAAGCTTTTTAGGAGTTGTTCAATATTGGAGAAGGTTCATTCAGAACTTCTCATACATAGCATCTCCTTTGCATGCCTTAACAAGTGTAAAGAAAGCCTTCCAGTGGGGAGGTAAGTAGCAGAAAGCCTTCGACACATTGAAGGGAAAGATCAGCACCGCTCCAGTCCTAGCCTTTCCCGATTTGCAGTAGCCATTTGAGATAGAGACAGATGCCAATGGATATGCCATGGGGGCAGTATTGATGCAGCACCGCAAGCCTATTTGCTACCATTCAGATACTTTTACTCAAGCAGTGATCAAGTACCCCACCTATGACAAAGAGTTGTATGCTTTGGTTCAGAGTGTCAAGAAGTGGAAACACTACTTGATGGGTAAGGAGATGATCATCCATACCGATCATCAGCCCTTGCAGTATCTCCATTCCCAGACTAAGCTCCAACAAGCTCGTCATTTCAGGTGGATGGGATTCCTTCAACAATTCCATCTAGTGATCAAGTACAAGAAGGGTACTAGTAACAAAGTGGTAGATATGCTCTCTAGACCTCCTATTGTTGCATCTATTGTTTTGAAAAATGATTCTTTGACCCATGAAAGTTATATTGAGCAGTATGCTACTGATGATGATTTCAAGGAGATTTATGAGAAGCTAACCAATGGCACATAGGTGGAAGACTACTATTTGCAAGGAAAGTTGCTTTATAATTTGGGCAAGTTATGTGTTCCTATCAGTGAAAGAGTCCATGTAATACGAGAAGCTCATACTTCTCTTGTATCGGGGCATTTTGGGGTAGGTAAGACTTTGGCTCATTTGCAAAGACTCATGTATTGGCCTTGCATGAAAGACATTGTAACAAAATATGTAAAGGTGTGTGTGATGTGCTCTACTTGTAAGCCCACTAATAGAAAATTGGGGCTGTACTCACCACTTCCTGTTCCTTCCCATCCTTGGGAAAGCATTTCCATGGATTTTGTGGGGGGGTTGCCTATGTCTAGGAGGGGTCATGACTACTTGTATGTGGTCGTGGATAGGTTTAGCAAGATGTGTATTCTTATGCCATGTAAAAATTAGGTCACTGCAGAGCAGGTTGCTTCTCTTTTCTTTCAGCATGTATGGGTTCACTTTGGACTCACTACGTCCATTATCTCGGATCAAGACTCCTGATTCCTTGGAGATTTTTGGACAAAATTATGGTGTATGATGGACACCAAGCTGAAGAGGAGCACCGCTTTCCATCCACAGACCAACGGACAGACAGAGGTAGTCAACAAGACAGTTGTCCATTTGCTTCGAGGCTATTGCAACAAGCATCCTAAGTTATGGGATGAACAGATCCAGTATGTGCAACATGCCTACAACAGGGTTATGCATTCTTCCACTCAGAGCTCACCATTTGAGACATGCTTTGGGTACTTTCCAAAGACTCCATTGGACTTGAATTATGGGAGAGAGGTTGGTTCAAGAACTTCCAAGGATGAAGACAAAGCCTGCAGGTTCATTCAGAGAGTTCAACAGGTACATCAAGCAGTGCAAGAGCAGTTGGAGAAGAGTCAAGCCCAGTACAAGGCTCGCCAGGACAAGCATAGAGTTGATCATCAGTTTCAGGTGGGAGATCAAGTGTGGCTTCACATCAGCAAGGAGAGGATGAAAGGAGAAGGAAAGAAGCTCAAGCCTATTAGATATGGTCCCTTCACCATCTTTGAGAAGATTGGGACGAATGCTTTTTGCTTAGAGCTACCGCCATACATGCAGATCTACTCAGTGGTGAATGTGGAGAACTTGAAACTCTATGAGCCTCCCATGATCATGGATTAAAGGGAGAATTTCTCATTGCCATCAGTTGATGAATTTGCTCCTTAGTACATGGATGAGCTAAAGGAAGATGTCATCTTGGACAAAAGGACAAGGACTTCTTGCAGAGGTGATGTTGAGTATCTTCGAGTGGGAATCAAAGGCACTCATCCAAGAAAAGCCAAGTGGATTGAGAAGGAGAAAGTGAGGGAGCAATTCCCTCACCTATCTGTTGATTAGTAAAGGATTTTGGAGGCCAAAAGCTTCTCAGTGGGGAGGAATGATCTAGGAGGATCTAAGAAGGAAATTTTTTTAAGTCCTCCAATATTAGCAAAACCAACACCAGATCGAAGGGCTCATCGAGATGATTCCAATGGCATTCGTTTCACCTCAAACGGACTCCGTATGAGAAAGTTATCGCGTTCTGTTGTATTGATGAAACAGACAAATTTGGCAAAATGGGGGTGCCACGTGGCACCACTGGCAAGGTGACACGTGGAATCCATACAGTACAGACGAGGTGACATGGCATGCACATATGGACCAATGGATATTGAACATGTGGCAGTACAGGCAGTGACTTGGCGGTTGACTGGACGCCGACTGGGCATGAGGTGGACCAATCCTAGGCCGCCACGTGGCAGCACGGGATTGGCCAATAAATCTAATAAAAAATCATGGCCTCTGCGGGGTTTGACCCCATGACCTCTGCAAATAATGTTGAGCGCCTTCACCACCCAGGCTACATGTGGTTCTTGGTATGTGTGGTCAGGTTCTTGTATTTAAACTTGAGGAAGTTTATATTGGTGCAAAAAGGGGCCGGGGCAAGCCCCGACCCATGGTTTTCAATGCGACAAGGTTTGTTACAAATCCAACCCACAAAAATAACATTGGAGTGGACGACCCATGTGATATGTGTATTTATAACCATAGGGTTGGAACGCCACCACATATTGCATAACAGACTTTGGGTTGAAGTTTTAAAGGTGGGTGTATGGTTATTATTATAATATGGTTTTAACCATATTAAAAGCCAAAAAAAGGGTATGCCATTTTAAAACGGTATTTTTAAATATGTTTGTTTATTATTTAATAAAAATCCCAACCACATGAGTTGTAACTCCATGCCCATTGAGGCAAATTTGTTGTAACTAAGAATTCATGAGAAACATGTGAAGGGGGTAGTCTCAAGCTATATAAACCCTCTTATTCTCCATTTTCCACTCACGCTTTGGAGTGGAGACTTTGTAGCTAAAGGAGAGAAGGGAGATTGCGTAGCTCTGCAGGAGGAAGGTACGAGTGTTTATACTCATTTTACACCGTCTTCAGGATTCGGAGTTGCTGGAAGCAGTCTTGTTGTGTTTTGGGCAGTGGTTCTCTTCCTGACCATTGTCACCAAGGTATCATTGTATCATTGCCATGTATTTTTCCTTATGCTGAGATTATAGATCGGCCCTCCTATTGAGAAGCAGGCCCGGAGACGTAGTCCATCCTGGACGAACTCCGTTATCAACTTGTTGTCTTTATGTGCGTATTGTCTATGCTGTTTGGTTCTCTTCTTATGGATTTGTGAGCTTCATTCATGCTCTTTATGCAATTCATGTTAACATTGTAGAGTAGCAAAGATCTTGTTTTCGGATGAAACGCCACCAGGAAATAATTCAAGAGGATTAATAATTAGCCAAATTCAATATACAACACCCAATATAGTGGCAAAGATTGTCTCTACAGGTCTAACAAGCACAGGGCGAGGTTCTGACTTAAAATTAGACATGTTGGAAGCCATTGTGAATGTAGAAGAAAAAGGGAAAGTTCACTGCTGGGCAAAGCACCTAGCAGAAATGATCAAAACCACTTGTGCAAAATGTCAAGAGGAGGGCACACCAATTAAATTTTCTTCCTTAATCATATGGATTTCTATGTACCATCTTCAACCAGTCGAAGATCTAGATTTCAATGAACCGAACAAAATCGGTATGTGGAATTTCAAAGTTTTTTCAATGGCTAGGAATCAATAGGAATTAGAGAAAGCCAAGGTCTAGTTGGATACTTGGTTTCAAAATTTAAAAATAAAAATGACCAGATGGAGTGTACTGCAGAATATTTGACAATGTCTTCTGCCGACTGCACACATTCAATTAGAATTAGACCTTTAGTATGGTACCTGCAGGGGGCTGGAGGAAAGTCTGAACCCCTAAAATTTTACTCATCAGTCAAAGACATCTTTACAGAGCTAACTCGACAATCTAACACCAAGTTAGACATACCTATCATTGAACCTTTGACTGACCAAGAAAAAGAAGAGGAATATGAAATACGACTTCATATCAGTACTTTTACTCTAAATTATACTCATACATAAGAACTTAACATGCTACAAGTTTCCATAATACCACCAACACAACAATAGGAGGAAGAAGCAGTACAAGCAGATGAAGAAACCAAATCCGACAGCCTTCTTCTGGAATACGCAATAACAAAAGAAAACATTCGTTAGCTAGAGGTCGAATTGTATAAAGCTTGACAAAAGAGGAAGAATCCAGTAAAAGGAAAGGGGAAGCACATGATTTTACTTCTAGAACAGTTAGATGATGAAGATGAGCCACATGCCAAAAGTATCAGTCGAGGAACAATTCAAAAAGTTCGTCATAGAAGAAGCAAAGCAACCACAAGCAAAGAAAGCAAAAATTGTTACTTGACCCGAGGTTGAGCCAGTCGACCTCACTTCCACCCCACCACTTCCATCCCTAGTTCAAATAGTCAAAGAAGGTTTACTAACTTCGACCTCCATTACACTGACAACTTTTGTAAACCCATATTTACAAGCACTACCTGAAAACCTCCATACTAGAGTCGATAAAGATATTGACCTTCAAGATCTCATTAACCAACTCCCGTCTATTTTCAATCTCTTTTGTTGTTTTCTTGCATATTTTGTCAAACACTTTGAGTGTGAATATTCCTCTAGCTCCTAGATCTCACTGAGAAGCAATTCTCACAAGACGTTCTAATTGAGCTGAGGCATGGTTGATTGGGGTATTTAAGCTATGCACCAATAGATCATTGAAGAATAGATGACATGTTTGAAGAAGTCTGATGTTTGACTTGCATTCTATTCAAAAAACATTAGAAATTGATGAATTGCATTGATGGGAATCTTATTCTATTGGTGGTGGCACTAACATACTACAGGTTCAACCCATCACTAAGTTGACCTATGTTTTGATCAATCTGTCACTTGCCAGTATTGGTTTATTTGAATTTTTATTTGTTGCAATGAAGTGGTTGATTAGGGTTTCCTTTGAAGTATACTCATATTTTTTAAATGTGATTAGGTTGCTTGAATATCAGATTGGTATAATTCGCTAGTAATTTGTTTGATTGGGTCAATTATGCTATCAACTAGTATTTCCGTAGTATTTGGTTTCAAAATTTGAAACAAGATATTATTGGTAATTGTGAATTGTTGCATATATATTTTTTATGTGGTATTTTATTTGTCTCTCATTTGTTTGTTGGTGAGACAATTTGTGCTTTTATTGTAAAGTGAAATATGATTAAAAATAGGTATGCTCGACGATGATGAAGCCTTGGGATTTAAATTTGTAGGATATACAGGAGAAGAAGGACTTAGAATAAATCCCATAACCAGCTTTGTCGAGAAGCTGAAGGCTTGCATAATGTCATTACATAGCTGTAGACTAAAAATCAATGATTGAAGAAAGAATTAGAGATAACCCATACCTAGTTGGGAGACGATGATTCCCTCTTTTAAACTAGATTTTTGCAGCAATTTAATGAGAAATCTCGAATGATTTATGTTCTAGAAAGTACCATGGAATATGTTTTCCATAATTTGGTTGATGAATTTTAAGATAATTCATTGACCATTGTCAATGAATTGGAAGAAGAGTTGAAATCCCTCTCACATGAAGATATTGATGGCTTGAAGATGAAAATTTGTAGATTGGAAGTAGAAAATACCCAGCTAATTAATGAGGATACCCACTTGCAAGCCTTTGTTGATGAGTTTTATGAAGAAGTTGGGCCCTCTTCAAAAATACCATAATCAATTTCTTGAACAATATCAAACCTTGAAAGAAGATTGTGATGCTCTGTTACTACAATTGAATAAGAGAGATTAGATTATTAAGGGATTATAGGATTGAAAGCAAAGTCTTGAATAGAAGGTTTCATAGTCTGCATATTGTGAGAAAAAACATATTTATTAGTTATTTTATGAGAAGAATGTTGTCAAGATACCGATTGTTGAGTATAAAACTACAATTGTTGAGTTGGCACGCTCACCCATTACATCTTCCACCTTTGATTCTCTTGTTTGTAGCTCGGTTATTTGTGAAATAACTAATTGTAAGAAAGATGTTGATGATGTTGTTCCATCTCACATTTTATTGGCTACTAGTGGTGTTATCTCTCCTAACTTTGAGAAGTATACTACATGTATAGGATCCCGACTGCTGAGAAAAATGGGATATAATGGAGGAGGACTTGGTAAGTATGGACAAGGTATTGCTGTTCTTATTACCCCTTAATTGAAGCCACCAAGAGCAGATATTGGATATGATGGTGTTACACCTAGTTATGTTAACACCAGAACAATGTTGTTTGTTATTGTTGGAATTCAGACTAAAAAACAATTTGTTGTTGAATGTGTTGCTGAGTTAGCTATCCCTGATGAGCCAAAAATTGACAATGTTGTTGCAGAAGACATTGTTTCTCATGTGCAAGGTTGTTCTGATCCTCTAGATGAACCATAAACTAAGCCTACATCCCATGTTTCATTAGAAAAAAAAAAGTTCCATATAGACATCCTCATCAGAAGAATTCGAGGAATTTTCTCAGGAATCATAATTCTTGGAAAGGTGGCAACTATGCTTTTAGAACTTTGAAAAAAAGATGTGAAAAACATACTCATTGACTAATACTGACTACAAGGATAGATTGTGGTTGGATTGATGAATGGTCGTGGAATAATTTGAACAGATGCTCGAGGATGTCATACAAATGTGTATCTTCGAATATAATATCATATAGTGGTCGTCTTACATGCTTTTTATTGCTTTGGAAGTGGTCAACTAAGGCTCGACCAAAGATGGATGCCAACAAATAGATCGATCAAAGATGATTATCGACTAGTGTATCATGTGATTGTCGAATGATATTGATTAAATAATGACCAACTAAGACTCAACAAAGTGATTATAGTTGACTAGAATATCGACCGGGATTTCATTGACTGAGCTTCATCAATGCTAATTGTTGATTGAGTTTCAAGTGGATTGTTTGTCAACCGATCTTTGGATACTATTGTTGTTTTCTATTTGATTGTCCCTTGATTGTGTTCAAGGAGAGGGGGGGAGAAATTGAATATCTAAAGACCTTACTATGAGGTAAACCCAATTTTTGTTGACTCAACTATTTCTTGTTGAATTAACTGGACATACTAAATATGTTCAACTGGATTTTTGGGAGTTCTTATGTGTATTATTGAGAGTACCTAATTTTTGGATGAACAAAGGTTTTATTGCAGATACTTCCTATACTTGTTGCTCTTATGGATAGTCGACTACTCAACTAGATCAAATTGTCTTGTTGTCTAGTCTACTAACCATCTGGAACTGTATTTAGACAACAATATTGTTGAATGCTTGGAAAACTGATTTGAGTTTGATGACGATTGTGATAGTGTTTTAGACTTCTTCTACGAGTGTTATTGTACCAATATTGATCATTGTTTGTAGTTCATATAAAATTAAGTGGGTAATGTGTTGTAGCAACAATGGTACCATCTTCATAAAAGATGGGAACCCCCATAACTTAGAATTTTGCAATCATTTAGTTGTTCCCTTTGATTTGATATTGTCTCCTAACTAGTAACCAAATGCATAAGATCTCAAGAAAAACAGTTCTTCATTAAGCAAAATGCCCAAATATTCGATGGATTCATTACATAAATAAAATTAATTAGTCTAAGTTCGGTATGATCATATCCCTATTATACTTCCTCAATTTTCTATTCCCCGAATTCGTATTTTATAATTTTTTGTAATAAGGAATCAATGGTTATTTAAGAAATTTAAAGTTTGAGCATCGACTTTCCGACTCTAATTTTTTGGAAGCCAAAAGTTGGGAAGAAAGTTTGTTTATTTTGAATTTACGCCCTCACTAGAGACACCCGAATCTACTATCCAAGGTGTTCTATGAAGTTGAGAGTTGGGACATTATTAACTCTCACTATGTTTTTCCTATCGAATTTTGATGTCTAACTTTTACACCTACTTTAACAATCGGGAATCAAAGCATTACTATTACAAGTGTTATTTAACCCGACTTCTGAATTTCAGTCATAATTTTTATTAATGGTTACTTTCAGCGTTTGAAATTCAACGAACTATTGATCATCCTATTGAACCCCCACCTCTGATGCCCTACCTTACAGGACATACAAGATTATTTCAACACTCAAAATTCAAAAATTTATCAACCATTATATAAGTTTATATCTCGATCCCTGACTCCTGACTTTTTGGGTACACATACGAAAAACAATTCAAATTCAAATTTTGGTGTACAATGCGATAATTTAAAGTGTTGAGTTCATTGAATGCAATTAATGGTTTGAATTGTTGATTTTTTGCATTTAAAATACCTCACATAGCCCTAATTTATTTTAAAACTTAAAACAAAAATTGAGTTCAACGCCACTGTCATAGAGAGCATTCATCCCTACAAGTGAAAATTTATGCACAATGTCTAGGATTCACTATATCTATTTTTAAGAATCCAATAAACACTATGGCGAAAAGGAATAGATCTAAAGCTACAACCGAATATTGGAATCCAAATACCCTAATTTTGGCTTCTATTCTGACATCAACACTCAAGTATCCAATGCCTTATGCCTTAGTTGGGTCAAAATCTAAGCCATTTTCGATAGTGATGACTTCTCTGAATTCAACGATGAAGACCCTATCTACCAGAATATTAGTAATTCTAAGTTCCATACAATTTCCATGCACCCCATTGTTCTACCATACACAAATTTAGTCAAATGGGTGATCAACTTTGTAGATTTCCTAACAAGCACTTTTAGAGATTCCCACTAGATGGTTTTTGCAAACATCAAACCCAATACATTTGCCAAAATCTATGGATTAAAGAATCTGAAACAAATTCTTACACAAGATATCATAAAAGCATTTGAAAGCAAGATTGAGCCTGAAGTCCTATTAAATACTTGGATGGATGACCCTTGTAACTTCATACTCATTCTAAACATAAAATACCCCATTGCTCTATTTAGAGAACCCTACAAGCTACTTGTAGCCATGCTATGTAGATTTTATGCTGCAATGAATTTCCAATATTTTAAATTGGAATGGACTCCTATGTCGTATTATATTCTGAAAACAGGTACTTCAATTGGGCTCAATTTTTTTCTGCCACTTTCAAAGATGTTATTGTCCAAGTACAGAAAACCCCAGCCACAAATAAGCCTAGTTTTTTTATCTATTGGAATATCTAATGGATGTGGTATGTACCTCATTCGACTTTCCTGCCACAAATTGAAATTGGACAAAGGAAAATCCTCCCATTCATAATATGTATTCAATTATATGGGAAGACAATTATAGACCACATACCTCTGACATCCGTGACAATTTTATTAGTGATGTTCAATTTGATATTTTTAAGAAACATGCTCCCCGACTTTCCGAAAATGATTTATCATTGGTTGCAACTATGGGAAATCGGTATAATATAGAGTATTTCACTTACCTCAAGATATGGGGAATTAAAGCAAGCATCGATTACCTAGGGTTGTTCCTGAGTGAATGGCACTTACAGAGGCTTCTTTCCAAATTGTCATGGATGGTGTTCATGATTAGATACATTCTAAGAAAAAAGGAGCATGGCCCAAGTTTCCTTTATACATTGGACATTTAGTAATTTAAAATGTAGATCATGCTGGTACCATCGCCAAGGAGGTAGTTCATCTAAAATTAGGCTAGATAGAAAAGAGAATGCATGACCGTAAAGGGATTATTTGGGTTTATCCCAGGCCTATTTGATCAATCCCACTTGAATAATTTTTACATACAAGAACAATAAATGGATGACTCTTTATTCCATGGAGCTCATAGTTTTGAAGAGGTTATGAAAAAATTAATTGATTCCAGGTCAGAGTGTTAATACATGAAGCCCAGAAATAGTTCAAACTTAGATTATTATAAGAAATAAATAGATTTTTTGAACAATAAGAAAATACTAAAAAGGAATTAATGCAGAAATTTAGTGAAACTAAAGTGTCTACTCCCGCTACTACTAAATATCAAGAGCAACTACATTTGGAGAATTAAATAGGAAAACAACCTATTACTAGCTCCCAACCTACTTCTCCCATTCAAAAGTTAAATTCCTTGATGCAGAAAACCTGACACTTACAAGGTACGGAAGCTCCCTTTACTAAATCAATTTTCCATGTTGATTTTGTTCCCAGAGTTACACACAATATCTTTGTTAAGATTGGAGGAAAATTAAAGTTAGTTAACCCTCCTCTTCAAGCATCTATTGAATAATTCATTGTCCTAGAAGAGGGGCATCTTATAGAGGTTAGCAATCCAACCCCATTTACCTTAGAAACTAAAAAAACTATTGATCATGAATATTCCCAAATTATCAATGACAATTTCAAGGTTCAACAATCTCTAGTTAATAAATTATTAGATGTTCCCATTGAAAAGGGTCCCATCATTCAATATGTTCCCAACTCACCTCACATTTCACAACTCATTCCTCTAGAATCAGGTGATCAAACTATCAACCCTGATGACACTTCATCCGACCCTCGCGCATGTTAGAATAATCAACCCATAGTTACCCTTATTTGACATTAATTAAATCATTTTTGTCTCATTCCTAGATTCATAGATCCCCTCTTTATGCTAGTTGACTTCCACATGTTCCTAGAAGTCAATACTTGCTAAACTGGGTCATGGACCACTTTGGAATCATACTGGAAACATATTTAGAAATTTTGCTTTATTCCTAGTTCCTTAAAGTGCATATCTACTTTTTCTGAAAGCTGCCTTGCTTTACATCCGTTTTAAGGCATAAAGGAAAATCTAGTCTAGCGGAATTTGCCTTGTTTTTTCCCCACATCATCCTCCTTCATTTTCTCCAAATAAAAGCATGAATGAGTTGTCTTTCCATCACCTATTATCTTTCCCACTTGATTTATCCAATTCATGAACATATTCATAGATTTGGAAAGTCGTTTTTGCACCTATGGGGGATTTGACTTGATTTAGTAAGCCTACTTTTTGACCAATTCGAATAGCAGCCTAGTGATTTCAAATCTCTCATGTAATTATATATTTGATCAGCCTATACTTCATATGGTTGGTTTATGTACACTTAGTCAATAAATGATTAAGTTATGCTCCAATTTCAGTCCCCTTTTGTATGAATTTTGCATTTTTGATTAGCAATTTTGTGAGTGTAATTGATCTATCACTTGGGTTCAATTTACACATGGTATTAGAGTCTTTGTATATCTATTTATATCCTTTCAAATTGTTATTACAGGTTCAACATAACTGCTTGGGAGCGCATTCTGCTGACTGAAGGGCACAAGAGTTGAGATATGGAACAATCTCAAATGATCATATTGACTCCATTCAATTTCTTCGAATGGAAAGATGAGATGGAGATATTGTTGATAGATAAAGTTCTCTACAGGGTTACCATGTCTACTGAGGTAGAGCCCAATGCGACTGCAGATAAAATCAAATGGCACAACATGAGGGATGAGGCCTATGGTATTTTGTGTCTGAGTATTTCAAGAGACCTCCTCTTTCATCTTGATTCATTGACATCTCCTAATGAGGTGTGGGGGAAGCCTGAAGATATTTTTGGAAAGACACATGAGATGAGAGGACATAAAATTGAGAATGAATTGATCTCCTTGAGTCCCAGTCGCTTCGAATCATTGCAACTCTATTTTACCAAGTTTAAGGCCCTTGTTTTGCAGTTAAAACAATGTGGGATTGAAAAGGACAAGCAACTAGTTTTGACCATTCTCTCAAAGCTTGGTCCTGAATATTCAATGTTTGTTTCGACCTTCCATGCCACTAAATTGACAGCTTGAACCTAGAATATGCCTAAGCTTGTTGATTTCATGGAATCCCTCACCCAGGAGTAAGATAAATTGGTGATGATGGGCACCATCAAACCTTCCAAATACCAAGATTTGGTTGTTGGAGATTAAAAGGTGGATTTAGAAAGCAAGAAGAAAGATAAAAAGACACTTGAGCAAAAGAGATACAAGTCAAAGTCTCAAGAGGAGCCCTCAGGCTCCAGGAAGAACTTCCAGAAGAAGAAGAACAAAGGAGAAATGAGCAAGTGCGCATACTGCAGTAAGGGCTATCATCCTTAGAGCTCTTGTATGAAAAATAAAATTGACATGTTGACCCAACTCCTGGAGAAGAAAAACATCTCCCTTCTTGATTGCTCAAAGAAGAGGGAAGGAGGATCAAATTCAGAAGACAAGGAGAGAGTACATGCCTTGGTTGTTGGCACCTCAAGCTCACCTAGCTTCATTATTGATTCTGGAGCTTCCAGACATATGGTTTTGATAAGGGAGATCTTTTCCTCTCTTTACATGTCGAAAGGTCCACCAATAGTTTTGGGAGCTAACTCTCTGACTGGAAGTATGGGAAAGGGTAGGATTGATCTTGACCATGGTAATTTCAATAATGTGTTGTATGTTCCAGGTATTGCCTCTAATCTCTTGTCAGTGTATCAGATGACTCACACTTGGTATCCAAAGAAATTCATCTTCTCCCCTAATGAAGTTGATATCACTGAGATTTCGAATGGTAAAGTCATAGAAAAAGGTGTTGTTGATCACACTTTGAAGGTATACAGGTTTTCCCATTTCCTACCCTACTCAAACCCCTCTGCTCTTCTTACTCATGCTAATGAAGCAAGCAATATTTGGCCATCTTAACTACAAGTATCTTTCTGATTTGAGTGAAAAAGATATGGTCATAGGGTTACCAAAGATCAAGTTTTCTAAAGGAGTCTGTCAAGGTTGTATCCTAGGAAAACACCCAGAGCACAAGTATGAGAGAGATATTCATGAGAGAACCGCTTGAGTTGATCCACAGTGACATTGCTGGTCCATTCCCTCATATGTCCATCATTCAAGCCAAATATGCACTCACTTTCATAGATGACTTTTCCAGGTATTGTTGGGTTTTCTTCCTAAAGCATAAGTCTGAAGTTTTTGACCTTTTCAAAGTCTATAGAGCCTTGGTTGAGAACCAGTCTAGGAGGAAACTCAAGATCCTCATATCTGAAAATGGTGGTGAGTATGTCAAGTCTGAGTTCATCCAGTATTGAAAAGATGCAGGTATCTAGATGCAACATTCTATTCCTTACACACCACAACAAAATGGTGTAGTTGAGAGAAAGAACTGATCACTGAAGGAGATGGCAACTTGCATGATGGAGGCTAAAAATTTTCCACCAAAGTTTTCGGATGATGCTATAAACTGTGAATCCTATATCTAGAATAGGGTACCACATAAGCATCTTGATGGTATGACTCCTTTCGAAGGTTGGAGTGGGAACAAGCCATATGTGACCCATTTCAGGATTTTTGGCTCAAAGGCTTGGGCTAGAATTCCAACAGAAAAGAGGAAGGCTTTGTAACCCCAAATCCAAGAGTGCCTATTTGTTGGGTATTATGAATATTCAAAAGGGTACAAGATGATCAAATTGAGCACTAGAAAATCCTTCATTGAAAGGAGTGTTCAGTTCGAAGAAGAGCCTTTAGCAATAGTTAAAGTTAGAGAGTCCTCTTCACCACCACAGCCATTGATTGCAAGTGAAGAGACTAATGAGTTTGTTGATTCTGATATGTATGATAATAATGATTTAATTGCATATCCTAACATCCCTACAAGACCAAAGTGGGAATCAAGGACCATTCATGCAGCTGGGTAACTAACTGGAAATCCTAGTAACACTAGGAGGACTAGATCTCAATTTGAGAGTGCCCTTTGTGTGAAAGATCCACTCTTTGCTGAGAAGTGTTATTTGATGGTAGATTCTGATCCTCAGACATATGAATATGCAGCACATGATCCAAGATGGAAAACATCCATGAAATAATAATTCAGCTCGCTCTAGAAGAACAACACATGGGAACTGTTGATCTCCCCCTAGGGAGAAAGCTAGTGAAGTGTGAGTGGGTATTTAAAACTAAGTTTGCGTCTGATGGTTTAAGTTTGAAATATAAGTCAATATTTGTAGCCAAGGGATACTCTCAGGTACATGGTATTGACTACAATGAGACCTTTTCACTAGTGGAAAAGATGTACTCCATAAGGCTAGCTCTAGCCATTGTAGCTTCAAGGCAATGGGAGGTACATCACATGGATGTGAAGTGTGCCTTTATAAATTGAGATATGAATGAATATATTTATATGCAGTAACCAGAAGGTTTTTTATGTAATCCATATTTATTGTGTAGGTTAAAGAAATCATTCTATGGGCTCAAGCAAGTCCCCAGGGCTTGGTATGCCAAGATTGATGGCTTTCTACTATCATTGAGTTTTGTTCGATGCAAGTCTGATCCTAATGTCTATTTGAATATAATTAATGGTTCTTTAATTATTATTGTTCTCTATGTGGATGACCTATTGATTACAGGAAGTTTAAAGAAAGAGATTTCCTCCTTGAAGGATGCAATGAACCATGCCTTTTCTATGACAAATTTGAGATTGTTGAGCAATTCTTGGGTCTCGAAATTGCTCAATCCCAACATGGAATCAAGGTTCATCAGTCAACGTATGCTTCATATTTTCTCAACAAGTTCAGCATGAAATATTGCAAGCCAAGCAAGAATCCTTTTCTTTCAGGAGTTAAGCTTGAGGAAGCAAGTTCTTCTCCCATGGTAAATAATACACTGTATAGGCAGTTGATTGGGTGTTTGCTTTATCTTACACATACTTGACCTGACTTATCTTATGCAGTTAGTGTGGCTTCGATATACATGGATCAACCTCATGAGATCCATTAGAGAGAAACCAAGAGGATCGTAAACTTTGTTCAGGGAACAAGGACTCATGGGATTTTCTACAAAGCAAAATATGACTTAGAGCTAGTTGGATTTACTGACAGTGATTGGGCAAGTGACAAAACAGATCAAAATTCTACCTCATTATATGTGTTCATGCTTGCAGAAGTACCAATCAGCTAGTCAAGTAAGAAACAGAGTTCCATAGCACTCTCATCTGCAGAGGTAGCGTATAGAGGATTTGTAAATGCAGCTACTCAATGTTTGTGGTTGCAAGGGATACTTGGAGAATGTGGTTTCAAATTAGAGTTTTCAACCATCATCTTTTGTGATAATAAAATCACCATTCAAATCTACATTGATCCAGTTCAAAGGAAAATAAACAAGCACATTGAGATCCATATGCACTATATCAGGGAGCTTGTGCATGATGGTACCATTGCTCTACTCTATTGCGCATCTTCAGAATAAGTAGCAGATGTATTCCCAAAACTATTATGTGAGAAGACCTTCAGTAATCTCAAATCACTGATGGGGATTGCTGATCATGTGGTGAAGAATGATTGATAACAATATTTCCAAAAAAAAAATTCCTATCCATGTTTAAGGGTGGATTTTCCCACTGGGTTTTTGCCTCTTTCCTTGGTTGTATGGACATGCAGTATGTAAAAGGGCGACTAAGCCTTGTTTCTAGGCCCTATAATTTTCTGATATTTACTCATAAAGTCAGGCTTAAGGGGGGTGTTAGAATAATCAACCCATAGTTACCCATATTTGACATTAATTAAATCATTTTTGTCTTATTCCTAGATTCCTCGATTCCCTCTCTATGCTAGTTGACTTCTACATGTTCCTAGAAGTCAATACTTGCTAAAATGGGTCATGGAGCGCTTTGGAATCATCCTAGAAACATATTTAGCAAGTATGCTTTATTCCTGGTTCCTTAAAGTGCATATCTTCTTTTTCTGAAAGCTGCCTTGCTTTACAACAGTTTTAAGGTATAAAGGAAAAGCTAGTCTAGGGGAAATTTCCTTGTTTTTTTCCCACATCATCCTCCTTCCTTTTCTCCAAATAAAATCATGAATGATTTTTATTTCCATCACCTATTAGCTTTCCCACTTTCTTTATCTAATTTATGAGCATCTTCATAGATTTGGAAAGTCCTTTTTGCACCTATGGGGGATTTGACTTGATTTAGTAAGCCTGCTTTTTGACCAATTCGAATAGCAACCTAGTGCTTTCAAATATCTCATGTAATTATATATTTGAGTAGCTTGTTACTTCATATGGTTGGTTTATGTACACTTATTCAATACATGATTAAGTTATGCTCCAATTTCAGTCTCCTCTTGTATGAATTTTGCATGTTTGATTAGCAATTTTGTGCATGTAATTGATCTATCACTTGGGTTCAATTTCCACAGTGCCAAGTAAGATCCTATATGTGATAATACTTATCAACAACCAAAAAATTACCAACATGATCTGCAACCAACTGAAAGAAATAATCCTATTGTTCCTCCTTTACAACCACAATATTCTCTGCTTACTCGGGATACTCAACTTCTCGTTGATGGGATGTTTACAATCACTAAATTTCAAGCCAATTTTCTAAATTCTACTCAGTTAATCCATTCAACTCATGAACAATCATTTCCCATCATCAACACCAAAGACCTTTTAACTTCTCTAAAGGATCAACATGTTTTGGTGAAGAAGTTGTAGTCGTTTTACAATATTATTGTTTTAGAAAAAAAAATCTATAATGAAAAGAGGCCCCAAAATAAGTAGAGAAGGCCAATTTCTTGTTGAACTAGTTTCCAGTAATATCATTTGGAAATCATCCTCTGATGATCCTCGAGGTGGGGCTATAGAAGTGGTTGCAGTCAAGGGGGTCTTTGCAGGAGCCAATTTTGATTTTGTATATGTTCTAAATAAAGCACTAGATGAAGAAAAACAAAATAATGTGAGAATGCATAATGAAAAAGAAACTCTACAAGAAAAACTAAACCAACAAATAAAACAACTCAAAGTTGAACACAATTCAGAATTGCAAGGCTTAAGAGACCAGATTCAACGGTTATAACAGAATAAAGACATTACAGAAGAAAAGGTGATACATTAGGCTATTGAGCTTGCAGATCTTAAAACATAAATGAAGGAAAAGAAAGAGTACAACACTTCTTCTACATTTTTCAAACATACTGCATAGGAATTCAAATATGAAGTTAACGCATGAAATGAGGGTTTGAGAAAGGCTCGGATCTCATTCTTTCAGGGACTTAAAGAGGTATGGGATGATTTTAATGCTTTTGAACATCTATCAGACCTCCTGGATGATCATATAAATAAGATAAAGAAGGTTGATTCATCTTATGAAAAACTATGTGAATTGCATAAATACCTAAATAATGTTCCCCGAGATATGCCTCACCTAGATTCCATGAAACTTATGAGAGTCTGATTATCAATAGTATTGGGAATCTGCTTGTCTTAGAACTAATCATACAATCGAAAAGGGTTAGAAAATATGTGCCAGACAGTGTATTCTTACATATGACTACATGGAAACTTTGGGCATGCCTAATTTTGATGAATTAGCAAAATTAGATCCAAGTAACTTAAATACAATTGAAGTAGAAGAACAACATGATCAATCAGTCAACATAATTCAAAATATTACTCAACTAGATATCTCCTCATTCATATTTTTGATATCGAGTCCCACTCAATCCAGAATTAGATTATAAGGTTTTTTAGAAAACTAGTCAAAATTTTGTTTCAACAAGATTAGATCTCTCTTATGTATGAGTCAATTGCAGTTAGAACATGCCAATTACCCATATATCACTGAGATGTAGGAGGTTTATTTGAGATGGAAATATGTTGCTTCTAATTCTGGGTAGGGTAGGTAATAGTGATGTCACAAATGATCCTAAAACTTCTCCTTATTATGTGGATATTTGATTGTATTTATTAGACCTTCTCTCCTTTAGAAGGGGGTGATACGTTGGAGAATCACTGGTGGAATTTCTCGCACTAAAGTTTGTATGAAATCTTTATCTTGCAACAACCAAGTATGTAATTTTTTCAGACTAGGTAATATCAAATAGAATAATTGTTTTTGCATGTGATGATACAACAATTATGAATAAAGTTTTCTTTGTTGCTTTGTGTCATTCACTGAATCGTATATTGATTGATTTCATATGTCAATGATTCCAGAGATTAAATATTTATTTTAGATTTTTTTGTTGCGATGGACTGATGTTAGTGATTCACATGAATTTTTTCATTTGTTTTAGGGATGATGTTTTCCTTTGTGAATTCCTTGGCATGATGAGCTACTAATTTCAATTTAATTGTTTCAAAATTAACCATTCTTTTAACCAATCTCCCAGTACGCTGTTGGGAACCATTAACCAAATATATCTTTTCACCTTTAGAAAAATTGTTCCCTTTTTAGTTACTACTAGAAACTTGCACAAAACCATAAGTATCCTCTAGAGGAGAAAACCATAAAGCCAACATAAGCTCAAATCCATTGGAAGTGGTCATACCAAACACCTTGGAAATAAGAGAATTACTATGGAGATTCTTTGAAGTTCTCAAATCGGATCACTTTTCTTGTGTTGACTTTCGAATGAATTTTAGGCATCAGCATAATGCTATATAATTTTTTCTTTCCTCCAACCTAATTTTATGAGGAGGTGTTGGAACCTGTGGTCCCGTGTACCCTCATCTTGTCAGATTATAACTACTGTAGATTATTTTAATCCACTTTTATTAGACATTTGGTCTCGTGATTATTGGGTTGGGATTCAACCCAAATCTATTTATATATGATCTATCTGATTGGTTTATAATCACAATTGGGATCATTGATCTTGTGCTTAAGTGAAATTACGATGTCTTTTAACTCCACCTCTTCTCTCTTTGGAAATATTTCTCTTTTGTTAATTTTATTGTTTGTCCAAACACCAATCGTTAGATACATCTATTAGCAAAAAATCCATAAGGAGACTGGTGTTAGGGAAGTCAAAAGGTTAACATGAAACCCTTAATTATACCATATATATTATTCTATCTAGAATCCATGACACATACATTCTTATAAGGCCTTATCACTTCCAATCCCAACTATTTCATTACATTTAAAGACAAGACATTGTTTGATAGCCCATAATCAAGTATACAAATATAAAGAAGAATGTTACTAGTCATTAAAACAATATATAAAGGTGAGTACCTATCATTATTATTATATTGATCCATTCCCAAATAAATATGTCCTTCTTCTGATATATATTTTCTATATTCTAGATTCAATTTTAAACCTTATCTTTTTGTGATGGCATCTTTAATAGTTACATTGGACTAAGCATAATGTCTTGAATCCAAATTTCATAATCATATTTGTAAAATTGAAATCATGGAATACCATACAAGTTTTGTCTCTTAAAAGGGGTCAAAAATCAATAAGTTTAAGGAAAGTTATCGCAATTTTTTCTTGTCACATAAGTATTTAATGGGACCTATGTCATTGTAGAGAATACATATAGATACTACATGCCAAAAGTTCAAACTCAAAAGGGTAGAAAAAGTAGATTTATATTAGGTGCAATTCTAGCTTATAGGATAGTCTCCAAATCATGGTTTTAAAATGTATCTAACTTAAAACTTGTTTGAGGTGATTCAAATTGTGTGGTAAAGAGAAAATACAAGAGAAACATATGTTAACATTATTTGTGGGTCACATGGAAAGAGGTGGTGGAAAAAAATTATACACCCACTAAACCTCTAAAGACCTCATCCATGACTTTTGAAGAATGTGAAGACTTATGGCACCATTTTGAAGTTGAGATCTAATGTGGATGTACAATATAGTACATTTTAAGAGAAATTTATTTTCATCATCCACCTTCTTGATATTGTAAAGAGTACAAATTCTTTCATTTTCCCCGTCATTTTAGAAATTGTCCAATGCCTTGTTTGGGTATGGAGCTCAGGAGAGTTTGTTCATATTTTAGTAATGTTGATGTTCTTCTTTATAGTAGTTATTATATAAATATATTTGTAACCTTCTATATTAGGGTTGATGACCTCATTATAGTACTTAATTTTCTCATCTCCTCTAATCCTTTATTGTGCCACAATTTCTCTTTAGATTTAGATGTAAAATATTTGTTAATAGTATCAATATTTTGTAAAGTGGCCTCATCCTCTATTCTCCAATGACTTAGCCAATACTTGGCATTTTTATGCCAACACATCTTGAGCCATAGGTGGATTTAACTAGGGTTTGAAGAAATATTAGGAAGCCTCTTGTCTCTCATGTTAGTTGTTTTGTGCTTGTATATTAGCTACCTAAACATAGACATAATCTCAATGGGGAAATACCCACTTCTACGAGGAGGATACAATGGTTCGTATTACTTTTAATATTAAGATTATAAATTATTAAATGTTTTTTTATTTGCTTGATCTTTCTATATGATTCTCTAGAGATGTTGTATCCCGAACTTCACATCCATTTAAGATAATAGGAGTGATGAGAGTTTGGAAGAAAAGTTTATCCTTTTCCCACATCCAATAGTTAGTTGATTTACAATTGTGTGTGTGTGTGTGTGTGAGGTGGTTTGACTTGCCATGCTAACGATGTGCTGGAGAAGGAGGTTATGAGGTTGAACCGCTTGGGTCCCTTTCGATTAGGAGAACATGTTTTCCATTGACAATATTTACCTCGAGTACCATTCATAGAATGCGAGGAAGTGCTAGAAGATTTTCCCATGGAAATGTTCCTTTGAAAAAAAAATACAACCCAAGGGGTTAGCTCAACTAGTTGTCACCAATGTTGTTGGACATTTGGTTAATTCCATGCCAGCTTGTGCTTGGCTCAAATCCCATGAATGAGCGATATTATCCCACATGGACATATTCACCAAGGATGCCATAAACAAATTTGGGAAAATATCCCATTGGTTTCCTTGAGAGGTTTTCCTTGGACACACACACATTGTCAGGATAGGAAATGTTAAATCTTGTTGTTGTGAGGAAAAATTATGCAAATAATATGTCTTGTGTATAGATGAATCATGATAATGGTGGAACCTTGACTACCATAAAGAACTTTGATGATATGTATTATATTTCCTTCCATGGTGCAACTTTGAACTACATGCTTGCAGGACGATTGCCACTCATCATGTCATTCATATGGTCATGGTCTGAACTTTCCCATAGATCAATATGACATAGAAACCGTAACCAATGATAACTATCCTTATGTATGTATGATACATATTCATTGTAGGGTTATTAATATCAACTTAATAGAACATGTTAATTTTAATTAGTTATATTATTCAATGTAATTTTTTGGAGCTAGTTCTCTCTTATAAAAATGAAAATAACACCTTGATAATTAGCATTGCATGAACCATTAACATCATGCAATTTGGTTGTCTTTGTAGTTGGCTGGAAACCGTGAATAGAGAGTATTTATTTTTCCTAAGTCACCCAAGACTTGAACTTGGTCCCAACCACCATTATGTTTGCTAGTGCATGTACACAAGTGGGAGCATAAAACTAGCATGTTAATTGATAGAACTTGAAACTTGGTGAGACTGTATTAACACAGTGAATTAAAATTTAGCAAACTTATTTTTGTTGTCACTTTATTTTTTTTCAAGAGACAAAGTCTTACCTTGATCTACTCATTTTTTTCAAAATTTTGATGATCTGATAATCTTAAAATGGGTCAAAAGTCCTAAACACAAAATTCTATAGTGAATGTTCCCATCAACCAAGTGAAATTATAATTTTTTGCAAAATTCTTATTAAATTTGATTTTTTTTTTTTTACAAAATAAGATTAAATTGATCTAATCCCAATTATTATCGCATAAAATATAAATCTATATATAATAGAGTATTAATTTAACTTGACCTACCTAAAATAAACATGTATGTAAATAAAATAATAATGATAGATAACACCACTTGACCATGACCATTCACAAAATGACAACTTTCTGTGGATATGTTGGATATGTTATAAGAGACAAAAGTCCTCTTCTTAACTCTCATATATATATATATATATAGGAATTTTCTGAGATGCAGCACTGTTATACTAACACCTCTCCCCAAAAATCAAAAATCGAAACCGGTTCTACTAACACCTCTCCCCAAAAATATAAAATCGAAACCGGCTTCCGTTGGGTCAACCATCAAACCTCACTGCTCACTGCTGGCTCCTGCCATATATATATACACACTCAAAGGTTGTTAATAAACTACTAAATATTATATGATACTGTAACTTACAAAGGGCACTAGTATATATAATCACATCCATATAGGACTACAAAAAATTATGGTATGTAGATTACGAGTCTTGGATGAGAAAGAAATTACACGAACTGGATGCTCGAAGGCCAGTACAGATTACATGAACTAGATGCTCATCGGTAAAAGACATGGTTTTGCAATCCCAATTTCTCTCATCATTAGAGATAAGGTGGTATTTAGATCAAATCTGTAATCATTGTGTAAGAATCCTCAACACGACATCTGATATCATTTTAGTGCCACCACAGTCTTCCATTCTTTCTATGACAGTACTACCCATTTTCTCTGAATCATTATAGAAAACGAAGAGATTCATGCACCTTCTTCATTTAGGATCCATTTTGGCAGTGAGTATCTCCAGATTTCCATTTGGGTTCTCAAAGAATTCTTTAAATCTCGTGTGGGCACTTCAGATTCCATTCTGTGACAGCTTACTGTTCTCCTATTTAGCTTGAAGAGAGAAAGGGCCAATATGAGACTTAAAGAGGGCGATACAGTGGAAGTTTCAAGTGATGAGGAAGGCTTCAGTGGAGTCTGGTTTCCTGCAACCATTCTCAGGAAGGTGGGAAATGGCAAAGGCAAGACGTTCTTGGTTGAGTTCAGGGATTTGATGACTGATGATGAAAAAGCAAAATTGAAGGAAAAAGTAAAAGCTCATCTGATAAGGCCTGATCCTCCAGCTTTGAATAGACAATGCTTTTTCCTTAATGAAGAAGTTGATGTATATGATCAAGATGGTTGGTGGAGGGGAGTTGTTGATGCCATTCTGCCTCAAAATAAATATGTTGTTTACTTCAGCCAGACATTGGAGAAATTGGAGTATGATATAACACAGCTCCGCCTTCATCAGGATTGGACACGTGACAAGTGGGTTAAGAATTCAGAGGTATGTGTTTCAACATATTCTGAATTGGTTTTGAACAGATTTTCATTTTTAATTGGTGATTTAAATATCCATGATTGTGCCGGTTGTGGGTCAAGCTTTCAGTGTATTGAATAAAAAAATTTAAAGCTTATTTTTCATAATTTCTGAGTTTCACGTTCAAGCTTGTGACTGTAAGAGATATCAGATGTTCTTTTCTAGTGGTTGCTATTATATTTTTTCTGTGCATGAACTGTAGAAGCTCGGGATTCCTTGGTTATACTTCTGATTTATTTGTTAGAAGGAGCGAATTCAGACTAGTGAGTTTAGAGGCTGGCATTGTTCAATCAGTTGTCCCTAGTCAAATTTTGTTGAAGTCTGTTGGGTGTGCAGTGACACAATGTAGCTTTCAATGTTAAAAGTAAATTGCATCAAATAATACCACTGGAGTCCTTGCACTGGTTTGTTGTGGAGCTCTGTTTAGTTTCACTTAATTGCATGGCAGAATGGATTGGACTTGAGAATGTGTTTTTACAAAACTGAAAGTATTAGTTGCCCCCCCTGTTATAGAAATGATCGCTGTATGCAAACGGTCTTCTTCTTTTTCTCAGAATGGCTTTTTTCAGAGAAGCCGTCTATGCTCTTTGTGGGGATTTGAGTTTAAAGTTCAGTCCTTGATACTAGATAGTTGCATGCTATCGTATATTGGATTTGAGCAGCAAAGGAGCACTCTCTCAAGTTAAAGGTTCTAGAGAATGATTGGTTATATTTTGTTATGATGTTCTTCGGACAGATCTAGGATTTATCATGTTAACTTCTTTCAGAGTTGTAGAGACGGGAAAAAACAGACTTTTGAATTATTAAGTGTTGTAGAGCTACTGCCAGTATCTATTGTTTATCTGATACTTTCTAACTTGGTTAGCAACTTAGTCCGTGACATAATTTTTTATTGTTCAAACACAAATGATTCCAATCAATTTACACACAGACATCAGTTCCAACACTGGGCACACTGTACCTTCAGATACAATGGGGCTTCATAACATCTACCATGGTTTTCCATTCACAAGATAGGGTTCACCTTCTTTGTAAAACTCCTTAGTTCCAATGCAGAAACATGGTACGAGAAATATCAAGTGGCAAAGCGTGTTTAAGAGATTCACCGTTGTTTTAACCTGAACACATATCTATAACGCAATCATAGTTGGCATGCCTCATGTCAATCTCTAATTAAGATAAACTTGCATGGTGGTGTCTTATAGCCAGTGGCTATTTTTTTATTGGTAGTAATGCATTATTCATCAAATACTTTGGTTGTGTGTTTTGAATTGACTTGATGCATCACGGTCTATTATTCTAAGTTGTGATATAGCAATTTGGAAATCAATGTTAAAAGTAATTTGCATCAAGTAGTAGCATTGGAGGCCTTGTACTTGGCTTTTTATCCATGAAAAAAGGTTTATGCTCGATAATTAAAGTTTGAAGTCAGAAAGAATATACAACTGCCCTTTAAGGCTAAAAAAATAAACAGTCTGAGGACTGCCCCACATCTGTCTCTGTTTCTATCCTATTACTAATTACAGTCTTACTAGGCTCCTTAAAGGAAGCCTTCATAAACATAAATTTTTCCATCCTTCTTTCAGCCGAAAGGCTCCTTCAGATATAACAAAATAACACAGAGATAAACTGAAAACAAGGACTTTATAAACCCCTGCATTACTAAAAGATCTTTGAGAAGCTGAAACTTGAGTCCCTCTTCTGAACACTTTCTCAGAAAGGTACCCCTCCTGCAGTAAAAGATCTTCTTTAGATAACTGATCAGCAATTGGTTAGGCATTGTACTGGCTTGGTATGGAGCCCTGTTTAGTTTAATTTTGTTGCATGGTAGAATGGATTTTACTTTTGAGAATGGCTTTTTGCAATACTGAAGTGTTCGTTAACCCCCTTCAAATGCCCCTGGAAGTAAGGCCCATGATATAAAAATGAGAGCACTATGCACATGGTCCCCTTCTTTTGAAATGGCAGACTCAGATTACTTTTCCTCAGAAAAGAGGCCTTTTATGCTCTTTCAGGGGCATTTGAGTCTTCATGTTCAGTCCTTGCGAGCTGTGGCATTTTCTATTGGATTTGATTAACAAAGGAGCACTCTCTCAAGGTAAGGGCTCTAGAGAATGACTGGTTATATTTTGTTATGGTTATACCATGGGAAATTCTTCCAGAAGTGTATAGACAGGAGAAAACCTGACCTTTAAATCATGAAGTCTCATGGAGTTGCTGCCAATGTCTAATGTTTATCTGATACTTGGGCAATGTGCACTGTTTTTCTCATATTGTTAGCAACTTAGAGTATATGACATCATTTCTAATGGTTCAAACTAAATTGATTCAGATCACTTTACACACAGATATCGGTTCCAACTATGGGTACACTGTACCTTGAAACAGAATAGGCTTTTAGTGCATTATGATTATAGGTCAGAAAACAGATTTATTATTAACAAATACTTTATTGGTATGCTTTTGATTAATGAGTAGCAATGCATCATGATTATAGGTCAGTAAACCAGATTTATTATGTAAACTAATTCTCAGTTGTGATTTGGCAATTTGCACATCAGTTAAAATATCTCAACACCATTGTCAATGGATTGGACACGAAGCCATGAAAAATATATATAATTAAAATTTTGGACATTAATTTTTCATACTTTCCAAGGAAAAACTTGCAGGATTCCTCCACTTTCCTGGAATATCCAGCACAAATGAAACAAGTAACCCCAAGGGACTCAACTGGATTTGGACCTGTGGACTCCCTGTCAGCAACATGCCTTGGGCAGATGGTTCAACTGCTTGAGCTAACCCTTGGTGCTTAAATTGTGGACATTAGTTATGTAGTACTAATCACCATAGACAAATCAAACTGGGTTTGCATGTTATGTTAAAGAACACGAAGGATATGCAATGTGTGTGGACTATGCAGATGGTTTCCTGATGTGAGCCTGATCAGAAAAATTCTATCTTCTTTTGGTAGCTTAATTGAAAATACTAGTTACTATACTATGCCTGTGTGCAAATGGAAGGAAAAAAGCATCGGAAAATTGTTTAGTAATTAGTATTAAAGTGTTCAGTGTTCATTAATTACTAAATCAGTAGCCTGTGAAGTGGTCCTCTTTTCATTGAAGTTTCATATCTATCATCAATAGTTATTAGATTTCATATATGATGCCCCTGCATATTGTTATGAACATAAATTCAATGCTTACCTCTAACATCAGAAAATATTTCTCATGTTTCTTGAATCTTTGTCAAATTGGTTTTGAGTTTTACATGCTTCTCTAGTGACATTTTGGTAAAGGTGGATGCAACTTGGGCATATTGTTATGAACATAAATTCAATGCTTACCTCTAACATCAGAAAATATTTCTCATGTTTCTTGAATCTTTGTCAAATTGGTTTTGAGTTTTACATGCTTCTCTAGTGACATTTTGGTAAAGGTGGATGCAACTTCAAGCATGATTCTGACAATTTTATTTTGTACTCCATCAGAATGAGGGAATGAAAGAACCAAATCCACAGTGGCCAATTGTCTCTGGTAGAAATGTGGAGAATACTCCTTCAAAATCAGTGAAAAGATATAATAAAACCAATAAAAAGCAAAGTGAAGCTAAGGTTTCTGAATTCTCAGGGGAATGTAATGCAGATGGGCAGTGGGATACCTTGAAAGATGGAAGCAGTCAGCCAGCCAAAAAATCTTCCAAGAGAAAGAAGGGAACTAAGGATCAGTCCAATAATGGTTCAGCCTGCAAAAGGAAAATCCTGCATGAAGAAAATGTGGATGGTACTGAGACACAAGATGAAGAAAATATTCCTAACTCTCATGCTAAGGTTGTGAAAAGAGCCCTGCTTAAGGGTCTCGGTTCCCCTACTGAATCTGTGAAGACAATTACATTCTCTATTCCTTATCTGGAAATTGTTGACCAAAAAATATCTCATCCGGGTAACACCTCTGAAATATGTGGAAAATCAACTTTAAAACAGATGTACCTGCTGGCTTATCATTTTGTACTTAAGGCACTCTATCTCCAAGGAAATACTAATTGGAAACTTGAAAGTCTCCTCACAGATCTTCGGGAAGCACTCCACATTAGTAATGAGGAGCATGCAAATGAGCTGAGATGCATAATCTCTGGTCAATATAACTAAGAGTTGCTTGTGACATCTAGGCAATATAACTGAGACTTGACTAGTAATCCTTTTTTTTGTATTAACAGCTTTAGCAAATTGTCTGTGACAAAGTTGCAGAGACGGACTACTGACTCCATGAATTTACGTTGGGATGATAGAATTAAGGAACTAATTAATCTATGTTTATGGAATATAACAGTTTTAGATTGAGCGGCTCATTGGCCTTGGCACTTTTTATATATGTTTTGTGTATAATGCATTATGTGTTTGCTGCTATAAATGGTGACTTTTGATGCTTGAGATCCAAAACAGAATGATTATAATCATTACTAAACATATAAATTCGATTTTCTGTGGTATAGAAACAAAGCACAGAAAACCCAAGTTGGGAACGTAAAGTATTTTTGGGAACGTAGAGTATTTTTGTTTGCTGATCCCATTGGAGGTGTTTCTTGTGAAGAATTCCATCAAATCGTGCTGATCTGTTCAAATGTTTTACAACCATTCTCATTAATTTGTGAATTTGATATGCTTGTTGACGAATTATCCAGAGTGATATGTTGTATGCCCACATGTATTTCTTGTTTCTTTATAAATTATATATCGAGATTTGGGTTTGTCATTTATATTTATCTAAATTTATGCTTGTCATTTATATTTATCGAGATTTATGCCCACATGTATTTCTTGTTTCTTTATAATCAGTTCTGTTGCTGTAGGTTGGTGCTATAAATTATATATCGAGATTTATGTTTGTCATTTATATTTAAAGTTTACTTCCATGATCTCACGGAAAGGGAAATACTTATAGTAATGTTTATTTACTGTTCTATGTTTATAGGCTTATCTTTTGATTTCTGCCTGAGTACTTCCCTATGCCTTGCTTTCACTCTAACAATGTCACATTTAATCCATTTATCTCTCTATCCATGTCTATGCCTTTGTTGTTTATATTAAAAACCTTGTCCCACAGTTATCTCACTTCTGTTGTTTACGACACACAAACTGGTAATTAAGTTGCTTGGGTCTCATTGCAGTGAATGTTATGGTAGATTTAAGATATCTAATCTATGGTTCATGTTTAAATACAAATTTTCAACTTAGGTGGTGATTCAAGATTATGCATAATTGGGTGAAAGTTACTTAAAGATATCTTATACAGAAAATTAATTTATGTCATAATTGTCAATTCCATCTTGGCTTAGCTGCTCTTAGTGAGATGCCCAGATTTCTTATGTTCTTGCTTATTTTACCTCTGCATTTCGCTGTATTTAAATGTGTGTTATTTATTTCACATTAATATCTAGTGCATTTCGCTGTATTTAAATGTGTGTTATTTATTTCACATTAATATCTAGTGTTATAAGTTTGGACTACCCATCAAAATATAACATTGAAATTATTTTGTATATCAAGCATACTTTTTAATGTTTATGTAAAGTTGGTTTGTCCATATTACAATGCCCTGAATTGTTAATAGGGCACAAAAATTTCAGTTGAATGTTAAAGATCACTAGAGGGACTTAATATCTGCTTGACTCTTCTAGTCAAATAAAGTTTCTTACAGTGATTTACAGTGATCTATGGCTTATGTGATATGTCAAGCTTGCCTTCTACAACGTTCAGTTACCACGTTAGGAATCGGGGTTGTGGTTTTGGCAACACGTTAGGAATCAGGGTTGTGGTTTTGGCAAAGTGAGTCATATCCATGCTTGTTAAGGCAGCCATGCATTGATTTCTTCATGGATAAGTATTTGGAGCAGCAGTTCAATTACCAATGTTAAACATGAGACACATTCTCATCAAATGGATATCGCAAAGAATATATTTCTTTGAGAAAAGACAATATATTTTTTCTAGAAAAAATAAATTGATAGGATAATTATAAGTTAATGTTGAATGAAATTGAAGCCATTATAGTCTTTAGATGGATTTAAACTACTTTTTCTTGTGTGTTTGTGGTGCCAAAATTATGTTTCTCATGAACCAAGTGTGAATGTTCTTTTTATAAATAGTTTGTTTCGCTTAATGAAGAGTTGGTTCACTCTAAAGGAATAGTTTTGTGAGGGACAATACTTGTTAAGATTTTGTAAATGGGATAACAAGCTAAGTGGGCTTGACTATGGGGGAAATGGTTAAATGTGCTTGATCCATTGGAGTCCTAGGATGGGTGGCCTCCCAGGAAGCCCTCGTTATTGGGTGCAATCTCTAGTGGTGATGATTGATGCTATGCAATTCATCTCACTAGTTCCATCACATTTCTTTACCCTTGTGAGAAATTAAGAGTCACCTGATACAATGAGTGATAAGTTGCTTATTCAATACCATGAGAAACTAGTCATTCTGTAATGGTCATGAGATACAAGTCATGTATAATGACTTACTCTATGTAGATAATCCCAAAAATGGTATTTCATATAGTGGATTGCAAAAGCTTCGCAAATTGTTTGATTAAATTTTTGGTTAAAATCAACTGAAAAGCACATATGAAATATTTAATCTAAAAATTAATAAATGCTTCATACAAAAACCATCTTTTCCTTCCATCTTTGAACAAAATAGTTTTCACAATATTTCTTACCAACAAGGACATTTTGGGAAAACCATCTGCGCTTGCCATATTTGAACACAATAGCTTTCACAATATTTCCTACCAACAAGGACATTCTGGGTCATTACTGAAAGGTAGAGCATGATGTCCTTGTTATGTTTTCCTTCTTAATTGGTTTGAAATCCTCGTTAAATGATTGAGTTGAGTTCACACCTTCAAATCAAGGTCTGGCTCTTTCCGTGAAGAAAAATATTGGAAGGTTTAAGGGAGTTGGATGATTGATGATACATGTATCTAGTATTATATAGAAGGAAGTGTAGGACTTATTACTACAATCTCAATAGAAAATACTTCAATTTAAAAGAGAGTATAAAAATTAATAGGGTGGCAAATGCTTTAGTCTACTAGGGGTTTTAATTGGAACCAAGTAAATTAGATGTGGAGTAGTTTTATTAAACAACCAATGAGGATGATTTTGTGAGTTGGAAGAAACATATGGACATACAAGATCATTCCTACTACAGTCCTGTTATCTACTTTGTCCATCGATTTTAATTAATGAAAGGAAGATGCTACTGTTGTCATTAACAAAGGATTGGTACTATGGTGAGGTGATCTACCTCCTTTTGTTTTATGTCGATCTTTGGCAATGTAGGTTTATTGGGATTATGGATGTAAATGATAAGGAGGAATCATGTTAGCTAGTAGTGCAAGAAGAGGCGAACATTGTTGGGAGGGGATGTTAAGCCGAAGGTGTAGATGAAGGATCCAAGAAACTACTAGAGTGGTGGAGTTAGTACTTGAAAACTATAAACTACGACAATAGGTTGAATAGATCAATAAAATGAAGGTGATATTGGAGGAAAGGGGATCAAGGGAAGTAGCATTCGGGCATGGTGTCGCGATAAGCAGGATGAGACAAAGGGTAATATAAAGGTTCTTCAGCCAGTTGGTTCAATGGAGACTTAATACACAAGTAACAAAGGACTGAGGTTCGATCTGGTTGCAAGGATTGGCAGGTGGTGCAATCGATTATGGGTGACATCTAATAATCAGTTTCCCTACCTCTACTAAGAAGCCCTAAGATATAATTGTTGAAGAGAGATTAGCAATCAATGCAACCTGCTTAGACACTACAGGGAAAGTGTTGACACTAGGCTTCGTCTTCATTATATACCTCAATTAAGGGAGTAGAATATGGCCCAATAACAACCAACCGAGGCTTTCAAAACTCATTGTTAGATCCACTTGACATTCATTACCGTTCTCTTGGGCAGCTAAAATGAACATGGTCTTGGCCAATTAATTTGTGGTTAGCTTACCCTAGTAGTGAGTATTTTTCACGAGTTGTCATTGCAAGATCATCTTGGGAAATTTGGAATCAGGATATGATATTGAGGGATGATGGTACCAACGTGATAATACATAGCATCTGCAAAAATAGTATCAATGAAATGTTGATTATTTACCAAAATTCCTCCAAAGTGACCTGAGGTTAAGCACAAATGAGTCTGGTTGCTTCTCTGAGATCTTAGTATCATAACATGGACAAAGTTGGTCCACTTGCCAATTCTACAGAGTGTTAAGCCACCCACAAGGAATCATTCTTGTTATGGTCATCACTTGCATGACACGAGTTATGAAGGAATGAGGCCTTTTAGACTTAGCACCTAAGCCAAAGGAAGTATGCTCTTTCCAATACATGTTTCTTGAAACACTTACAAAGAAAACAAAAAAAGGCAAGTTCTTGACCATGGAGAAGGATACAACTTATTTTGAGAGAGTAAAATGCACCATTATAATGTGAAAGAGGCAGGAAGGATACAACTGATTCTGAGATAGTAAAATTCAGGAACATAAAGTGAAAAAGGAACTCTATTTATGGGTATAAATATAAATAGTAGTTTCCTTAAAGAAAAGTCAACCCTACCCATCCATTCCAAGTTAATCTATCCCCAATTCAATATATCCTCTACTACGTGGAAGTGCTCCTGGAGATAGGCTGCCCACCTATGCTACTTGCAAGTTGTTTGTAATAGCTTTAAAATTCAAGTCTACCTACTTTTATATTAATTACTATCTATATTTGTTATGTAAACATTATATTTGTTTAGGAGACAATGTGTGGCTGGTTTAAAATAGGCCAAACAGTGGTTTTAACTTCTAGTAAAAACAACAAACTTTGATTTTCCACATCACTTTAGTGTAATAAATATTAAAATACTATGAAAAAATGAGGGAATTGCCTCGTAAATGTTTCCAAGCCGATTTTGATATATTTTTGTTAAGGAGAATTTTGTTTTCTACTGAGACTTTCCAATAGGATTCCACGTTACAAGAACTAAATAAATGAAATATTTAATACTTGATTTGATTAAAGTCTATCTACCTCTTCAAATATCTCTCCCTTGATTTTAAGTTTAGAAGCATACAAGTTCTAAAGAAAGCATGAATCTAGTCTTTTTTCTACCTTGATAAGAAAATTCTTCCAACTTCTCAAAATGTTTCTATCCTTCTTAACTTTAATCACTCCAAATTGCTTAAGGAAGCTCCTAGTAGCCATAAGGGGTTCCACGACCTACTTTTTTCTGAAGTGTAGTTGAGCCTGGCTAGGTTCCACTTGTGCGCTTGAGCATTTCTGAAGGATCTTTGAAATCCAATTTCTACCAATCAGAAAAACAAGGACACAATCAGTAATGGTATGGAGTCTTTTCATGCTTTTGTAGTTCTAGGGTGAAAGACATCATGCTCCATACATAAAACCACTTTCCACAATAAAGAGACGTTAATATTTTATTCTCCAGGAAGTCTGCAAAACTTATCTGAAAGTTTCATAGGCCGAGCCAAAGTATTATCCAAATACACTAAATTTGTGAATTCATGTACCACTTCCATATAAACGTGATCTACCTTTCCATTTCTAAATTTTGTGTTGTTCCTTCCAAGATTAGCTTTGGGTTTCTTCACGATTATCCATTGTTATTCTTCACATTATAGCACATTATTTTGTCTATGCTATAATGTGCTCTTGCAACTCTTCCCTCTTTGCTACAATACTTTCTTGTAATTCTTCCATTTATCTTTTCACTTTCCATCACATTGCTCGTCTTTGCAAGTTGTATCTCTAGTTTTGCATTAGTTCCCTCTGTTTTACTGTGCATGCTTTGTGCCACTCATATATAAGTCCATACGATGTTATGATCGACCTATAATACCATACAATTCTGTATAGCTACTACCTCTATGTTTTAACAAAAGTTTTATCCTTGGAGGTATATTTTATGTACAACAGCTAAGCATTTAACAATATCTAAGATATACTAGCAACAACCACATTAATTTTATTAATGTGTCTCATTGCATAGATATGCCTAAATTTAGGCACATACTATAGGGAAAAACATTAATATATAAAGTATGTGCATAATTTACGACTATGAGTGTAATTAGACACATTAATAAAATTAATGTGATTGACATATATGCAAAGTATTAGTAGCAGTAATATTATTTAAATAATTGTAATAATATGATACTTAATTAAACAGAAATATCACTTAATAAAACAATCTTAATGAAGTGATTTGATTTCATTAATTAAAAATGTAATCATTAATTAATGATAATATCTTTTAATTATGATGTTACATTTTAATTAATTAATTATGATTATGAATAATTACATTAAGGATATGATCTTTAATTAAATTGCTATATTCAAAGTAATAATGAAATATTATTATTTAATTCACAATAATATTATCTATCATTTAACCTCTAGGGTTATATCATAATGTCTATGCCACATGAATATTAGAGGAAAAAATTTGGTTGTATCATAATGTCTACGCGACATGAATATTAAATATTAGGGGAAAAAATTTCTAGATTATGATGAGTGCAAACATAAGCATTTGATTAATTTTCAATTCATGGTAAATATTTGACTGAATGACGAATATGGTTGTTCATATATATATATATATATATTGTTATTGAGATATATTTTGATCATGTTCAAAGAAAAGTTAAGATATAAAATAAGAAAATAATGCATTTATGTTTCAAAATGAAAAAAATAAGTTCTAAATCAAAATTATTACTTAATATTATGAAAAATTAAACTCTAAAACATTCTCTTTTATAATTTAGTATATTAATTTAATAAGATATAATATGTTTAATGATAAAAATCGTACTTAAAAACAATTTATTTTTCTCATGATATTAATTCAAAATATTAATTATTATTAATATATATCATATTAATTTTAATTATTAGTTAATATTATTTTTTTCAATTTAATTAAAAATATTGAAAAATAATAATAGAAGTTGACATAACTAAAGCATGATTAGAAACTTAATTTTGCAATAAAAATGACACTTGATCAACATTGCAATGTTACAAAACCCTTGCAAACCCTTCAACAAAGATTGAAAATATGAATTTCAGATACTGACATAAATGTGGAGGAATGTCACAATCAAACATAAAAGATGATGAATGTCAGAATGTGACAAAACATCACAATGCGACATAACCCTTGATGAACATCGAATGTCACATTATTCATGTGTTGAATATTTGGTTGTATTAGCATATACCATACAATGTAGTGAACCATGGTTGACTTTCGACAACCATATTTCACTTTAATTTGAACGTAGTCCACCTTGGTTAACTTTAGCAAGGCATGTTTAACTTTAGAACCACCTGGCCATATTTCATAATGCAACATGAAATTTTCTAAACATCGAATGTCACACTATTAATGTTTCACATCTATGGAATTGTTGTAATGCGACGTAACTCTTCACCAATGCCGAAATGTGAAATAACCCTTGATAAATATCGCAATGCAAGGTAACCCTTGATAAACATCACAATGCGACATAACCCTTGATAAATGATGAATGACACATTATTCACCAGTCACATCTTTGGTTGTGTTGGAATATACATGACACTCTAGTGAACCATGGTTGACTTTGGTCATCCATGTTTGACTTTAGTTTGACTATAGTCAAGCATGGTTGACTTTAGAAAGTCATGTTTGACTTTTGTTAACTGTAGTTGACTTTGGTTAACCATCCTTAACTTTAGTTTGACCATAATTAGCATGGTTCACTTAATGAACCACATGGCCATAGTTCACAATGCAACATGAAATTTTCTAAACATTGAATGTCACATTATTAATCTGTCACATCGTGTGCATTGTCACAATGTAGTATAACCATTCACCAATGTCGCAATGTCACATAACCCTTAAAGAACATCGCAATGCAACATAAAACTTGATAAATATCACAATGCGACATAACCCTTGATGAGTGCCGAATGTGACATTATTCAAGTGTAGCATATTTGGTCGTGTCGGCATATACCAAACACTGTAGTGAACCATGACTGACTTTGGTCAACCATGTTTTACTTTAGATTGACCATAGCCAAGCATGGTTGACATTAGTGAGTCATATTTAACATGATTAACTATGGTTGACTTTGGTTAACTATGCTTGAGTTTAGTTAGGCCATAAATAACCATGGTTGACTTTACTGAATCACATGGCTATAGTTCACAATGTAACATGAAATTCTATGAACATTGAATGCCATATTATTAATGTGCCACATCTTGGGCATAGTCACATTATTGTAGCCATGCAACCCTTGACTAATGTCACAATGTGACATAACCCTTGAACAACACTGCAATGCAGAAGAACCCTTAATAAACATCACAATGTGACATAACCCTTGATGAATGTTGAATGACACATTATTCGGTTGTGACATCTTTGGTTGTGCTGGAATATATAGGACACTCTTGCGCACCATGGCTGACTTTGGTTAGCCATGTTTGACTTTAGTTTGACTATAGTTAAGCATGGTTGAATTTAGACAGCCATGTTTGACTTTTGTTAATCGTAGTTGACTTTTGTTAACCATCCTTAACTTTAGTTTGACCATAATTAGCATGGTTGACTTGAATGAACCACATGGCCATAGTTCACAATGCAACATGAAATTTTATAAACATTCAATGTCACATTATTAATCTATCACATCTTGCGCATTGTTGCAATGCAGTATAACCCTTCACCAATGTCGCAATGTCACATAACCCTTAAAGAACATTGTAATGCGACATAACTCTTGATAAACATCACAATGCGACACAACCCTTGATGAATGCTGAATGTGACATTATTGATGTGTAGCATCTTTGGTTGTGTCGACATATACCAGACACTATAGTGAACCATGGCTGACTTTGGTCAGCCATGTTTTACTTTAGTTTGACCATAATCAAGCATGGTTTACTTTAGAGAGTCATATTTAACCTGGTTAACTGTGGTTGACTTTAGTTAACCATGCTTCACTTTAGTTAGGCCATAAATAGCCATGGTCGACTTTACTGAATCACGTGGCCATAGTTCACAATGTAGCATGAAATTTCATGAACATTAAGTGCCGCATTATTAATGTGTCACATCTTGTGCATTGTCACTTTGTTGCATCCATGCAACCCTTGACCAATGTCACAATGTGACATAACCCTTAAAGAACACCGCAATGCAGGAGAAACCTAGATAAACATCATAATGCGACATAACCCTTGATGAATTCCGAATGACACATTATTCACCTGTGACATCTTTGGTTGTGTTGGCATATACGAGACACTCTAGAAAACCATGCCTGACTTTGGTCAGCCATGTTTGACTATAGTCAAGAATGGTTGACTTTAGAAAGTCATGTTTGACTTTTGTTAACCGTAGTTGACTTTGTTTAACCATCCTTAACTTTAGTTTGACCATAATTAGCATGGTTGACTTTAATGAATCACATGGACATAGTTCACAATGCAATATGAAAATTTCTAAACATTGAATGTCACATTATTAATCTATCACATCTTGCACATTGTCACAATGAATTATAACCCTTCACCAATGTCACATAACCCTTAAAGAACATCATAATGCAACATAACTCTTGATAAACATCACAATGCGAGATAACCCTTGATGAATGTCGAATGTGACATTATTCATGTGTAGCATATTTGGTTGTGTCGGCATATACCAGAAATTGTAGTGAACCATGACTGACTTTAGTCAACCATGTTTTACTTTAGTTTGACCATAGTTAAGCATGGTTGACTTTAGTGATTCATATTTAACCTGGTTAACTGTGGTTGACTTTGGTTAACCATGCTTGAATTTAGTTAGGCCATAAATAGCCATGGTTGACTTTACTTAATCATGTGCCCATAGTTCACAATGTAAGATGAAATTTTATGAACATTGAATGCCGCATTATTAATGCATCACATCTTGGGCATTGTCACATTGTTGCAACCATGCAACCCTTGACCAATGTTATAGTGGGACATAACATTTGAAGAACACCGCAATGTAGGATAACCCTTGATAAACATCACAATGTGACATACTCCTTGATGAATGTTGAATGTCACACTATTCATGTGTCACATCTTTGGCTATGTCGAGATATACCACACACTGTAGCAAACCATGGTTGACTTTTTTCAACCATGCTTAACTTTAGTTTGACCATAGTCAATCATGCTAGACATTAGTGGGTCATGTTTGACTTTAGTTAACCATGGTTAAATTTGTTTAACTATTCCTAAATTTAGTTTGACCATAGTTAGTCATGTTTGACTTTAGCGAAACATGTTTGAATTTGGTTTACCATGGTTGGCAAAGGGTTACAAATGATGTTTAAATAACTTTGACAATATATTACTATGGTTCATTATTATCTAACCACGGTTGACTTTGGTTACTTATTAAATTATTGAAGTTCTATACATTATATACATTATCAAAAAATGCATATGACTAGTGAACAACTTATATATGTATGTATATATAAACAAATTGAAGATGAATTATTGAGTGAATTAAAAAATTTACTTTTTCTAATATATATATATATATGCTTTCATGAAGTATGATAAATGAAAAGTGTCATTTCCATATGGTACAAATAAGTATGAGCATTTAATTTTTTTATTATTATTTATGGTTAATATTAAACTAACACAACAAATAACACATGAATAAGGTGACATTCAACATCCATCAAGGGTCATGTCACGTTGTGATTTTTTTCCACATTCTAACATTCATCATTTTTTATGTTTGATTGTGACATTCCTCAATGTTTATGTCACAATCTGAAATTCATATTTTCAATCTTCATTGAAGGGTTTAAAAGAGTTTTCTAACATTGCAATGTTGATCACGTGCCATGTTTGATTTCAACACTAGATTTATAATCATCTTTTACTTATGTCAACTTCGTACATTAATTAATTGTTATGTCACATTTTGGTTTAATGTTTCTCTAATATTCATTTTAATCATAGTGAACATATGTTGGTTTTGTACATTAAGAAAATCTGGAATATATCATAATGTTTGATTGCAACATTCCTCCATGGTTATCTCAAATTGTAAAAATTTATCTTTGCATTGCTCCTTGAAGCCTTTATTGTCTTATAATATAAATTGTATCCTCAGTGTAATCCCATAGTAACAATCGAATCATCTATTCATGATTGTAACAATACGACAATTGTTTGTGCTTATGTCACATTATGGTGATCCATGTTTCACATTAATTTGATTATAGTCAAGCATGGTTTACTTTATCAAGTAATGTTTGAGTTTTTAAAACCATAGTTGACTTTGGTTAACCATGCTTGACTTTAGTTTGACCATATTTATCCATGATTGACTTTACTGAATCACATGGCCATAGTTCATAATGCAACATGAAATTTTCTAAACATTGAATGTCACATTATTAATGTGTCACATCTTGGGTATTATCGCAATGCAACATAACCCTTCACAAATGTTGCAATGCCACATTACCCTTGAATAACATCGCAATGCAATGGAACCCTTGATAAAAATTACAAGGTGGCATAACCCTTGATGAATGTCGAATGTGACATCATTCATGTGTCGTATCTTGGGTTCCATCGGCATATAAATGATACTGTAGTGAACCATGGCTAACTTTGGTCTACCTTTTTTTACTTTATTATGACCATAGTCAAGCATGGTTGACTTTAGCGTGTCATATTTGACTTAGTTAATTGTTGTTGACTTTGGCTAACCATGCTTGACATTTGCTAGACCATAGTTAGCCATGGTTGACTTTAGTGAATCATGTGGCCGTATTTCACAAAGTAAGATGAAATTTTATGAACATCAAATGCCGCATTATTAATGTGTCACATATTCGGCATTTTCACAATGCCATGTAACCCTTGACCAATGTTGCAATGCACCGTAATGCAACAAAACCCTTGATAAACATCACAATGAGACATAACCCTTGATGAACGTCGAATGCCACATTATTCATTTGTCACATCTTTGGTCATGTTACCATATACCACACAGTATAGCGAACAATGGATCACTTTGGTCAATCTTGTTTGACTTTAGTATGACCATAGTCAACCATAGCTAACTTTAGTGATCCATAATTGACTTTAGAACCACATGGCCATAGTTCATAATGAAAAATGAAATTTCTGAACATCTAATGTCACATTATTAATGTGTCACATCTTAGGCATTATCGCAATGTGACATAACACTTCACTAATGTCTCAATGTGACATAACCATTGCTGAATGTTGAAATGCAGCATAACCCTTGATAAACATCACAATGTGGCATAACCATTGATGAATGATGAATGCCACATTATTCATGTGTTGCATATTTTGTTGTGTCTCCATTTACAAGATACTGTAGCAAACCATGGATGACTTTGGTCAACCATGTTTGACATTTGTTTGAACATAGTCAACCATGATTGACTTTGTAAGGCATGTTTCACTTTAGAACTGTGTGGCCATAAATCACAATGCAATATGAAATTTTCTAAACATCGAATGGTGCATCACTAATGTGTCACATCTTGGGCATTGATGTAATGCTCGATAACCGTTGACCAATGTCGCAATGTGACATAACTCTTGAAGAACACCACAATGCAACAAAAACCCTTGATAAACATCACAATGCGACATAACCCTTGATGAGTGTTGGACTTCACATTAGTTATGTGTCACATTTTTGGTCATGTCAGCATATAATACACATTGTAGCGAACCATGGATGACTTTGGTCAACCATGTTTGACATTAGTGTGACCATAGTCAACCATCACTGACTTTAGAAAGCCATCCTTTAATTTAGAACCACACGACAATAGTTCACATTGTAACCTGAAATTTTCTAAACATGTAATGTCACATTATTAATGTGTCACTGCTTGGTCATTATTGCAATGCAACATAATGCTTCACCAATGTCGCAATGTGACATAAGACTTGATGAACATCACAATGCAACATAACCCTTGTTAAACATCACAATGCGACATAAACCTTTATGTATGCCAAATGTCACATTATTCATGTGTTATCTTTTGTTGTGTTGACATTTACGAGACACTATAGTGAACCATTGTTGAATTCGGTAAGTCAGCCATGTTTGAATCCTTGATGAATGCCAAAATGCGACCCAATCCTTCATGAACGTTGGATGGCACATGCTTGACATTAATAAGTCATGTTTGAATTTAGTTAACCATGAATTTAGTTTGACCATGGTTAGTGATACTTGACTTTAGTTGTACACATTATTTACATTATCAAAATATATAGAAAATTGAAGACGGATTAT
>LPNX010711738.1:75687-307371 GCA_001517045.1 Pseudotsuga menziesii | reverse complement strand
AATGGCAGCGGGCATAACAGAGGACTCCCCCCGACTAGAGGCCACTTCTTTGAAAGAAGGGCAGACCCTTCGTTGAGAGGCCACGTCCTTGAGAGAAAGGCTGCCAAGAGAGGAAACCGGATCTGGAGGAGGAGGGCCGGCGCTGATCGGGACAGCCACGGAGTTCATGGCGGCTGCAATAACAAGCGGAGGGCGAGCTGGAGGCCGCAAGGGCGATCTGGAGGCGGATGGCGAACTGGAGGGCGATTTGGAGGCCGCCATGGCAGAGGAAACGCTGAGATGAGCCGTGAGGGTGGACTGGAGGCCGTGAGAGTGCTGGAGGGGCGGCAGGAGGCCGAAGCCCTCAGCAAAACCTAGATGCGAGCTTCAGAAACGCCGCCCAGCCAAAGATCGATCGTGCCAAATAACATTATTATCCTTTACATAAAAACTATTAATACTCAAACATTTATAGGACGGATTATTATTAAGTGAGTTTAAAATTTACATTTTCAAATTATATATATTTATTTATTTTCATGAAGTATGATAAATGAAAAGTGTTATTTTCATATGGTACAAATAAGTATAAACATTTAAAATATTTTTTATTTATGGTTAATATTCAACTTATTTTTTCAACTTTTAAATGATACCTTGATTTGAAAAAGCAACTTTTAATTTTGTACATAATCATATACATTGATTGTTAATGATATTTTTTTTCAAATTTATAATTTAAATATCTATTCTTAATAAATTTGTGATAAATCATTTTTAAAATCTTGTAACTATTCTTTAACTTTTCTCTTAATGTATGAGAGATAATAAAAGATAATTTCCAACAATAACATGACTATAAATATAATACCATCATTAAATAAAAATTTAAAAAATGAGATTAAACTTAAACATAGTATAAAAGTTTATTCTATACAATAATCTTCCCATAACAATTTTAACATATTAAAAATGTGATGAATATTAACATTACATTATCAATTTGTTAAAAAAATATTTTATTTGTATTTCTTAATTAATAAAATATAGTTAACTTTATTTGAGCAAATCCAGAAGCGTTTTATAATGTATAACCTCAAAATTAAAAGCAATACACCCTACCCCATTCTCCTTATAGAAGTGGGTCTTTCCCCTATCGAGAGCCTATGTATGACTAGGCTCCTATTGTACAAGCACAAAATCAATAACATAGGAGATCATAGAATTCCTAAGCTAGCTTTAAATTCCATCCAAAACCACCTAAGGCTCAAGCGAGGTTGGTATAAAGATACCGGGGCTTGGTTAGACCATTGAGAGATTGACGAAAATGTTGCATTGCAATATATTAATAACATTAAAAATAATGTTACTTCTAAGTTTAAAGAGAAAATGTGACGTGAGAAAGATTTAGAGGCTAAAATAAAATTAGGATATTATAAGGAGGTCATCAACCCTACTCTAGAAGATCAAAAGTATCTCTATCTTTTAACTAGTTCAAAGAAAAAAATTAATATAGCCAAGATAAAAACAAACTCTCATGAGCTCCATAATGAAATAGGTCATTGGGAAGTTCCTAAAACACCATGGGTGGAAAGGATCTTCCATCCTTATGAGAATATGAACATTGAGGATGAAAATCACATCCTCTTAGAGTGCCCTACGTACACCCATGATGACGACGATGACGATGATGATGGTTAACGTCCCCTGAGACCAAACTTTGGCCTATCAGACCTAAAGAAACGAATAATTTAGTTTGTTTTAAAATTGTATTCCTATGCTCAAAGAGCTTGGAGAGAAGCGTCCCGAGCTCACTATAATTTTGACACGTTAAAAGGTTAGGAAGGTTGGTATTGCAACAAAGATTATGAAATTGAGATCTAATGTGGGTGTATGTAGGACACTCTAAGAGGAAGTGATTTTCATCCTCAATGTTCATATTCTCACAGAGACTACATATCCTTTCCACCCATGGTGTTTTAGGAACTTCCCAACGACTTGTTTCACTATGGAGCTCATGAGAGTTCGTTCTTATCTTCGCTATATTAATTTTTTTCTTTGAACTAGTTAAAACAAAGAGATACTTTTGATCTTCTAGAGTAGGGTTGATGACCTCCTTATAAAATCTTAATTTTATTTTAGCCTCTAAATCTTTCTCACACCAAATTTTGTCTTTAAACTTAGAAGTAACACTATTTTATATGTTATTAATATTTTGCAATGCAACATTTTCGTCGATTTCCCAATGGTCTAACTAGGACCAGGTATCTTTATGCCAACCTCACTTGAGCCTTAGGTGGTTTTGGATGGAATTTAAAGCTAGCTTAGGAAGTCTTTGGTCTCCCACGTTATTGATTTTGTGCTTGTACAATAGGAGCCTAGTCATAGCTAGGATCTCGATAGGAGAAAGACCCACTTCTATAAGGAGAATGGGGTAGGGTGTATTGCTTTTAATTTTGAGGCTATACATTATAAAAAGCTTCTGGATTTTCTCAATCTTTCTCCAAGATTCTCTAGAGATGCTGTAACCCCAAACCTCACATCCATACAAGATAATAGAAGTGACTAAAGTTTCAAAGAAGAGCTTATTTTTATCCCACATCACAAGGTTTGCTACTTTACAGTTATTTTCAAGACCAAAATAAGATTTCCACCCTTCATTAATCCTTTTCTCAATGCTATAATTCCAGTTGAGCTTGTGATGAATATCAATTCCTAGGTATTTGTAAGATGACACTTCCTCCAAGTTGTTATTGTCATACACAAAATTAGCGTAAGTGTCCTTGGATTTGATAATCATATATATATATTTTTAGTGTTAACAGTCATAAAAAATCCTTAAGAAGTATTAGTTTCTTATCAAGATTAGATGGACACCTTTCCAGAAGAACAATATTGTCAACATAGAGAAGAAGGATGATGACTATTCCAGCTAATATCATGCCAGCAAAGCCTACTTCCTCTAAAGAACCTTCTAGCTTATTGATGTAAATGCCAAATAGTGTAGGGGAGAGGGGGAAACCTTGTTTAACTATGATATTACACTTATTATCTTTTGACCACCCCTCATTTCTCTTAAACTTGGAAATGACATTCTTGTATAACCTTACTGCGAAAGCTCTCAACTTGAAAGGAACCTTTAGCTCTTCTAATATATTCCACAGGTTATTTCTAGGTACCGTATAGAAAGTCATTCTAAAGTCCTCAAAGAAACAAAAGAGATTGGATTTATCATTATGACATTCCTCCACAATGATCCTAAGCATAACGAGGTGGTCTTTTGTTGAGTGTTGTCTTCTAAACCCCACTTGGCCTTTAGCCCATTTACCTTCACTTTTAAGCCATATGTTGATCTTCTTTTCCAAGATAATACCATATAACTTGGCTAAGAGAGGGTTAATCATAATTGTCCGATAATTAGAGGGGTTATTTGTATCCCCACTTTTAAAAATAGGGATAATGTGGATCTAAGTCCATGGTGTAGGGAAACCTTGCTTGACTACTTGATTGAATAGCTTGTGGATGTGAGAGATGAGGACAAGTCCTCCATTTTTTAAGATTTCAGCGTGACAACCTTCATTGTCCTTATCTTTCCATTTTCTAGACGCTTAACCCCAAAATCTATGTCTTCTAATGAGAAAACTTCTTCCATTGTGAGCAGGGTTTCAAAGTCATCTATGACATTTGGGGATTCATAAATATTTTTAAGATAGGAATTCCAATCGTGTAAAGCAATTCTATTATTATCTTTAGTTTTTCTAGTTAGAATCTGCCTCTAGGGTTTCTTAGGAACCACCTAATAGAGGTGTAAGATATTTTCTTGTCTTTTATGAATATATTGCATATTTCCCTTTTAGTTCGGGCTTTGTATATTTTTATCTTGTCAATTTTAAGAGACTCATCAAGAGCTTCCTTAATTTCTCTCCTCGCACTTTTACAATCTTTATCATACCAAGGGTTGGTTTTACCATTTCCTTTATTACTTGAAACTTCAATTGAGAACTTGTTAATAGAATATGAGAGGGTTGTAGTGAAATTATGAATGAGGTATTCTATGTTGTCTATACTTTTTTTTTGACTAAAACATAGTTGTAGAATATATTGATACCGGTAAACCAGCTACCGTAGGCTATTACAAATTTATGAAGCTATTACAAAGTTATGAAGCTACAAAGAGGAGCTAGATTCTAAATCAAAACGAAGCTAGGGATCCAAAGCCTCCCAACAGCTTGGATACAATTATTTAAAGAGACATAGATACTGAGGAAGGTAGTAAACCGAGAAGCAGCAAGAAAAGGGAGGACAGAGTGCCTGTAGAGCGATTTCAAATGCCCAGTTTGGCCATCAGCTTGGAAACTGTAGTTTCCAGAGCACTAATTCTTTTACCAAAGTCTCCATGTGTGTTAGCAACATCCTTGAAGCTTGTGCGAGTTTCTTCCTTGAAATTCTCCAGGTTCTTAGTGGAGGCAGAGAGATCTTCACGAAGTTTCCTCAGATCCTTGTTGAGAAGATCCCATGTTTGTTCTCCAGCCTTGTTGGTAGCCTGCAGCAGCTTATCTTGATTGTCTAAACGAGATCTGAGTCGTCCCATTGAGGACTCCAACGACTCGATCCTTACATCCACTGATGGTCCAGAGCTTGAGGATCCTTTTGATGCCATTTTGAGAAGTGTCTTTCCTTGGTTCAGTTTAGGACACGAGCTAGCAGCACTGGTGGTGACAGCGTGTAGCACAATCAACTTAGTCGCACAGTCTTCTTTTCTGGGGATTATTTCCACATAGCCTTTAACAATGAAGTTGGAACCATGGATGAGGGAGGTGTTTCTTAAGTAACAGGCTGGGAGGAACCCAAAGGACGAGGAATCCTGACAGTCTGCATTTTTGCAGTGAATACCTGCCCAGCACAGGAGTATGGGAAAAATGTGGTTTATGCAGAATGAGTGGAAACGCTGGATAAAGATCATGAATCCACAATAGCTAAGGGATGTCACATCGCTGATCAAATCCATCTATACTTAAGATACTTTTTCCCAGTAAAGCCCCACGATTGGCCTCTTTATCTGCCTGCATATTCAGCTCACAGAGCACATGGAAGAATCTTATGCTTTGGAAATCTTTGCTTAGGTGTAGGATTTTCTGGTAGATTTGGCCAAGTTTAATATGAGAAGGGATCTTCTTTTTTATAAGGGAATTAATCAGAAGTCGGGAATCCCCAAAGACCAAGAGTTTTCCAATTCCTTTGGCAAGCGCGATTCTTAAACCTTGCCAGAGCCCACTAAATTCAGCTACATTATTAGAGTCAATTCCAAGGCCCCAAGAATACTTACTGAGCATGTTTCCATTGGCCAAGATGATCACTCCATCGGCACTAGCTAAGCCTGGGTTTCCCTTTGATGCTCCGTCAAAGAAGAGGAAAGGCTCATTCAGAGTTGATTTGCAGCTCATGAATTCAGATTCATCAAGCCTTATTTCCCAATGATCATTTTGGGGATTTTTGGATTTGTTTCGGTTCTGAAGATTGGGAGCTATCGTGCTTAACCAATGTAACTCGTCAGGTAGGAGCTGAGTGGATTTTTTTAAGGACGGGTTGCTTTCCAGAGCTTCCCCTAGAATTGCTCTTTCCTGAACTGCGATTTTTGGGGGTTGAGTTTCTTGATTCCTGAAAATTCTGTTGTTTCTCTTGATCCAGATTTTCTAGCAAATGGCTTTTGGAAGCCATTTCCAAGTAGTTTGGAGCAGAGTTTTCTTGGCCAAATGAAACGGAGATAGGTTCATCCAGTTTGAGAAGAGATCCTGTATAGTATGTGGGAGAGTAATGCCTTGATTTAGGTTCATGGCCTTTAACCACACCTCTTTGGAGAATTGACAGCTAAGAATGATGTGATCCGAAGTTTCTTCCTTGTATTTGCAGAGAGGGCAGCGGGTTGGGCCTTCCATGCCTCTTTTCTTAAGGTTATCTCCTATTAGGATGCTTTTGTGGGCCATTGACCAGCAGAAGATATCAATTTTTGGGATGAAGGTTTTTGACCATATAAACTTCTAGACCGTTGGATTGGGAGCAGCATAAGGGATTTCTTAAATGTACTTGTAACCTTCTGAGGTTGAGTAACTTCCAGAATTGTTCCCCCAACCTCTTCTATCTCTGATTTCTTTTTGGATTGGAGATTTTCCTTGGAGGAGGGCAATCAGAGCTTCAGCTTCGGTGTTAAGTTCAGGGGGAAAGTGACCTAGATCCCATCCAATCCAGTTGTTGCCTTCCCATGCTGATATATCCCACAACGAAGTGGCACCTTTGTCCAAAAGCCAAAGTTTGATGTTGTTGACTTCCATGCATAATCCTATTAGAGTTTCTCCCAATATGGAATCTTCCCATACTTTGATTGTTTTTCCATTCCCAGGTATCCAATAAAGATTCTTTTTGAAGGGGTTCAAAGCTTTAATGCATAATTTGTAAATTGGAGAGCCATTTTTGACTGGGAGCTGCGAGTCCAGACACCTCTTCCTTGTTCCCGGGAAGTATTTTTTGTGGAGAACTTCCTTGCTCCAGCTTTCTTTTCCTGTGATCATCTGCCATAGAAACTTGGCTCCTAACGCCAGGTTTTGGATAGGTAAACTGCGCACATGGAGCCCACCTTCATCACATGGATTTTGAATCTTTTCCCAACTGACTAGATGGATTTTCTTTTCATTCCCTTTGCCCCCTTCCCAAATGAATTTCCTGAGAAGCCCTTCAATCTTTAGGACTACTGATCCCGGGGCAAGTAAAATAGAAGATTGGTAAATTTGCATGCTATTTAGAACAACTTTTATAAGAATAGTTTTACCTGCAAGGTTGAGCCAGTTGGCACTCCATCTTTGGATTTTGACTTTGAGCTTGTCTACAATAGGCTCCCATTTTGCTGGCTTGACTTTATTTTTGCAAATGGGGATGCCTAGATAAATGAAGTTGTCCCAGTCTATCGTTCCTTCCATCCCAAGCGTTCTAGTGATGTCCCTTAGTTCCCTGGCTGAGCACTTCCAGCTGAATATTTTGCTTTTTTGGAAGTTTATTTTACTTCCAGATACCTTTTTGTACAACTCCAACTCTTTTTTAAATTGTTCAGCTGAATGGATGGTTGCTCCCCCAACAACGGCGTGTCATCAGCAAATTGGGTGTGGTTTATGTCCCTGACATTGTTCACAATTCTTAGACCAAGAAGCAAATGGATTTCCTGACTCAGATTAAGTTGATAACTGAGCATTGATGCTTGGATGGCATAGAGGAGAGGAGACAGCGGGAAGCCCTGCCTTAATCCTCTAGAGGCTTTGAAGAAACTTGTGGGCCTTCCATTTACAAGAGGGGCAATCCATGGGTCACCTACACATCCTTTGACCCAGCTTATAAAGTCGAGTGAGAAGCCAAATTTTGCCATGACTGCAAACAGAAAATCATGCCTAACACGGTCAAAGGCATTGGCTAAATCAAGTTTAATGACCATACCTTTCTCATTGCGTTGAAAGCTTGAGTGAATTGCTTCTTGGACAAGAATGACGTTGTCAAGGATTTTCCTTCCTTTGATGAATCCTCCTTGATTCTCCGGGATGATCCTTTGGAGAATTCTTTTAAGCTTGGTGGCTATGATCTTGGTTATAATCTTATACCCTGTATTGCACAGCGAGATAGGCCTGAACCGATTGAAGGTAGTGGCACCTTTTTCTTTCGGGATCAAGGCAAGGAAGGAGGAATTGGTGCTGCCTCCCAGTTTGTTGACCTTCTGCGAGTACCGAATCATTTTTAAGAGGTCATACTTTATTATTGCCCAGCAACACGTGAAGAATCTTGTTGTGAAACCATCCGGGCTGGGGGCGCTGTTAGGTTTCATGATTGAGAGGGCGCTTTTAACCTCGTCCATGGTGATAGGAGCAGTTAGAAAATTGTTTTCCTCATTTTTGATAAGATGAGGGATAAGATCAAAGGGATGGGAGGAAATGTCAAGCGGTTCCTCTATGGGGGTGGTGAAAAGATCTTTAAAAGTCTCCACAGCTGCCTGCTTTATGCCTTATAAGTCTTTGATCAGAACACCTTCAAATTTTATTTCCGATACAGCTTTATAGTTCTTTCGTGCCTCAGCCTGCTTATGGAAATACTTTGTGTTTTTGTCCCCACTCAATCAGAGGTTTCGGGATTTTTGTCTCCAATACTCTTCTTCTATCCTACAGGCCGAGAAGTAATTTTTTTGAAGGATCTCTTCCTTTTTGAGGAGATAATCTGACGCAGGAGAGGAGTCCATGCTGGTTTGATGCGAATCCAACTCAGCTTGAGTCAGTTCCCTTTTTGAAATTGGGGATGTAATGCGCCTGGCCCAGTCTTTTAGGGTGAGTTTGAGCCTCTTTATTTTTGCTTCCCAGATGAAGGACGATGATCCTTTTAAATGGGCGTTCCAGGAATCGGTGACTGCTTGCAGAAAATAATCATGTTGGATCCAGAGCAGGCTAAAACAGAAGGGAATCGGGCCAAGGTCTTGATCAAGGGCTAACTCAAGAAGGATGGGCTTGTGATCAGACGTGCAGTGGGGGAGGATTTTTGAAGAGGCTAAGAGCCCATGGAGAGAAAAGAGGAGTGGACTAGGAATCTATCAAGTCAGGCTGTGACATGGCCGAGTCCAATTCTTTTGTTCGTCCAAGTAAACTTTCCTTTGACAGGCTTGATATCAATCATATCCCATCCAATGATGATATCTTCAATCGATTCCCTCGATGGATCTCTGACCGAAGTGCCTCCTTTTTTCTCATTAGCAGCCAGGGTGACGTTCAGATCTCCAGCTACTATGATATTTCCTCTTTGCTACAAGTTAAGAAAGGATTCTAATGTATTCCAGCAATCTTTTTTTTCTGAGTGCAAAATGGGGACATAGAGATTGAACAGGCTTACCATTCGTCCAGACAGTTTGTGGATGAGTTTTGTGAAAACCCAATGCACCGTTCGTTCCTCAGCTTCAATGTCATATAGGGTGGGGTCCCAAAAGGTGGCTATTCCTCCAGAAGAACCTTTGGAGTTGTTGCCAATACCAATACCTTTTTTCCAGAACTTTTTTTCGGCTTGGAGGATAGCAGTTTCCTCCATTTTTGTTTCATGGACTAGCATAAGCTCTGGTTTATGAATTCGGATCAAGTCTTTCATTGCTTCTTCTTTTAGAGTTGAGCCTAGACCTCTGCAATTCCACTTAGGGACTATGGGAGGTGGGGTTGGCCTCTTTTAAGGCCAGAGCTGTTCCTTTTTTAGATCTGGTGTGCATGAGTCCTTTTAGAGTTTTTTTGAGACCCCTCAAGGATTGCAAGGTATGTTGCTTCTTCTCTTTTTTTCTTTTTAGATTTCCTCCCTCTTGGATTTTTGATGGGAATAGTATGCAGACTACTTGATGAGGCACCCTCATCCGATTCTTCACCTGGGTCCGTTTCTAGTAGCAAAAGTTCTTCATTTGTTTCTTTGGGGGAGCCTGGAGCCTCAGCCTCCATCAGATTTTGGGTTATTTCCCCAGGCTCTAGCTAATCTGCGTACTGGGGCTCTACCTCTTTTCTATTGGGCTGCTTTGTCGTTTGGGTTTTTTCAACGCTTGCAGTGGTTGGATCCTTCCCATTTTGATTTCTAGTTTCCTGTTGTTCCTCAGCATTTGGAATAACGATTGGTGCTTCTTTAGTGGCTTCCTGGGGCGATTTATTTGAGGCTGAAGGTTGGTTTTGCATATCCCTTGCAGTCCTTTTTTCCTAATTTTTGGCAGTTGTTTTACCTTTCTTGACTTTTTACCATCCTTCCCCTTCTTCAGAGACCTGTATTTTGGGGCAGTTTCTTTGAAAATGTCCATGTTCATGATAGTGGTGGCACTTGAATGGAAGCTGTTCATAGTCGAGCTTTTGATAATGGTGCCAATCTCCAACTTTTAGTTTAACTGCCTCAGGTAGCCCTGCTTCAAGATTGACCTCTACACATATTCTGGCACATGAGTATTGGCCCTTATTTTTAGCTTTGTCAATGTATCTCCCAAGAGCATTCCCAACTTTTTCTAGGGTTTGAGTGTTCCAGCAGTGGATTGGGAGGTTTGGAAGCCTTACCCACACTGGAACTTCCTTCGGGACATCTACCTCCGCGTTGAAATCTGGAGTCCATCTATTGAGATACATACCTTGAGGTCCCATGAAGTATGGTCTGTTTCTGAAGATAAGGTCACGGTCTTCTTTGGCTATGAACTCAAAAATGAAGAACCCTCGACCCACAGGGTAGCAGGTGACACTATTCTTGAGCTGGGGCCTCCAGTTCCTTTGAATCCAGTCGTCTGTGGTTTTGGTTGAAGGCCAAAGCCCCATGAACTGGCCTATCAAACCTCGCTCAGCCAGAGCTAGAGCGATCTTGATGGGTTGTTCACATGGAAGGCCAATTTCTGGAATTGAGTCAAGCTTCTTGATGAACTTCGGGATGGAAGGGGCCACCGGTTTGAAACCAGGAGACCGTAGCAGCATTTTGAAAGCTTCTTCAGCAGTGGGAGGAACAAAGGGAGGGGAGAGCCCTCCCCCAGGCGCAGCCATGGGCGGCCTGAGGCGAATCAATCACCAGCGAGACCTTATGATGGCAGGGCGGCGGCCAGCTAGGGCGCAACTAGGTCGCTGCTCCAGCAGCGAGCAGAGCAAAAAACCATTTTTGTCATGTTGTTTATACTTATAAAGGAAGTAGATGGATTTTTAATTCATTTAGGAAAAGATCATTTTTAAATAAATGAAAAGCATTATTTTCATTTTTGAATAAATGAAAAGCATTATTTTCATATGATACAAAACATTATGAGCATTTTTTTAAATTTATGGTTAATATTCAACTTTTAAATGATATTTTGATTTGAAAAAACCACTTTTAGTTTAGTCATATACATTGACTATTGATGATTTTTTTTAAAATTTATAAATTAAATATTTATTCTCAATAAATATATTATAAATTATTTCTTAAAAGTTGTAACTACATTCTTTTTTAATTTATGATAGATAATACAAAATAATTTCCAACAATAACATGACTTAGATACAATAGCATTGTTAAATAAAAACTTAAAAAATAAGATTAACTTAAACATAATCTAAAAGTTTATTTTATATCGTAATTCTTCAACAATTATTTTATTTTATAAATCTCACATAAACCATTTTCTAGTAAAATTGTCATTAAATATGTATAAACGATTATTTAAACGACACATATTGCATTCGATATATATATTTTCACAGTAATTCGGAAGATTTGGTGCCGAATGAATGTTCATTACTAAGGAGTATTCTGTGAAATTCGCCAAAATGTACGTACAAAAAGTTATTAAAAATAACATATAAAGAAAAAAATTAATTAATTTTGTACTTAAATTGACTTTTAATATTACTTTAAATGCAACGTGCCCAAAACCGGCTAACAACGAAACGTTGACATTGCTTCCTATTTAACCGCATGATGGTGCATATTTGATAGAGTTATTCACGATTTTAAGTGATATTTAAGGGTTTCATTTCAACTCTCCACGATATTTACCTCAAATTTGAATCTTTGATCACATACATAGGTTTATTTCTTGATCTCGAATTGACCTCTACCTTCCAAAATCAACTACAACGATTTACATTTAAGGGTTTCGTTTCAATTCTCCACTACCTTTCCTCAAATTTGAATCTTTAGTTACAGGGGTATGTTTCTTTTTTGATCTTGAAACCTCTACATCAGATTAAATATTTCTGTATTTTTTTATTAATTTTTTAACGCCCTTCTCCTATATTCTTAGATTTTTTTTCCATGTGAATTCAAAATTTCTCTATGGATCTTCTACTTTAATTGTCGTATATAGAAATATCAGATATTTATTTCACAACTCACACTGTTCTTTGATACTTTGGGGAAAAAAATCTCTTTTGCAAGATTCTTCTGTTGCAAAAGAAAAATTGGGATTAAATTTAACCTAAACCAATCGTCAAAATTTGGAAATGATTGGCCTTTAAATTTTCATTCGAAAAATCAAAAGACAACTATATAAAATTGAAATTTATCAACTTTAGAAAAATATAAACAAACATTGAATTCAACCATAGTTCGACAAGATTATGAAGAATATATATTAGAAATGAACAGAATAGAACATAAACAGAGATCAAATATAACAGAATTGCTTTCTTCTCGGTCAAAATATCAGCTAAATATTTGTGCGATGGAGCAATGTATCATGCACACTCTCTTCGTTTATAGAGCAGTGAAGTTTGCAGGTATTGAAGGTAGAATATACTGCATTGATGAAAATTCCAGTATTTACTTTTTCCAGGGGAAAATATCAGTTTCTATTTCATTGAAATCAAAGGGAACATTGAATACATCTTCAGCTTGTGCTGAGCTCAGAGACTAAGGAAGTCATCATCAAATATATCAGTAGCAAAGGTGTCAACTACGCTCAAATGGTAGGGCATCAAACAATGATCTGCAGTTACAAAATCAATCGGTGAACCAATAAAGTTCAAGCTTCATGGAGACAGCCTGGGAGACTCCATCCATTCCCTGCTCTTCATTACATAGAGAGTTCAGACAAATGTTGTGTTAGCTGATCCAAAGAAGCTATAAACAAAGAAGAGCTGTAAAAAGTTGCTCATCCACAGCCACATCCAAAGGATGTCAAAAAATCTCGAGCACAAAAGGAACAGTGTTGAGGGCTAATAAAGATAGAATGAGCCCTGATCAATACAATCACCATTGGTGATTTCCAAGTCATCATCAAATTCCAGTACTTACTTATAAGTAGCATGGCACCGAATTTGAAAGCCTTTAGGAATTTGCTTCTACCTAGATTCAAGAAGCTCCCGCAACTACCACGATCGATAAATAGATTAAAAGAAAATATATGCAGAATGAATTCTTTCCATCCTTCAGATTCTTATATTTGAATTGAAGTGAGAGGAGTAGCAAGTTTGTTGTGTGGTGGGAGACTTCTTGCATTCTCCAATGCCTCTGGGAAAGTCATTATGAGAGTGGTAACTCCTATCTGTGATTGGTGAACTGGAAATGGAAGTGAACCTCTATGGCTATCTGCAAATGGAACTCACTACTACATATGGCTCAAAATTCCCACGAAACTTTTCCACGAAAAATTTAAAATCGTTGTTTTCATGGAAAAACAGTTTAAATTTTTGGAAAATTTTGAAAATGCCCTCGACGATCGTTGCTCTAGCGATGTTATGGACCTTTCGTCGCTATAGTGACGAAAGGTTCATAATGTCGCTAGAGTGAAGAAATTTCCATGTTCTAAGGCTAGAGCGATGAATCTTGACTCTTCTCTACATGCTCCATGTTCTAAGGCTTGGCAACAATGATGGAGGGGAAAATTCATAATGACATATTAGATTAGAACACTCACTTAACTTATGATTGCGATGGCCACTTGGGGAAAAATAATAAGAGGCAAATGTGGACCTAGGAATTACATCCATCTTGCAAAGGGTAGATGGATCACTACTAAAACCACCACAACTCTCACTTGACAATATTTTTGAGACATATTCTCCCACACCTGGAAAAGGATGATCAAATTTATTCTTACAATAACTAGAAAAGGCATTGCACAATCTATAATTTAAGATAGTTCACCCATGCAAAAAACATTTGGAGCTTCAGTCCCATCCTTATGACCTCCACCTTATCATATTCTATTGCAATCAATCCTACCCACTCTAACTTTTGAATCTATTCCCTTAGTGGAGTAGATTCTTGCGCCCTAGGGTCTACCTTGATTGTTACTGAATATAATTATTCATTCTCACCTCAATTCTGACTACATGATTTTGTCATCACCACTATTTTTGCTCAAATTAGTATTACCTTGTCTAATATATGTGTTGTGAAGTGTATGTGTGTGCCCTTTGGGAATCATATGGCTTTCTAGACATGAATTGAATTGTAATACAAATGTTCTATAATGATGTGATATGTTCAAGAGATAAAGAGCATGTCACTGTCATCATCATCATCATCATCATCATCATCGCCATCGCCATCTTCATCATCATCATCGTCGTCATCACCATATTCATCATCATCATCAGCATCATCATCATCATCATCTTCATCATCACCATCCTGATCATCTTCATCATCATCGTATTGATCGTCATCATCATCGTCGCCATCATCATGATCATGATCATCATCGTCATCGTCATCATTTTCATCATGATCATCAACATGATGATGATCATGATCATCATCATCATCGTCATCACCATCATCATCATCATCTTCATCATCGTCAACATCATCATCATCATCATCATCATTGTCGTCGTCATCTTCATCATCAACATAAGGAATATATAATTACAATTTTTATGACTATAGGTTACTAAGTGCGCTTCCCCATTTTGTGGGATATATAGAAGATTACAAGCCTATGTAAAATGTGGTTCCTTTTTATCTAATAAAAACTACACATTTTTCTGATGAAAAAGATCCTAACTCAATTTTTTATTTATAAAATATTAGTATTTCCATGTATAATAAAATGGTGTGCTAATATTTTATCTCATTTTTATTATAAAAAAATAATTTTATACCAACATTTTGCTTTTAATTAAAAATATAATCAATAATGATGTTCTCAATATTTATTTATTTATTTATGAATCAATCCCAAATATCAAAAATAAATAAAAATCGAAGTGATATGACTAGTTACTGAGAATTGGGAGCACCATAATGAATAGTTATTCCAACGTTGAGATGGGAAAAGATATTGATGTAGGTGACATGGCAGACTTTGATATTGCAATCCATATATGATAGAGAGTTTAAAAATTCCACGGATATATTAAAAGGACAAGTTAAAACAAAAAATTCAAATGATTTGGATTTGATGAGTACTTGTTGTTGTGATTCCACTACACTAAAGGGAGAGGGTTTCTATTGCTTTTCTCTTTTTGCTTCTTAAAAGTTTAATGGGGGACTTCAATGGAAATTGGGGTTGTATGATGATAAAATGTGTTATTTATGATAAAAATGGATGATTATGTAATTGTTTTAAATGGTTAAAAGGAATACTATGTTTATAGATTTTGTGAATTTAAATATAAATTTTGTTTAACAAATAACAATTAAAAATATAATTTTACTATTGTTTTCAAATAATATTTATAATTATTTAAATAAAAATATAATTAATATTTGTTAAATGATATTAAAAAAATTATGTTTATTATCTTGATTTATATATTAATTTTTAAAATTGATTTTCAGTAAAACTTAAAATTGCTTTTGATTGATTAAAAATTTGTTTTCTTTATAAATAAAAAAAACCAAAATCTTACAATATTAAAAGTAGAAATATACTCTTCTTAATCTTTAGATTAACCAATTTATAATTCATTATCCATATAAATCATTAATAAACAAAAAATAAAAGTAATAATAATGTATTATTTCAAAAATATCATTTATTAAATTACAAATTAAAAAAAATATTTGACAAACCAAAATATAAATAATGATAATGTATTATTTTGAAAAAAACCATTTATCAAATTATGAAAAGGCCCATACCGTTGCTAGAGCCACGTGGTAGTCAAAAGGTTAACACCTTGCATCAGTTGAGCATATTTTGGATATCAAAATCAGCAGATCCACATATCAAACATAAGATTATCCTCCCATCATCATAGTCATCATCGTCATCATCATGATCATGATCATCATCCCCATGATCATCATCATCATCATAGTCATCGTCATGATCATCATCATCTTCATTTTTATCATCATCGTCATCATCATCATCATAGTCATGACCCGTGATCGTCATCATCATCATCATCATCATCTTCATCTTCATCATCATCATCTTAATTGTCATCGTCATCATTGTGATCATCTTCATCATCATCATATTGATCGTCATAATCATCGTCACCATGATCATGATCATGATCATCATTGTCATCATCATCATTTTCATCATGATCATTAATATCATCATCATCATTTTCTTAGATATGTAGGTTGCATGATGAAAGCTCTAGCACTCTTTACATGATCCTTAACTTAACATGGGGTTTTAACATGTTGTAGCTACTCTTAGCCAATTGTGCAAAATACTTGATCTTTGGCATGATATTTCTTTGAGACTTTGGTGCTAGGCCTATGGTGCAAGCATTTCTAGAAATTTTGGCATATGTGAGAAGCGATTATGAAAAACTTAATAAGTGTACATGTTGGAGCTTTTGATTTGGTTGTTTCTCATATCGATATTGTACTTTTCATTTGAATGTCATTTTATAGATGTCCTAATTGTCAATAAGGACTTAATGGAATTAATGGAACCTTTCATACAATCTATAAGTCGTTTTATGTGTGCGCGTAGATAACCATTTTTATAGTGATTATTTTAGGGTGCAATAATTACTGCACATATGTTGTCCTTCTTCTAAATCGGAATAATTGTGCTTCTGTATTATGAAGTGCTCAATTTGACATTCCCATTTTGTAGTAGCATCTAGATTTAGTGTTGGATTTCATCATTCTCCAAGATGGATATGAAATGCACATGTCCACTCAGTATTGGAACATTACAGACTAGATCAAATGAATGGTGAACTTATAAGTGTAAAGGAACACCACCGGGGTCCTTTAAAAGATTATATTTTTCTTACAAAACCATGTCAAGTTTAGCCTATGTTGTGCACACTATTCCACAAAATAAACTATGCATGTATGGGTTAAAATTGTTCATGGTTACATGGTGGTAAACCTAGTTGTGCACCTTCTCTTCTTCCTCATTTGAATTTTTTTTTTTTGAAATTGGGTATTTTTCAAGAGGAACTCAAATCCACAAGTTGCTTCTGCAACTATTAAACGAAAAATCTTTAGAAATGGACATGAATGTTGTGGCCTATTTTCCATTTAAAAATGTAAAAACAAAATCTTCCACTTTCTTACTTAAGAAAGATATCCATTAAACCACTTGAGGTGAACTTTAATATACAAAATATAAAAAGAAAAATTATTGCATGTGATTAAGAGCCTTCTAATTTCTAAAGTATCTACCATATACAATAGAATGTTCTTCCTTTAAAGAGACTCCCATGGTTCATTATGAGGTACATAAAGATTATCAAAATTGCACACTAAACTATTTTGCAATTAAAAATATTTGGATATTGATCCATATTAGAAGATGAAGGATGTTGAAGTGCATTATAATTTTGCCAAAATATGTATATGAAGTATACAAGAAATGTTGGAATGTCCTCCATGGTTATGTGTTGAATCTTGGTAGATAAAAGATAAACCCTTAACTTCATAATGATAGAATGCATCCATACAAGAATAAACACAAGAATGTAGAGAAAACCCTTAAGGTAGGATAACACCATCAAGTACTCCTTACAAAAGGAATCATTGGCACAATCCATACTTGTACAGTTCAATCTCCCCTTCGGTACCTCCCTAGGTACCTAATATTACATTAATTATCCTCCCTAGGTGATTCCTGGGGTACATTTCATTCCATCCCCCTTTATGTATTTTTAACTTGAAATATGAGTGGAATCCATATAATGTGATATGTTAACCAATGTAATCAATTGGTACCAAGAACCAGCATCCATCCATCCTAGTCGAATGTGTGCATTGGGACCAGTTGTTGCATGGCCACCTCAATCGTGTGCATAATTTCTCATGTGTCTTCTTGTTGTATTTGTGATAACCAATATCACCATACATTACTTTCATTCCTCCATGTACTTGTATATCGGGTGTTGTTGTATTTACATTTAGGTTCATAGTAGGGTTTTTGATGCTCACAACCTTGCCTTGATGACATTTTTTCATAGAAAAATATGAGTAGCGATATAAAACAACCTTAGCTATTGTTTTTTTTGTCTTCGACTCTTCAACATGTTGTTCCTTTAAATCATGCATCATCATATATTATTATTCCTTGTTATTCCCTTCTCGAGACTCTCCTTCAAATGCTTATGTAGACTCTTATTTAGATGAACAAACTATGACTGTACATCCAATGTTGCTATTGGTGTTTAAGTTTCACTACAATCTTTACTTCATGTGAGACCTTAGGTCCTTGTTGTTTAGTAACAAAAACATCTTACAATGTGGCTTTATTTTTCATAATCATCATCATCATTATCACCAATGACATTGTCATTGTCATCCCCATTGACATCGCCATCGACAATGATGTCGTCATCCACATCACCATCATGATGATGATGATGGTGTTGTTTATGATGATGATGATGATTAATGACGACGACAACGATGACAATGATGTTTCTTATGTTGATGGTGATGTTCTTGATGATGATGATGATGTTGATGAAGATGTCAATGATTATCATGATGATGACGATGATCGAGATGGTGATGATGATGATGGTGATTTTGTTGATGTAGACGATGATGTGTTGTTTAATATGATTATGAGGTTGAACATTGATGATGATGATGATGATGTTGCTGATGTAGATGATGATGTTTTTGTTCAATATGATTATGAGGATGAACATTGATGACGATGATGATGCTATTGTTTATGATGATTGTGATGACAATGACAAAAACGATGATGTTGTTGACGATGATGATGTTGATGATAGCGATTATCATGATGACAATGACGATTATGATGGTGATGGTGATGATGATGCTGATGTTGTTTATGAAGATGATGATAACAATGATGATCTCTATGATGACGATGGTGGCCTTGATGACAACAATGATTTAGTTATCATCATCATCATCATCATCATCATCATTGTGACCGACATTGTCATTGCAATCACCACTAATATCATCATCATCATCAATGTCATCACTGCTTTCGTCACTAAATTCTTAATTTAATTTTTTTATCAAAAATTATTTTAAATTAAATCTAATTTTTATTTTCATATTAAAATTTATTTTTCATTTTATGTATAGAAATATATGTATATAGATTATATATATGAAAAAATATCACACACAAAATAATAAATAAAATTTACCAAAATTATATATATATAAATTATACATAATATTTTTTTTTAAATAAATTACATATATATACAAATTTAAAATAACAAATAAAAATTGCAAATATTAAATATATAAAAATTACAAAAAAAAACCAAAAATATTTACACTCTGCGGGCTCGACCTCCTCATTTGCACACTAGAATTTATAGAGTGCGCGCTCTACCTCCTCATTTGCACACTAGAATTTACAGAGAGCAATCCGTGCATTGTTCCACCCTAAATGGTGAATGAAAAGTGGGCCTCCTAGGTCAGTAAAATGATCAAACAACAAAAACCTTTTGGATGCTTTTTCAGGGACTTTTTTGAAGTCGGTTTTGCAGGTCGTTTGGTTGGGCCTATGGAGAAGCCACCCCTCTTTTGGGAAATTTTTTCAATTTTGCAGTGTTCAGACTCGTATTTTTCTTTATCTTCTTCTGGAACCCTAATCTATTAGAGCGCTACCCTCATAGAAGGTTTCTTTGCATGAACTATAGAGTACATCAGTGCGCCATTTTGGGAGATGAAATTCCTCAGCCGTGGCGTAGTTTGGGCGGCATAAGAGGAAAGAAAATCTAGTGTGAGCTCGCTTGAGGAGATAAAATCCAATGTGATTCGTGAGGAGATTTGTGTGGCATATGAGGGAGACAATTTGGTAGTAGTAGAGGTATATAGAGAGGATTCCTGCAAATACTGTGAGTATGACGCCCTAAATAATTCCTCTATGAGTCCAAAAAACTAATCTATTGGTTTGAGGGTTTCGGTGGGGCAAATTTTTTTAGAGGACACACTCACCTTGGGGAAAAACATAGGGTTTAAACAATCATGGTCACTCTTGAGAGTGGGTGTAGGTGAATTTCCAAAAAAGCAGATGGGGGGATTTCACTCTTCATGAACCAAATATACAAGCTAAATCATGAAGAAACAATCTCTCTTCTATTGCTGGGAACACCTCTGTAGTTTGTCTGCTAGCCACTATTATATACAACAATTAAGAAGAGTCAATTTAGTAGTGAGGAATGACAGTCATCCACTGTCATCTACAAGCAAAAATTGCAACACATAGAAGGTATTTTACCTCTTGATGGGGTCGTCATCCATAGGTACACATAGGTATGAATATTCTATTGAAAATATGAGTTGTTTGGTTATTTAGAAGGGGTTTGGAAATGACATTATAAGTATGATTTTTAGTGCCCCTGTATACTTCTGTTGAGGTTGAATAAAAATTACAGCTTGTGCATAATTTGTCTTGAACGTCATTTCCTTGAGATAAATGCAATGGAATATTATTATGTGCACCTTCTATTGCTAAAAAATTGTTGATGTTAGAAATATGGAACAACCCCATACAAAAAAACACCCAAACTTAACCAAATTAGTCAAAATCAGCCACAAGGCGTTTGTTGGCCACTTTTCCCCACTTATGCGACCCAGGTTCTGTGCAGCCCGCCGATCCAACAACTACCCAAGATACTGGCCTGATAGAGCAAGCCCCATCGGCAACACCTGCGAAGTAGGCATAGTCTCACCTGAGATATCTCATAGATGGGTAACCGCCGGAACCATGTTTCCGCGATTGTCGGGGAAGTATAGTCCCTTGGCTCACAACCAAGGATCTCAATGAAGGCAGCAGGGTGGCTGGACGGAAGAGTCAATTCTGCGTGAATGAGCACAATTGTATGTCATCGCACGCGACCTGACTTTCCCTTCCCCCTCACAGCTGGCACAACTCATGCGGCGCAGCTGACTCACATCAATTGACTCTATCGCTTAAGTTAGGATTCATAACATAAATTATCCAGAATGATATATATTTATACAGTTTCAATTCAACAAGATATTCTATTCATCCATCTACCAATTTCAAGAAACTAATAGAAACTAAACCACATTTAACATTATATAGAAAGCAACTATTAATCAATCACATAAACATTCACCACATCAATCATTCATTTGGACACAAGAAATAATGTGGAAACCCATCTGGTAAAAACCACCAAGGTGCTCTTCATCTGGCATGAGAAAGGATATAGCACCTTGCAGCATGGGAGATGCAGACTGATCTTGAGATATGTCTTTAAGTTCAGACTCATAGTTCTCATGCTCTCTGGTTCGCTCTCCTACTCTACTCCTACTCCTAGCAGTCTGCTCCCACTGCCGTCAGATCCGTGGCTCAACAACCCCTCTAATGCTACCATACTCTTCCTGAGTCTACTTCTCTCCTGATCACTATGACAGTACAACATAATTGGTATCCCCTTCCATGGATTACCACTGAATAACAAACTACTACTGAAAACTGAACAAAGATCAATGAAAACCTTACAGACCAGCCCTCTAACCATTGCACCCTGCCTATTTATACTAATTTACATGGCCACGCAAGACCAACTGCATCCCGATAGTCTGTTAGCCATCACCATCATCCACCCCACTGGTTACAACTGTGGTGATCATGACTGGACACGAGGCACTATCGGCCTGACTTACGAATATCTTCTCGCATGTGCATAGCTGCAGGCTTACGTTGCCTTATATGACCATGATCTGGATTCTACATCTGTCACTTTTCGGCCATTTCCCCCCTTCTCACTTCTACGCTCGCCTTTCCTTTGCCATGCACTTCTCTGCTCTGCCTTCGCAGGCCCTTTTCATCCTTCGTGCTCTTCCTTTGCTTCTATCATGCGCACGACGCATTTTCCTTGGCTGCACGCGTGAAGTTCCTTCTTATGCCCCTTTACTGGGCTAACAGGCCCCCAACACTCACCTGTGGCATGTCCCGAGCCAATAAGCAAGGGACATATGAGTGGCCCGATCTGCACGATATCTTTTTGAAAAAATAGAGAGAATTTTTTTTTTTTTTTTTTAGCTTCGGCTGCATCTTAACTTGCGCAGTCCGCTCCTTGCTCTTTTTTTTCTTTTCAAGGGAACTTTTTGACATGTTCTTGTGTTTCTCTCCTCCTATTGTCTTTAATCTGACCCCTCTTCATATTTGGAATCACTTGAAGTAAATCAGTAGAATCAATCACAGAAGGTTTACTGCTACCAGAACCTATATCAGGCCCCTTCCCTTTCACTGACCTTTTACCTTTATCTTCAATCCTAGAATCATCCTTATCATCGCCGACCCCAACATTTCTATTGAACTCTCCGAATCTATCTACAAATCGTTGTCTTTACTGTAGTAGAGATAAGCACACTGATATAGCTTGTTTCGCAGCACCATTTTAGAGGATGGGTAATGGAGGGTTCGATGGCATAGTTTGATTGAGTCGACAAGGTAAGCTTATGCGCTTCTTATTAAGAGCAAGATCCCTGTGAAGAGGAATGTTGTCTTTGCTTTGGAACTCTCTCATCATCTTGTCATAGTCCACCTCCAATTTCACTAAGGGTACTTAGTGTCCCATTCTGACATAGCAATCCATGTGGCCTTGGTTCTCCCCCCATTCTCATGCTCTAGAGAGTTGATGCGTAGTTGCTATGGGTTGCTGCGGCTTGTTCTCTTGCTGCGCTTCTTCAAGTTTCTCTCTTCTGTAGTGCTGTCTTCACCACCCTCTTTGCCATAGATATGAACTTTGACTACTTATCCATATTGAAAACTGGACAAGTCTTGCTATCTTGTGTGGTGGAGGTGAGTGATTTGCCAAACTTTGACAAATTTCACCTTAGCAGCATAGAGTTCAAGTTGAATATTTCCCGTTGGACCCCTCGCTACCTGCTAAGAGCCAGAGATCTTGCCTGAAGGGGTGGATTCTGCGACTGTCTTTCAAGACTGCAGAATTTGTGAAAGACGGCAGAGACTGTGGACCGGACCCCACAGAGCTTGTCAAAATGGATCGGGTCTCTGGTCCCTACAGGGGTCCACTCTAGTGCCATCGACAGGGCCGCTACTCTACTGATATACTAATATCCAAGGATGACTTCGCCGAAGGCTTTTCAATGGGTTGAAGCAACTGGGTGACTATCACCATCTTTCTTCTTGTTGTCTCTGGATACACCCGACAGACTGAAATCTGAAGCAACATCTTTAGCCCTCAAGGCTACTCGGCAGGAGACTCTCCAAGTCATTTGTAACTATATCTGGTGGGTGAGAAGCATAACATAGTGATGTCTGCTTAGTGCAAGCGAACCCCAATCTTATAGTAAGAGCATTGGGTCTTCCTTCGTGCAGGCTTATCTAGTGGCATTATGAGGACAAGCCTCTCACTTTGTGTACCAGATTTCCTTCTTAGATATGCTATGATTACCGGCATCGCCACTTTTTGGTAGTGACAGTCGTGAGAAGGTGCAGATGGGTTGGATGGTCATGGTGACCGAGTTCTCCACACTTGATCCAGCTACAGTGCTGTCCTGGTCCAAGTGCCAAATTTACGTTGGATCTTGATGCATTTAATGGTCTGTTATTATGTGCCATCTGTCTTGAATTTTCCATCACTTGCTTCATAATCGGTTTTGGCGATGGTTGTAATGTCTCTCATCATGTATGCACAAATTTTTTCCTCAAGTTCTACCATCCCGCCACGCACGCGCAGTGCTATGGTTGCCTCCAAAATTAAAATATTTTATTTTATTTTATTTTTTTCAGCCGAGTACCTTGGTCTCCTTTGCGTACATTATTTTGAACTTGTTGGTTCCAGGTATTCTTGCGCAATAGCACAGACCTTGCCTTGGAATTCTTGCACCATTGCTTCTATCTTAGCAACTTCTGTTGTAGCTTCCTCTGCTTGCACGACCAATTGGTCCACCTGGTCGGACTGTACATGCTCCAACAAGTCTTTCTCTATTGACTGCAATATGCCTTGAAGCTTCTGCTGCATCGGTTGAATATGGTCTGTGAGCTTTTTTGCCTCTGACTGGAATTCCTCAACCTTGGATTCCCTAGCCTTCTCCTGCTCGTGAAGGGTCTGGAATTCCTGTTGGAGACTTTTGATCTCTGCACGCTTAATGACCTTTTGTTGGAGGGGCAGTTTCTGCATGTCCACCTTCGCCGCAGTGATGCGTTCATTTGTCTCGTGAATGCATTGCCTTATTTTCTCAGATGCGTCATCCTCAAGCAATGTTTCCCAAATGGTTGCAACATTATCTGTAGCCTTTGTGCAAATCTCCACCTTTAATTTTGGTAGCAGCTTCAGACACTGTTGTTCTTCTTTTTGCCAGCACCTCTGGGGGTGTACTTGGTATCTGTCAGGCTTGTAGATATTCTACTTGGCATTGAAGATCCTGTGTGATCTTCACAATACTGGAAATTTTAGCTAAGGAGTCTTCATTGGCTTGCCCCGCCTCTGGGGGGAATGCTACGATGGAATTCTTAATGGAATCTACTAGCGTGACACGACTTTGCTCCAGGACTAAGATTTCCTTCTCCTTCTCGGCCAAGAGGTTGGTGCGCTCTTGTAGTTCTCGCTCCTTTCCTTGCAAGAGGGTCTTGCATAGTTTGGCCTTCCTTTGGTTCTTTACTGCTTGAGCAGCAACGACATTTTCCATTAGCTCAATTTCTATTGTGGTTGTCTGTTGGATGTTGTAGACCTCCTCCAAGAACAAATTGAAGAAGTCTATCTCAATGTTGTTACCAGCAGTAACTGCGCATGCCTTTTCAGTTGCTTCTAGTGCCTACTTTTGAATGAGCACTTTGATCAGTGGGACTAATACTGGTGCGAAAAATGGCACATTAGGATCAACTCCATATGTTTCAACCTCCACAGTGTCCTTGACATCGCTGACAGTGGTTGTTAACTTATTGAGGTGGTCTTGGACTTGATTGGAAATGCGCTCCTGCTGAGCCATCAGCTCACAAAATTTATCGTGCGCAACTTCCTTAATAGTGTTGGCAAGTTCCTGCAGCTCATCCTCAGTTAATATAGTGGTGTTCACCATTATGTCATCTTTCTACTTCTTTCGAGATGATTGGCATTCCTTGGGCTGCACACGGGTCTGCGTCTGATCTTTAGCATGTGGCTACGCTGAATGATGTGGGTCTGAGTTCTCCATATCGTCATCATCCTCCATGTTTTCTTGTGATGGATCTACTTGGGCATCATCACCTTCCTGGTCTTCACCATTAACTTGATGAATGGGTGGTTCTTCTGCATTTAGGTCTTCAGGAAGTGACTCTACGAGTGGGCTGTGCCATTCCTTAGGCCATATATTGACAATTGCATCCATGTCATCATCGATCACAATAAATATGGCTTGATGTATCTGTCGATGTGGTGCTTTTGTAGGCAAGATATTTATATTATGCATATTAGCTTCAAAGTTGACAAAAGCAGCGTACCTATGCACAGTTGCGGCGCAGATCCTGTGGGTTTACTGAACAACCTTTCACAATGCCTCTGCATGTAAGAAGAATACCGCGTTTTTATCCTACTGGTGCTTGTTGTCAGTCTTGTCTTCCCATAGATTCTGATATTTTTCCCACAAACAGGATAACGGGACATCCGTTTGTACATAGTCTGGGGAGTCAGCCCAAACAGTGAAGGAAATCAAAATTAACAACCAGGAATAGTAGAATTTATGACCTTTCTTGTGTTGCGCCAGCATCACATCTTGAAACAAGGAGTTTAGCAAGTACCACAACTAGTTGAATTTTTCTCCCCATGCACATAAATCTGCAATTTCTATCACCCCTGTGGAACATTGTGTCGGTACCACTTTATGAAATATTTTACAGGATAATATTTTTGTAGCAACCTGGACACTTTTGTCCTAGATGGGCCCAATTAAGTATCCTTGTCCTACGCGCTAAAGGTTGTGCTTCTGCTTAATTTCTAGAGTATTATGCTTAGCGAGGTAAGGTAGATGATCTTTGCCTTCGCTTGGGAGCCCTGTAATTCTCGCTATCAGTTCAACATTAACTGGGTATAGCTGATCCAGCCATAAGTATCCTCTATGAAAGCAGACCAATAACTGTTTTACATATGTATTTGCCTGTACGTTATGGCCGAAATGAGGCATTAACAACATGTTTGTTAGGCTTGCAGTGGCTAGTCCCTCGGCCCACTCCTGTGGTTTGATTACCTTGACAATAGATTCAACGACCTGTATTATGTCCATCCAGTCTATTATCTGCAATCCCTTTTGCTACTGAGTGTCATATCCCTAGAGCTTCAAAACAACTAACATGGGGAGGATGTCCTGCAGTAAGGGTATGTTGAGAGGGATCCGTGGTGCTATCAAAGTGGTCACCACTTTCACCGGGAGATTTGCATGCACTGCACCAAGTGTTCTTGGTCGAATGTAAGATGGAAATTTTGGGTCGACCTGTTCTCTTTGTGAATCTTCCTGTGGTAGCAGTTCTTCATCTTCATCATCATTTCCCTGGTCAGCAGCAGGCGTCTTTCCTCGCTCACCTGGAGTGTCTGGAAATTTACGTTTCTTTTGTCTCGGCTATGGCCGTGCAGATGACTCACCTGGAATAACTGGTATTTCCTGGACTAGGTTTGGCACAGGGCGCGAAATAGGGGTTGGAATTGTTTGTGGCTTCCTTGTTCTTTCCATTGCGTCGATCTCTGGTGATTTCTACAGCTGCAAGCCTTTGTCTGACTGTGTTTCTAATTCCCCATCAATGGGACAGCTAAAGATTACAGTGGCATCTAAATCCTCACTCTCGCTGGGAATGTTAATTACCATGGGCTTGAACGGGATGGAAGACTGGTGAAAGGGTGGAGTTTTGTAATGGATCAGCTCTGGTGCTCTTAGTGCATAACAGAAAACTGTCTGGATGGAGAAACGAATATTTAGATATTGGAAAATGTATTTTAATCATCATTTGACAGAAGTTTAAGGTCTAATCATGCTCTCAGGTTTCCTTTTCCAATGATTTCTCCATTAATTTCTGTAGTTGACCTTTTGGGCTGTACTTGTCAGACTAGTAATGGAAATTAGTGCTAAGATGGTTGATGAGAGCTAACAGTGCACCACCTTGCTCCTCGTAATACATTGATTTAATGCCACGCAAGTGATCCAGTCGTACAAATATTTTGGCATGGATCCATTGGTTAATGCTAGCTAGCTTGTCATTCCTACTTTTTGCATTGTTTGGCTCCTAGTTGTCTTGCCGCTTGCACACTTTAGTTCACATGCTTGGGTATATGCGATGATGTGACCACTGGGTGGTTTATTGCTCATGCTTTCTGTTGGTTCTGTCGCAATCCTGCAACAAAATAGTTTACGTCTTGTTGAAATATTGTAACTTCGAAGAATATTCTATATGTATCTTTTAAGGTCCCCGATGGTCCTACCGGGAGAACCACTTTTATTACTTTGTACCCCGATGCTTCTAATCGAAAGAACTAATAAGAGTCATGAGGTAGTCCCCTCTAATTGTAAAGGTGGGTCATTAGCACCCCAGTGTGGTTACTTGAGCCTACATGTGTAACTCAAGCCTACATGATTAACTTGAGCCTACATGTTGGAATTGATAATTAAAGTGAATGGATGAATATAAATAGAAGTGTGGCGCTCCTCATTTGGAACACACACTCTCACTTGTGTAGTGAATTAGTGGAGAAGAGAGAAGTAGTTGGAGAAGGAGGAGGATCAGTTTTTGATCTCCTTGTTGGTTTTATCTTTTATCTTTTGGGGCATCTATATTGAGGAAGCTTTTGCTGGTTTTTTCCCTTTAGGGTTTTCCTAGGATAAATCTGTGTTGTTCTTGTGATACTGTTTCTTTCAGTGATCCTATTTATATGCTTTTCTTATGAAAATGAAATGAAATACTGATGTTTTAGCTAAGCATATGGAAATTTAAGATGGTATCAGAGCTAGCCTGAATAGGACAGCCTTCACAAGGAGAAATAGCCCTCTCTCTCTCCTAGGAAGAAATTAGGGTTTCAGGAAAATTTTCAAGTTTTGGAAAATTGTTTGCATGGAAAGTTGCACCCTCCCAGAGCACATATTTTGAGCCTAGAATCAATTTTTTTGGATGTGTGAGTCTTTGGAAAAGTCAAACCCTAGTTTGACAGCTACACCAGAAAACTGCTAAACCAGAAAGCTGCAGAAGCTGAATCTTGCAAGTCTAATTTGGAAGGTGAAGAGTTGAAATTTCCAGAATCCAAGTACACCAGTCAACTCACCTCATTCAAGTGCATCTCCTGGTAAGGTCAGTTTCTCATTCTGCAAAATTTCATTTTTTTGTGATTTTCTGACTAGATGGCCCCAAGCACTAAGCTTGAGGACAAGCTAGAAGGCATAGAGAATTTCCGAGCATGGAAATACAAGATTGGTCTCATTCTCCAAGAGAATGATATTGATATGTATATCAAAGAAGAAGTTTTAGAACCTGAAGAAGCTGAATCCAAGGAGAAGCATAGGAAAGACATGATTAGGGCACAGAGGATTATTGTTGACTCCATCAAGGATCACTTGATCCCTCAAGTGTCATCCGAGAAGACTCCAAAGGAAATGTTTGATGCTCTATCCAGAATGTTTGAGGGAAGAAACATTAACAGAAAGATGAATCTAAGAGCTCAACTGAAGAGTACCAAGATGAGTCATGGAGAATCCATCCAAGACTACTTCTCAAGGGTTTCTCAGATCAAAGAACAACTAGAAGCTATTGGAGACAAGCTTGATGAAGATGAGCTAGTTATGACTACTCTCAATGGTCTCACTAGACCATGGGAATCATTCATTCAAATGATGTGTGCCAGGAAGGAAAGCATGAAGTTTGATGTGGTATGGGAAGACTGCATTCAAGAGGAGACTAGAGTGGCAAATAGAGAAGCCTTACTAAAAGAGGATAATCAAGCTCTAGACACTCATACCAAGAAAAGAAGAAGGAATCAACCCATCTTCAAGAAGGGAAACCACAAGGAGCATCAAACTCCCATAAGGTTCCAAAGATCAAGAGAAAGTCTAGCAAATAAGGACTACTATGTTTTTCAATGTTTCCATTGTGACAAGATAGGACACATTGCTAGGAATTGTCCTATGAAGAAGAAAGAATATAAGAAGAGGATCAACAACAAAAAAATATATCATGCTCATCTAGCTGAAGACAAGGATGAAGAAGAAGAAGAAGAAGAAGGACCTCCAAGAAAGCAAGCAAGAGAAGAAGATGCAGAAGAGTATGTACTATTCTCTGCACTCTCTGGGTCTATAACACCTAGAGAAGACACTTGGCTGATTGATAGTGGTGCTTCAAAGCACATGAAGGGACAAAAGAAAACTCTGTCTAAACTTGAAGAAAAGAGCTCTCCTCAGAAAGTATCCCTAGGAGATGACTATCAATATTCGATCAAAGGAGTTGGTGAAGCAAGTTACAAACTTGATTCAGGTAATCCCCTAAAGATGAAAGATGTATTATATGTACCTGGTCTAAAGAAGAATTTACTTTCTATTTGAGCTTTAGATAAGAAAGGATTCAGAGTTGCTGTCATAGATGGTCAAGTACTCATGTGGCCCAAAGGAAAGAATATTGAAGATGCAATCATCATTGGTGAAGAAGAAGGAGGCTTGTATAAACTCAAGGGGCACTCAGAAACAACCTTGTGCATGAGTCCACTGACCCTAGTGAAGTATGGCATAGAAGGCTTTCCCACATTAATTACGAATCTTTACCTAATGTAAACAAGGTAGTGACGGGATTACCAGGAATGAAGGCATTTGCAAAGGATGTGCGAAGGGAAATAACATCAAGAATCCATTTCCAAAGAGCAAAACAAAAACTAAAGGTACATTGGAATTGATTCATTCAGATGTATGTGGTCCAATGTCTTCTACATCCTTAAGTGGCTTTGAGTATTATATCACGTTTATTGATGACTATTCAAGAAAGACCTGGATATACTTCTTGAAAGCAAAGAGTGAAGTGTTTGAGAAATTCAAGGAGTTCAAATCCTTGATAGAGAATCTTTTAGACAATTAATTAAAGACACTCCGATCAAACAATGGCGGAGAGTATACCTCAAAAGAGTTTGAAGCTTTTTGCAAAGATGCCAGAATCAAGAGGGAACTAACTACTCCCTACAATCCTCAACAGAATGGGGTTGTGGAAAGAAAGAACAGAACCATCATGGAGGCAGTGAAGACTATGATATATGATCAAGATCTTCCAATGCATCTATGGGCAGAAGCAGCAAGAACTGCTGTGTATGTATAGAATAGAATATCTCACAGTGCTCTTGGGTTCAAGAATCCAGAAGAGATGTTCACGGGAAAGAAACCTGAGGTAATTCACCTCAAAATATTTGGTTGTCCAGTATATATTCATATACCAAAAGAGAAAAGAACCAAGTTAGACCCTTCCGGAAAGAAGGGGATATTTGTTGGATATTGTGAAGTATCCAAAGAATTTAGAATTTACATTCCTGGATTCCATCACATGGAAATCAGTCGAGATGTGACATTCGATGAAGAGGTAGCCGTCAAGAGATCCAGGAAGTGCTAACATGAAGAAGTGTATGAAGAAGAGACACCTCCCAGAAATGAAGAAACTACATATCTCCCTGAAGATGAAGCTCCTAAAGAACATGACATGATAGAACCACAAGAACCCCCTATGATGGAGATATCAAGAAAGAGAAATCCTGCTTGGACAAGAGAAATTATACGAGAGGAAGAAAGATATGGAGCTCTTGAAGGCTCCACAAGGGAAAGAAAGAAACCTAAGACTTTTTCCAACTATGTAGCCTTGATGTGTGATCTTGTAGATCAAGAACCTACAAACTATGAAGAAGCGGTACAGAATAAAGAATGGGAAGAAGCAATGACTGAAGAATACTAGTCAATAATGAAGAATGATGTATGGGATATAGTTCCCAAACTAGAAGGAAAGAGTATAGTATTCTCCAAATGGATATACAAAATAAAGCATGTAGCTGACGAAAGTATCGAGAAGTATAAAGCAAGATTTGTGGCCAGAGGGTTCTCTCAGAAAGAGGGAATCGATTATGAAGAGACATTTTCCCCAGTACCATGATATACTTCGATTAGAGATATCATGGCACTTGCATCCATGATGAAGTGGGACTTACACCAAATGGATGTGAAAATAGCTTTTCTGAATGGTGTGATCGAAGAAGAAGTATACATAGAACAACCACAAGGATTTGAAGTTGAAGATAGACATACTCACGTATGCAAGTTGAAGAAGGCCTTGTATGGCCTTAAACAAGCTCCTCGAGCTTGGTATGAAAAAATAGATGGTTTCCTATCGAGCATGGGCTTTACCAAGTGTAAATCTGATCATAACCTTTATCTCAAGATTGTAGAAGATGAACCTATAATCCTGCTAATATATGTGGATGACTTATTCTTGACAGGGAATGAGAAACAGATTATGGAAAGCAAGAAGAAACTAGCAGAATAATTTTAGATGAAAGACCTTGGTTTAATGCATTATTTCCTAGGTATAGAAGTGTGGCAAAGTTCAGAAGGAATCTTTCTCAACCAGGGAAACTATGCGGTAGAGATATTGAAAAGATTCAATATGTTGGAATGCAAAGCCATGGCCACACCCATGGACTCCAAACTGAAGCTGTTAGTTGATGACACATCAGAGTTAGTGGATGTGACTCAATACAGACAGATCATTGTGTCATTGATGTACTTAACGAATACCAGACCAGACATTTTTTTTGCTGTGAACACCTTGAGTCAGTATCTTGTTCAACCAAGACGGGTTCACCTAGTAGCTGCAAAACATGTGATGAGATATCTGAAAGGGACTATAGACTTTGGTCTATACTATGATGTTAGCCATGAGTATAGATTGTATGGATATACAGATGCAGATTGGGCTGGAAGTATCTCAGATAGAAAAAGCACATCAGGTGGATGTTATAGTCTAGGATCTACTATGATTTCATGGTTTAGCAGAAAGCAGTCTAGTGTTGCTCTAAGCATAGCTGAAGCAGAATATATAGCAGCTTGCTCTGCTAGTTGTGAAGCCATATGGATTCGAAATATGATGTCAAGATTATTCAACCTAGAGTTGGACACTACCGTGATTCTATGTGACAATCAAATTTGTATAAAGATGACAGAGAACCCAATATTCCACGATAGATCAAAGCACATAGAAATCAGGTATTTCTACATTCGAGATATGATGCAGAAGGGAGCCATAAAGCTCCAGTATGTGAGTACTGATGAACAAGTTGACGATGTGCTGACGAAGCCTCTGTCTCGAGTAAAGTTCAAACACTTTCGAGATAATCTTGGTGTGGTTCGGAAGGACCTTCCTCGAAAGGGGGAGTAGTGATGTTGCAGTGGGATTGTATCATCCCTGGGCACCTACCCTAAAGTGATCCGGTGGCCTCAGTCCTCGAGAATGAAGAGGGATTGTATCATCCCGGGACATCTGTCTAGAAGTGATTTGGTGACCTCGGTCCTCGAGAATGAAGAGGGATTGTATCATCCTGGGACATCTGTCCAGAATAGATCTGGTGACTTCGGTCCTCGACAATGTAGTGGGATTGCATCATCCCTGAACTTTGGTTCAAAATGTATCCAGAAGTCTCAGCCCCCATGAATGTGGTGGGATTGCATCATCCTTGAACTTCTGTTCGAAATGTATCCAGAGGTCTCGGCCCCCATGAATGTGGTGGGATCGCATCATCCCTGAACCTCGGTTCAAAATGTATCCGAAGGTCTCGGCCCCCATGAAAGTGGTGGGATTGCATCATCCCTGAAATTCGGTCCAAAATGTATATGGAGGTCTCGGCCCCCATGAAAGTGGTGGGATTGCATCATCCCTAAACCTCGGTTCAAAATGTAGCTGGAGGTATCGGCCCCTGTGAATGTGGTGGGATTGTATCATCCCTGAACCTTGGTTCAAAATGTATTCGGAGGTCTCGACCCCCGTGAATGTGGTGGGATTACATCATCCCTGAACCTCGGTTCAAAATGTATCTCATAGATTTCGGTCCCTGTGAATGTGGTAGGATTGCATCATCCTTGGACTTAGTCCTAAAGTGAAAGGGACTGATTATCCCGTAATCAATCCGGTAACTTCGGTTGTTGAGAATGTGGTGGGGATTACATCATCCCTAGACTTTAAGTCCAAAAGTGAACCAAAGACATTTTTTGTCTTTGAGATGTGGATTGCAGGTTGTTGCTGCTGATGATGATGTACTGATCGAAATATCAGAGTATGATGATGATTCCGTACTGATCGAAAGATCAAAGTGTGATGATGATGTACTAATTAAAAGATTAGAGTATGATGATGATGCTGTACTGATCAAAAGATCAAAGTGTGATGACGACGTACTGATCAAAATATCAGAGTATGATGATGATGACATACTGATCGAAAGACCAGAGTGTGATGATGACAATGTACTGATCGAAAGATTAGAGTGTGATGATGACGATGTACTGATTGAAAGATCAGAGTGTGATGATGATGACTTACTGATTGAAAGATCAGAATGTGATGATGATGATGCTGTTCAAAAATTGAAGTATAATGATGATGGTGCTGATCACGATGTTACTGATCAGAGTATGATGATGATGATGTTGCTGTTCGAAAAGTCAAGATGCTAAAGATGTTGTTGCTGATCGAAAGGTCAAAGTGCTGAAGATGTTGCTGATCGAAAGGTCAAAGTGCTGAAGATGTTGTTACTAATTGAAAGGTCAAAGTGCTGAAGATTTTGCTGAAGATGTTGTTGCTGATCGAAAGGTCAAAGTGCTGAAAATGTTGCTGATCGAAAGGTCAAAGTGCTGAAGATGTTGCTGCTGATTGAAAGGTCAAGTTGTTGCTGATCGAAGCAGTCAAAGTGTTGATGTTGCTGAATATTGAAGATTGAAGATGAAGACTACATGATGTTGAAAAAGCTTCCAATGATTTATAGATGTGTTACCCTGATGATGTCCTCTATATCTCTCTTATTATTGTTGTTGTTGATGTTGTTGTAGAATACCCTTCTAGTTAAGGGGGAGTGTTGAAATATTGTAACTTTGAAGAATATTCTATATGTATCTTTTGTGGTACTCGATGGTCCTACCAGGAGAACCACTTGTATTAATTTGTACCCTGATGCTTTNGTAGTCCCCTCTAATTGTAAAGGTGGGTCATTAGCACCCCAGTGTGGTTACTTGAGCCTACATGTGTAACTCGAGCCTACATGTCGGAATTGATAATTAAAGTGAATGGATGAATATAAATAGAAATGTGGCACTCCTCATTTGGAACACACATTCTCAATTGTGTAGCGCATTAGTGGAGAAGAGAGAAGTAGCTGGAGAAGGAGGAGGATCAGGCTTTGATCTCCTTCTTGGTTTTATCTTTTATCTTTTGGGGCGTCTATATTGAGGAATCTTTTGCTGGGTTTTTTCCTTTAGGTTTTTCCCAGGATAAATATGTGTTGTTCTTGTGATACTATTTCTTTCAGTGCTCCTGTTTATATGCTTTTGTTATGAAAATGAAATGAAATACTGATGTTTTAGCTAAGCATATGGAAATTTAATACGTCTTTTGGCCGCTCTTTTTTTTACATGTGTCAGAGTAAGGTTTCAGGAAACTTCCATTTATCAAACTCACAACGTGGGTGATATCGACTTCTTTGGCATTCTGCTGTGCCTATATCCATAGTTTATGCGATGGTATATGGCCTGAGCCAAGTTTCCTTTAGTTTGTGTGGGTGCACGAAGACTTTGTTGTCATAGTGTAGGATAAGTCTTCCTTAAGTCATAGTGTAGGATAAGTCTTCCTTCTGTGGATGGCTTTACCCTGATATATTGATAATGTCGTGCCGAGAGTTGTTTTTGAGTTGTCTTAGTCTGCAATCGCAAAGGTATCTTCATCCTCTCTAAGTATTCCACCATTCCCTTTATTTCTGTGTCGTTTAGAGGGAAGAGGGTCTGGTATTCCTTCAGGAGATCTGTGATTTGTAGAACTGCTTCATCCTACACGTGCTTTTGTATTACTCTACGATCTTTATCATAATCATAATCACCTATCTACGCATTCATTCTCAATTCGCGACCAGTCTTACATTTTCGTCGCACTTGGTTAACCTTCTTCTCAATGTGTGGTACTACAAGGATATCATATATTATTGCTTGTAGCTCTACAATAGCATCTTTATCTTGGATTAGAATCAAACAACTTGATAGAAGAGGTCTCAACTTACTAACCTCGATTGAAGCTTTCTTCTGCAACATGTGTTGGAATTGTTCAGGCACGTCCTTGACTTCTATTGAAGTTGATGGTACATCAGGGCTAATGAAGTCTGATTGCACATCCCAGAATACTTATTTATGCTTTGGGTCGATCGGTGATTCTTTTTTCTGCGCCGTCGTCCTCACTTGTGGCTATGTTTGTTCTTGTGGGTTCTCTTGTTCTAATCCAGTCGTCGCACCTCCTCTTGTTATGGAAGCAATGTTCAGGTATCGCGGTTCAGCCACGATCATCTGAACATTCACATTTGCATTTGGGTTTGGTTTTGGTGGGGGGTTGGGTGTGGCAAAAGTTCTTTCTTACCACTTTGCGATCAGCTAAGGACATTGTTCAACATTATGGTCCCGACCCTTACAATATGAGCATGTCCTTACAGGCTCCAAACAATATCTGGTAAAGTGACCTACTTGTCCACAATTATGGCATGTAACTGGACCTCTCCCCGTACCAAATCCTCCACCACCACCTCGTCCTCTAAATTTTCCACCGCCCCTTCCCTAAGGGTGTAGTTGCTGCTATGGGTACTGGTTCTACTGATAAGGGTTTTACTGCACGTATGGTTGCTAAAGCGCATACAGCTGTTGGTACTGATTAGCTGGGACTTGTGTAGGTTGGTACGAGGCTTGTGCCTATTCAACCTAAGGGAACCCCTCATTTTTCATTAAGTATGTATCAACTGTTTTATCTTTCAAGAGTTGGTATGCTCTATAGTCTTTTTCATTATGTCCTACCGATCTACAAAATTTACAAAATAAGTTTGCAAGGGTACTTACAACCTTCTACAAATACACACATTCCTCATCATGGTGACCTCTTGACTGGCATATATGACACCTGGGTAGCCCTTTCCCATTTAATGGGTTAGGTGCACCAGATGCGACATAATTCATGAAGGTCGGACATTTATCCTTGGTGTTTCCGTTCGTTCTATATTTTGTGCACCAAAAGTCCTCTTGTCCTTCTTTGCCCTTATTGATATCCTGAAGTTGTAGTGTGAGGTTGGCTAGTTGCAACTGAATCTATACCATTCCTGTAGCACTGTCAGTAATAGGCGAGGCCTCTAGCTTCATCACCAGCTCTAGTGCTTATGTCTATGAATCAATATTCTGCTGCATCAACGACCCTCAGATGTGTGGTAGTAGAGCAGTAATAAACCACTCCTTATGCTGTACATCAGTGTCTTACTTTAGCCATCAGCATCTTGAATCTTTGGTCAAAATCCCACATAGTTTCTGCTAGAGCCTGTTTAATATCCTTAATCTCAGTAATGCATTGTGACTTTGATTTGGGTTTTCTAAAATCTGAGATCATTGCAGCTCAGATTTCCTCAAGGGTCTTCTGTGGTGTTATGACTGGTGTGGCACAAAATTTCATGAACCAATCTAGGGAACCCTTAAGGTCATAATCATATATGCTTTCTTGACATTAGTACCATGGACCAAACATACCATCCACATAGCTTCACATAGGAACCAATGTTGTTCAGGGTCTTCCATTCCATTTCCATTAAATGTAGGTAACCACACATCTATTGCAGCCATTGGGTTGCTGTCCAGGCTCTCTGGGGCGGGGTTCAACTGATTTGCACCTTTTTGTGCACTAGTTTCAGGACTAGTGCTATCCAAGTTAGAGGTCCTCTTAGGGGATGAGACTCTAGATCTCGTCTCAGGTGATATAGCTGGTGTTATATAATTGTGCTCTGACCTTGAGGTCTCGTCAGAGCTATCTAGATCTTCAGGTCATTCTGATATTGAGCTATAGTCCTCCTCTTAGTCGCAAGACCCTTCGTCTTCGCATGACCAAAGTTCATGTTCGCTTCCTTCGAACAAACTAGGATTCCATTGGCCCCTTTTGGTTTTCCTTCTCTTTCCTAATCTGAACCTTCTCCCACTCCTTAGGAATCCAACCTCGATTTCAAGTTCTGTTCTTCTAGGGAACATCTCCATGCACTCCTCCCCATGTTCTTACCTGCTTGTTAGTGACATAGCCCCTTCCTAGACACACGGTTCAACTATATAGGTGCAAAATACCCTTCTCATAAGCAAGTAGTTTTATCCATGTACTTATGCTCAATAAGTATCTCTTTCATGGTCCTTCGAAGAAATATCGTTCAGCTTCACTATATGAAGTTATAGTATCTATTGAAAACTCAGTAATATACCCTTGCAATATACTATCAACCCAAAAATCAACAACTCTTGAGACAACGTTACTTACACTGGTTACCTCCTGAACCAGTTGGTCGCTCCACACGGTAATATCCCTTGTTTGGTAGTTGGTCTGTTTAGATGCCAATCCTACCAACCACTCATGCAGTAGAACAAGGAACTCAACAAAGAATATCTCATGAATATCAGAGTATATATAATCATCTAACCATCTTTCTACACTGAACTGTGTTCCTGCACTTTATTCTTGCGCAAACACCAGCGTTTTAGCATCTAGCTAGTCTTCTATCTCCTCCTTCATTGGGTGCCACACCATCTCCCCGATTTAATCAAAAGGGTCCCGACAATGGAACTTTTTGTTGGCCACTTTTCCCCACTTGCGTAGCCCATTGATCCAAAAACTACCCAAGATACCGGCCCGATAGAGCAAGCCCCATCAGCAACACCTGCGAAGCAGGCACAGTCTCACCCGAGATATCTCATTGATGGGTAACCATCGAAACCATGTTTCTGCGATATTCGGGGAAGTATAGTCCCTTGGATCGCAACCAAGGAGCTCAATGAAGGCAGCAGGGTGGCTGGATGGAAGAGTCGGTTCTGCGCAAATAAGCACAACTGTATGTCATCGCGCACGACTTGACTTTCCCTTCCCCCTCGCAGCTGGCACAACTCATGCGGTGCAACTGACTCACATCAATCGGCTCTATTTCTTAAGTTAGGATTCATAATAGAAATTATCCAGAATGATATATATTTATACAGTTTCAATTCAGCAAGATATTATGTTCATCCATCTACCAATTGCAAGAAACTAACAGAAACTGAACCGCATTTAACATTATATGGAAAGCAACTATTAATAAATCACATAAACATTCACCACATCAATCATTCATTTGTACATAAGAAATAACGTGGAAACCCATCTACGAAAAACCACCAAGGTGCTCTTCATCTGGCATGAGAAAGGACATAGCACCTTGCAGTCTGCAGGATGCATACTGGTCTTGAGATATGTCTTTAGGTTCAGAATCGTAGTTCTCATGCTCTCTGGTTTTCTCTCGTACTCTACTCCTACTCCTAGCGGTCCGCTCCCACTACCATCAGATCCACGGCTCAACAACCCCTCTAATGCTACCATACTCTTCCTGAGTCTACTTCTCTCCTGATCGCTATGATAATACAACATAATCGGCATCCCCTTACATGGATTACTGCTAAATAAAAAACTAATACTTAAAACTGAACAAGGATAAATGAAAACCTTACATACCAACCCTCTAACCATTGCATCCTTCCTATTTATACTAATTTACATGGCCACACAGGGCCAACTGCATGCCAATAGTCTGTTATCCATCACCATCAGCCACCCCTTTGGTTACAACTATGGTGATCATGACTGGACATGAGGCACTATCGACCTTAATTACAAATATCTTCTTGCACGTGCATATATGCAGGATTATGCCGCCTTATGCAACCATGATCTGGATTCTGCATCTGTCGCTTTCTGACCATTTTCCCCCTTCGCGGTTCCACGCTCACCTTTCCTTTGCCACACACTTCTCTGCTCTGCCTTTGTGGGCTCTTTTCGTCCTTCACGCTCTTCCTTTGCTTCTATCACGTGCACGATGCTTTTTCCTTGGCTGCGCGTGTGAAGTTCCTTCTTATCCCCCTTTCTTGGGCCAACATCGTCTTAGAGGGTTGTTTCCTAAGTGTTTGAAGAAATTCCAAGGCCATATTTATCTAGCTAGAGTATCTTGTTTGTGTTCCATCAACTAAAGCTAAGTTTGGATTCCTATCATTTGGCTCTGAATGTTCATGCTTTCAAAATTTTTCTCCCTAAGGACCCGAGGAAACATAAATTTTGTATGCCAGTAGAGATCTCGAATTTTTCCATACATTATATCCTGAGAATGACTACTCCCAATGTCAGGAATACAACATAAGGTTTCACCATCAATACTAAACTTGCACTGCTATCGATGTTGTGTATTGACCTTGGCTTCCATGAATTCCACCTCTTGTTTTACCATCTACAAGATATTTTGAGTGTAGGCCTCAACACCTTGCATAGTTTCCTGCAACACATGAGCTTATTTTCCCTTGCTGTGTCTGGACACATGCACAACAATTGCTTGTGTGAGGTCTGATATCTACCAAATCCACTCAATATTATCTACTGAAAGGCATCTACAACAATTTATATTTTTTCATTGAAGTATGCCCAATTTGTGCAATACTAAGGAGAAAGTTGAAGTTGTGGAGGACACCTTTTTTCATTGCTGTTAGTGCATCAAATTTTCCAGGAATGTATTCACCTTATTTTTGAGTAAAATCTAGATATGGAAATTTGGAATTAAAACTTTGATTAGCCAAAAATGTATTCACAGTGTCTATTAAAACTTAATCGAGAAGCTAGTTGAACCATATGTAATTGCTTATCAGTGATATAATAACAAAGTTATTTCACATACCTAGGAGAAACTAAGCTAAGTTACTGAGCATATATTGGATTAATGTCCATTTATAGTTTTTTCATTGCCTGCTTTCCTCTGCAATGATTATAGTCAGATTGCCACTCGGATGATTATTTGTAACAATGGGGAACAAAATGTATTCATGTTTTCATTTAAAGCAGAATCTTGAAGGTAGTTGAACCATAGCTAATTGCTCATCAATGCTATAATAACAAATCCATTTCAGTTACTTGAGTGAAACTAAACTAAGCATGCATTGGATTAAGTCCTGATTTGCATTTTTATGTTGGAACTATGTCCTTTTACATATTTTTCCTACATAAGGCGCATTTTTCTTTGCATCAAACTATTCTGTGACTTATTTAGTTTAAATCAAAGTGTGAGGTGTTTCCAGTTCCTACTTTCCTTTGTAGTGATTATAATCATATTATCAGTCTAAAATATTCGGATGGACTAGAAAACCAAAGAATCATTCATGCAGTGTTTTACCTAATATGGGAGCTAAAATACTTGTAACAACAATACTATTTTCTCTTTATTCCATCTCTAATCAATTTGAATTAACAAGTTTCACAGAATGGATTAGTCCAATGCTTAAACTTTAAGTAAATCCTCTTCCTAAAACTGGCTTTCATTGTTATGATAATTTTGCATGATTTGTATAATAGTCATTTTATCGAATGGCTATATGGTTCTAACTTCTAATTCCTTAAAGCAATGTCCCTAGGACTTGTCTCTTCAGTATGGATGTTACAGAGCTTCTCAATTCCTTGAAGTGATGGCCCTAGGACTTGTCACTTCAGTTTGGATGCTACAGAGCTTCTCAATTCCTTGAAGCGATGGCCTTAGGACTAGTCTCTTCATTTTGGATGTTACATAGATTCTCAATTATTTGTCATTGTCTGGATGATACTTTATTTGTTAACTTAGTTCACAATTCAACCATATCTGATTAATCCTATTTGGATTTGTTATTAAGTTTGACAACCTTTAGTTTGCAATTTGCATTTGTTGTATTTATATTGTCATCAGGCTCATCCACATTGTATATTATCATAAAAGACTTCCTTGGGAAATTTATCAAGGTCCTCTTTGGTGATGTGGGGTCTATAAAATGGCCATAGAAATGTTTTCACATTGTCTTTTAAATTTATCCTTGAGGCTGCTTGCAGCAAAACTTCGTAATTAATTTCTCATCAACACTAATAATTTGTTTTTAACATGCCTTAGAGAAATTAAACTAGGCATATTCTAGACTTATGCCCATATGTATTTTCATTTTTGAGGTTCTAAATATGAAATCCATTTTTCTCACAAGATTAAAAACACATCCTGGATTAAGCCCATCTATATTTCTTTAACCCTACCAAATTTCATTTTCATGAAAGAATGAAAGTATATTCATAAAAAAATGAAAGTGAATTAAGACATCTAAAAAGTGGTCTAATACATACTATATATGCAGAGTGATTAAGAAGATATTGTAGGTTTATTTGCTTCAAAAACTTGTATCACTTGAGGCATGAAAGCAATCTCTTCAACTTTCCCTATACTGTTCAAGAGCTTCAAAACGAATTATTATATTAAAATCATCCTTCTTAAAATTGACTTCATAGATTATGAAAGTTTACCTTTATGGTCATCAACAAAATCAAGATGGAAACAGGGTTTGTTCCAGAATAAGGATTGGAAATAGAGCACATGCAGTCCCTTTATGCATTTAGTACTTGTCCCATCAATATAAAGGTGGATCAGACAAAAAATTGAGGATTGTGATGTTGATGGGAACATCACATTCGTTTTTATGATCTCTAATGTACACGGGTTTATCTCTAAGCCTTCTTTGGATAGGTTAGCTGATGTATTTCACTCCCTATATATATGTTTGTAGGTTATATTAACGAGAACACTGTTCATTCTCTTTATTTGTTCCAACACTAGATTTAGAGATAAAATGTCTGGTTTAGAAGATCCACACATCCAATTTATGATGATTAAAGTGTCTCAAAAAATATGCAGGTTGATAAACATTGTGCTCAACAACACATTTCAAGCGAAGTTTAAAAAACAAAAGTTTTGCATAACTGTTTGAGCATTATCCCAAACCTGCTCTAAATTGAAAAAGTGTTGCTGAGATAAAGGATATCCTTTACCTTGCTCAGCACTGGATTGGTCCACCTAATCCTAATCCATGAAACAAGTGCAAACCTAATCCATGAAACAAGTGCGCCCTAGTGGATTTTTCCATTGATTATTAAGGGAGGCCTAATCTATGGCTAAGGGAAGTGTAAATGCCAAAACAAAAAATCTCTAGTAATTGTCAATTGAAATTGTAATAGACCTTCTTTTGCAGATTCAACTGATTGTTCAATTTGTCCTTGTTCATATTGCAAAATAATGCTTATGTATAATTTGCAAAAATTAAAATTATATTTATAGGGTTAAAATATTCATAATCAAGTATTCATAAAAGAACAATGAATTCCCCTACTTATTACTAGAATAATCACTTATCATATTACTATTCAAGTAGTAACAACAAATAATCTAGGAAAATAATTCAGCACACTCTTGGACCATAACAATACTAATACACAACATTTAATAAATAGACTTAAAACATAAATATTATACTTATTGATATGGATGAGATGAGATTGTTTGACCAAGACAAGCAAAGGAAAAATGAGAAGGTATGGCGAATTGATACAAGTAATAAACTTAGTCCAACAAAATTTCTTATCAAAGGAGATACATTTTAGATATTTCCAATGCAAGTGACAATCATTCCTAATGTTCTATGAGAAAAAAATAGTCCTTGGTTGGTCCTGTAGGTAATAGGGGCTGGATCCCCACCTTTATGGTACACCTTGGTCTTGTGGGTATGGGGGTTTCCTTACCACCTTGTCGTGACCCTTAGTTGACTTATGGTAGTTTTGGTAATAGAACCCTTGTGTTTGTGGTACCATGACCTCTTTGATATGATGACCTAACCTTATTGTTTTTATTGTTGTTATTTATGTGACTGTTTTGACCTTTGGTACCCTATACTAAGTCAAATTATTTTTATTTTATTGGTAACCATCCTAAAAGTTGGGTTTGAAGAAAGAACCATTAGAATTCCTTTCAAGTTATAAAAACAAGTCTTATGACTCATACAATTGAATCAATTAATATATTTTGTAAATTACAACTTTGATAAGTTATGACTCATTAAATAATAGGTTTTACATGGGTGTTGTTTCTTTATTCTTTCTCACTGATTGTGAATATAGTAACCCACCCAAGATAAAGGCCCCACAACTGATAATTCAGACGGCTTACCTAAGCCTTGTTATCAACCAAAATGGCACTTCTCCATCCAAGTGCTGACATCCATTATGTCGGTACACAAAAGGACAATTAGGATTGAAGTGGAAAAAACACTATAGATGTGCATGAACTTTGATGCATGATCTCCATACCAGCCTGATATATTTTTATTCTGAGTTTTGGGATGGACACACAACTATGTCCATTGCAACTCACATGTCACACATGACTATGTGCATTGAAACCCGCATGTACATTGCATATGCGAGTTCCCTTTGAGAAACAAGTGTGTCATATGCGCCTTGCCTATATAAACACTCGTGTGTACCTTAATTCGACATTAAGAAATATAAATCATGATTAGATGAGATTAGTTGGGAATTAATCAATAACTATCCCATCTGTCTCAAACCATCCTAACCTTCGAAACCACTCTATTTCCCACTGTATAAATAGAGGCCTTAGGATGGGGCTAATCAATCAATTCTAGAAGAGAAAAGTTATGCTAGTGGTATACCTTTAGAGTCTTGGAGCACCAGAACTCAGATTCCTCTATTGTAGAGGAGTCCTTGTGTTAGAAGCTAGGTTGTATTCTTACCTATTCATTGTTTGTTAATAAAGAGAATTCTTCTTCCAATCTTTGTATTGTGCTTTTCTCGTGTATATTGGTTAATGAATGATGTCATTTATATTATTAATATGTGTTTCATCTGACCTCTGATATATATATATATATATATATATATATGTATGTATGAGATATTGCTTGAAGAATTGGCTCTTTGTAGGTGAAGAGAAGCATCCCTAGAAGCTTTGGATAAGATTGAAGCGAGAGAAGACCAAGCTTGGATCAACCATCATAAACCGGGTAAGACAAACTCTCTTCCTATTCTCATTTCATTTTCTGTAAAAGCTGATTGTTTGCAATTCTAATAGTAAGTTGGTAACCCCATACCCTAGGTTACAAGGGTGTATTGTCCTGTACAACAGAACTGGTGACTACGATGGGGACTCCAGCCTGCTGTGGGTTCATCCTGTAGGTTCCCTTTACTAGTATTTGTTATGATTCTGATTCTGAGTGTGGTATTTTTTATCTTACTTTTGATTTACAGTGTAGTGTTCCCATAATTCTTTACTAGCCTTTTTTCTTTGAAATTTTTTTAGCAATACATGCGGGTTGCTTTTGTGCACAGTCGTGTGGATGACCTTGTATACGTGGGTTGCTGTATAAGATAGTCGCGTGTCATACATGGGTTTCCTGCATACACAGTTGTGTGTTTCTTGTAGCAGCCTAAAAGTTGGGTAGAGTTTGCTTATCCCTGTCTCTTTGGATTTTTAGTTGTTTGGAAGTCTTCTGTTTTTGGCATGACTCTGTGAGTCTGAAGTCTGTTTGTGACACCATTTTCTTGTTTTTCAAGCCTTTGAGCCTTTTGTTTGAATTTCTTTTATCTTGTGAAGTGAAGGTGGTCCTTCTGCTTGGTTTATAAGTTTGAGTGCTTCTATCTGGGTCAGTGATCAGGGCTTTAGATGCTTTATAATCTGTACTATGTTTTGTGGTGTCAGTTTGTCAATCCTTCAATTTGGGAATCCAGTGGAATCTTTTGGTTTGAATAGTTTCTCCAAGTTAGGTTTTTTTCGATACTTCTTCCTGATTGGTTGAAGTAGGTCATTTTGGGTCCTTTATGCGGCATTTCACTTTTTATATGCTTTGATTATTCGAAATTGCTCAAAACTTGCATTTAGTTTCATTATAGTTTTTGAAGATTTTGAAAAAAAGTGAAGAAAAACATTTTATACTTTTGCATTTAGTTGCATTTAGTCATTTCTTTTTAGTATTTTTCAAATAAAATTCAAAAATTATAAAAAGAAGTCTTAGTTTTCTCGTATTTAGTTTTAAATTCATTAGCTTCTATTTTGCAAAAAGAAAAGAAATTTGGTTTAAGTAGTCACAATTTACTTTGAAATTTTCTTTATACATCATTTTGCTCTTTATTATCGAGTCTATAACACCACATTGTTTCACACCATTTACCTCTGACTAAAAACAACCTTCTAAAATGAATGATATAATTTAAAAATTATTAGTAAGTTTTATTTTATAGGTTCCTACACCAACTAGCTTAGGCTAGACTTGTGGAATAGGGAGTTTTAACTCTCCACAAGTGTTTAATTTCAGACGTAGTTGGCCAATCAATAGGTAAACCCTCTTCTATGTTGATTGTATCGAGGAAGTTCCTCTCAAACGGGAGTTAAGCATGAGGTCACGTGGAGGATAAGACTAAGAAGATAACCCTCCGATTCCTTGTCAAAGAGTAGACCAAGGTTTTTACACATCTGGGGACTTCAGTCAATACCACCCTTTAGGCCCCGTGCAGTGCTGGTGTTGACAGGGTTTCAGGCTTTGCTACCCTGCCCATGCGTACAAACCAGGCTTGCGAATATCCCCCCAGACTGTCAGTATAGTTGCGGTAGCCTTTAGTCTCTTTGACATCTAGGGTTTATACAAAGGTACACCGGAAGGCTATTTTTGGTTGACCTTGGATGGGCTTGGAAGGTAACCCCGGTAGAAGGTGTGGGAGGGTGGTGGCTGATTCCTCCACTTGTGCCTAAGAACATCTACAGGGACACCAAGTAACTATCTCTTGGATTTATTTTGCAAAGCATATCTTATACCCTTTGTGTCTTTTTTGGATTTAGGAAAATTTGTAGTGATTGATGTGTGGTTTGTTTGTGTTTAGCCGACCTTAGGGTGTGTGAAGAGTTAATTTTCAATCATGGAGGACCAACCTCTCAGAAGGTCAAGAAGGTTGTAAAACCTTCCTCCATCTACTACAGTGGAGCCTCCACAGCCCCCTCAAAGGAAAGGATTAGACACAGACGGTTCTCTTGAACCGGTAGGAATCAGCGAAGTTCCAGGTGAACCGGAACTTAGGAAAAACCAGCTTGATACAACCATAGCAGAGATAGAATACTTGCAGGCTGACAAGTTTGCAAGAAATTTTAATTCACATCTAACTGACTTAAATGATCCTGTGATTGTCTAGGTTCTTCCATTTGATTCACCTGTGATTGGTGTTCCTGTGAGGATATTTATGGCTAGTTCAGGAGAGAGTCCATCTACTCCCATCTGATCAGCTATTCCAGTTGAAGGAGCACCACCTCCCCTGGTTGGTACTCCTAGAACAAATATACCTGCTACTCCTTTAACTCTAGCTAGTCGGGTGGTTCAACCACTGGCTTCCACAAATGTAGTAGGAAATTTTGGTGGGGTGGTCACTGGGATCCCTAGTGCACCTTTTGCTTCACCCTATTTTGCATACACTGCTCAGAGTGGTCCTGTTGGATCCTCTTCATTTGTCCAGGGTTTCCCATGGAATGGGGGGCACATTCCCCCATCCACTCCTTATGTAGGCACTACACTTGCATATGTGGGGATGCAATTTGGAAATACTAACTCTTATGGTCAAGGTTTCCAAACTCCTATTTTGGCTCCATTCATGAGATCTCCCTTCTCGCTTTTTAGTGGAGGGATAACTGCTCCTATTTTTCAGACTCCAGTCTCAACTGGAGTGGCTCAAACCACATACATTGCACCACACATGAATAATCCACTGACTTATGGGTGGAATCTATTTCAAAGTAGTCCAACTACTTCACAACCGGTAGCTGGGGGAAACCCCACCTTTACATTTGGGAATCGGGGGGCAAGTACTTCTACCTCCCAAGCTCGTACTTTTCAGGCTCTAGTTAGGCCCAAACTTCCTTTCCTGACAAATTTAAACTTTCCAGATTTTTCCAAGTTTATGAATGATCGAGTGAAACATGATGCCACCTAGCCACCTGTCCCTACCAAGCTACCCTCAGACATTCCAAAATTTGAGGGAAAAGTTGGTGAAGACCTAGGGGCTCATATCACCACCTTTCACTTGTGGTGCTCTTCCAACTCGCTGAACAATGACACCGTTCGGTTGAGATTGTTCCAAAGAAATCTGACTAGTGTGACATAAAAGTGGTCTATTGAATTTCCCTCTGCTGCATTTGATAGTTTTTGGGACTTAGCCAATGTGTTCCTTAACCACTTCCAAATTCCTGTCTGGTATGATGCTGGTGCAGACTTATAGTCCACCTTTCAGATAATATCCAAGAGTGGCGAAGTCGGAAGAGGCTCATTAAGGCCACTATCCCTATTGAGTTTTTGTTAGAATGGTTCCTTAAGTCCTTGTTGCCATATATATCTAAGGATGTATCCACGTCGGGAGTAACTAATGAGGAAGAGGCTATCCTTAGGGCCCAACAATTATATTTGATATACTCCCAGTTTGGGATTCGATATGAAATCATCCCTAATGCATCACGGCCAACACATAGTGTCGAGAAACCTAATCCTGGACCCCATGCTGATGGCGTGGTTGGTTCAGTTAAATCTCCCATTGTAGAGTCTTTGGAAAAACAACTCCATGAGTTGTCTATTAAAAAGTATACAACGAAGGCAGCAAATTCTATCCCCTCACCCCAAAACGCAAATGTTTTTGCTCAATCCTCCCAAAAGGGAAATCAGCAGCCCGATGGGAAAAAGAAAAAGGGGAAGTTAGGTGAGGGAAACCAAAACAATCCTAGACCCACAAATAATGCTGATGGGGGTAAAAAAGAGAAGAAGAAGGTGAAATTTCCCTAGAAGTTGTGCCAGGAAGATCACTTGACCCATCAATGCCCTCTTATGGATCAAGCTCAGAAGCTGCTCAAAAATCAACAACTGATTGTCCTAAAGGACCCATTTCCCCAAGGAAAAAGTGTAGCTTCGGTATCTAACATAGATGGGGGCACTGCTAATGGCCCTGACCAAAATTATATCAACTTGCTTCGATCCAATACCTTTCTTTAGACTAGAAATAAGAACTATGAGACAGAGGCTCTTGAGAAGGGTAAGTATATAGGTGAAACTTCTAACCCTCTCACAATTGAGAAACCTTCCGAACCTATGCCTAAGATACCGAAAGGTGTCTTTAAGGAAGCATTGCATAATCCTAACTCTAGGGCTGCAGCCAACTACTCTGTAGTTAAATATTTATGCCAAACTCATTGTGCAATGTCAGCTTTGGAGGCGCTACAGAGTTGTCCTTCCCAACGAGATGCACTCTTAGCGGCCTTAGGTAGTATGGATTCATCGATCCTTATGGTGAAGTTTAATTTATTTGATGTCAAAATTAGCCTACCATATCATGTGGCTTTGTCAATAGATGTCATCCATGGTGTAAAACCATTGGAAGGTCAGTTGTTGATGAAGGTGCTTCCACATGTTTCATGTCTTTGTCTTGCTGGAAGGCTCTTGGATCTCCAGAGCTAGTTCCATCAAAAACCCTACTTACTGCTTTCGATGGAAGGTCATTTAGTCCACATGGTATCCTACCAGCTTTTGAGATTAAGTTGGAAGGGAAGGCAGTGTCTGTTGAATTAGAGGTGATTGATGCCTCGTTGGATTATAAATTTATTCTAAGGAGAAGTTGGGCTTATGCTATGTGTGCAATTGCCTCAGTCATTTTTTGAGTGGTATTGTTTCCACATGAAGGGAAGTTGGTTACTGTTGACCAACTTAGTTTCACTCGGAAGGGCTGTATGGAAACTAATGAGTCCACTGTGCCATTGGTTGATCAGGTCAAACCTACTTAAAAGAGCTTGGGGGATGGAATGTATCCATCGTTAACAGGCACATTCGATATCCCAGCCCCAATAAATTACTTAGGTTATACTAGTGTAGGGAATTCTGTCGCAACGGTTGTCGATAGAACAGATCCTTGGGTCCTTCCTTCCCTTTACGAACCTGAAGTTCCCTTATTGTCAGTGGAGGTAACTTATCAATCTATCATTAACACCACTATTGATCCTGTTCTAGTTCCTCTTACAGTCTTAGAGGAGCCAGAAGAAGCCTATCTTCCTGCTTGGGCTAAGAACTCTTTGTATACTGATGATTGCTTAGACATGGTTTTGCCTTCAGAAGAAGCCATTTTGGAAGCTATGAGTGGGCAGATAAGATCTGCAAAGATCTTCACCATAGATCCTACTTTCTTTTAGAGTTAAGCAAGATTAAAAATCAAGAGTTCAATGTGAGACTGGCAGGTGATGCTGATATACCGATCAATCCCTTACCAAGGGAGGGAATCTTTTCCGAGGGGAATATGGAAAAAATATCCATTACTATCCCTATCAACATCTCTGTGAATGCCAATGTCATGGAAAATGTATATATTGGTGCAAACTGCTCTCCGGAGGAGATTGGTATCTATACAGCCTTATTTAAGGAGTTCCACGATGTATTTTCCTAGTCATATGAGGAGATTCTAGACATAGATCCGTCGATAGTTGAACATGAAATATGAACCTATCCTAATGATAAACCAGTTTGAAAAAAAATTATACCTGTTAATCTGTGTAAAGAGGCAGCCGTTAAGGCTGAAGTGGAAAAACAGTTGAAAGCTGGTTTTATTTACCCGACCGCTCTAATGGAGTGGATATCCAATCTTGTTCTCGTTGATAAAAACAAAGGGATTATATGTGTATGTACTGAATTTCATGATTTAAACAAATCTTGTCCTAAGGATAACTACCCCACACCATTCATAGATCAAATTATTGATGCTTGTGTGGGGAGTGAGGTTTTTTCATTAATGGATGGTTTTTTCGAGTACAATCAGATTCAAATCAAGCCAGAAGACCAGCATAAAACAACTTTCATTTGTCCTTGGGGTACATTTGCGTATAAGAAAATTCCTTTTGGATTGAAAAATGAAGGGGCTACCTTTCAGCGAGTAATGAATTTTTACTTCCATGACATCAAGACTATTGTTGAACCCTACCTAGATGATCTACCTATGTATTCTCGTAAGAGGATCGATCATCCATATCACTTGCGCTTAATTTTTGAATGATGTAAGCATTGCAAAATACACTTGAATCCCCACAAGTGTGTTTTCTGTCTCCAGTCAGGTAGGCTGCTCGGGTTCATAGTTTCTAACATAGGTATTCAGGTGGATCCTTTGAAAGTTGAGGCCATTATAAATCAACCTCCTCCTCGTTCCATCAGGAAGATTTAGAGCTTACAAGGAAAGTCTAACTTTATTCGACATTTTATCATGAATTATGCCAAGATAAAAAAAGGTTTCATGCACCTATTGAAGCAGGACACCCCATTTGTATGGGATGAAACTGCATAACTTGCATTCGAGGCATTAAAGAAAACTCTATTGTCAACTCCTTTGTTGCACCCGCCAGATTACTCTCATGATTTTATATTGTATCTGGCCACATTTGAGTCGACCATTGGGGTAGTGCTGGTCTAGGAAGATGACAAGCTCCAAGAGAATGTCATCTATTACCTTAGCCACACTTTAGCTAGCCCTGAAATTCGGTACTCCCACGTTGAAAAGTTGGCTTAGTAGCTGTGTATGCTATGCAAAGGTTACATCACTACATCTTACTGAGGACTATGACAGTAGTGGAAGATGTCAATCCTTTCCAGTATGTCTTGTCATGACGCATACTTGGAGGTAAATTCAACAAATGGATAGTCATTCTCAATGAGTTTGACTTGGATTTTCAATCCACCAAATCAAAAAAATCCTTATTTTTTGCAGAGCTTATTGTAGAATTTCTAGTAGAAGAAGATGTAGCAATTGAAGAAGACTCATTCCCAGATGAGCACGTTTTTCTAATTTCCATATTTGACCCTTGGTATGGAGATATACTTGTCTATATCCATACTCTCAAGTGTCTCGCAACCTTTTTGTGGGAAGAACGACGCAATGTATGCGTACATGTGAAAAACTACCTCATCATCAGGGATACTTTATACTATAGAGGGGTACACTCTGTTTTATGTTGGTGCCTCACCCACGAAGAGGCTGAGATTGTCCTAAATGTCACCCATAGTGTAGCATGTGGGGGTCATTTATCTAGGTTAGCAATGGCCCAGAATATTTTGTGTTCCGGTTATTTCTGGCCCACTATCTTTAAATATTGTGTGGAAGCCATGAAGCGTTGTCATCCTTTTTAGCTTTACACCAGAAAGATGTGGTCACATCCTGCTCCATTATTTCTCATCATCATAGTGGGCCCCTTCACAAAGTGGGGATAGATTACTTGACATGCAACCCAGTCTCGGTTGGGGGGCACAAACACATCATTGTCACTATAGATTACTTTACGAAGTGGGAAGAGACAATGCCCACCTTTAGGGCTGATGGGGAAACTACAGCTTTTTTTCATTTTCAACCAGATTATCGCACATTTCGGTATTCCAAAAGAGATTGTCACTGAACATGGTATTCATTTCCAAAACAGCATGATAACCGAATTGGCTACTATGTTAGGGTTTAAACAAGAACTCTCGTCTTCTTTCTACCCGCAAGCGAATGGTCAAGTCAAGGTAGTCAATAAGACCTTGAAGACTATTCTCAAGCGTACTATTAATGCATCCCAGTCAAATTGGCACATCATGATGTATCCTGTGCTTTAAGGTTATCGATCCAATGTGAAGACTGCCACGGGGTTCTCACCTTTCCAACTCATTCACAGGGTGGAAGCAGTTACACTGGTTGAATGTGAAATCCCATCATTAAAAATCGCCATTCATGTGTTACTCGGCACGACTAAACTAGAAGAATGCTTGCTACATTTAGAACATCTAGATGAACAAATCATAGAGATGCGTTGACAATAAACAAGACTTATAAAAATAGGGTTAAAAATCAATACGATAAATCAGTCAAACCTAGGTTTTTTTTTGAAGGGGAACTTGTCTTGCTCTGGGATCAGGACAAGGAACCCTTGGGGGTAGGGAAATTCAGGTCTATGTGGTTAGGACCTTATATCGTGTCAAAATTTTTAAAGAAAGGGGCATATGAATTAACTAATTTCGAATGGAATAATCTACCAAAGATAGAAATGTGCTCTACCTGAAGAAGTACTATGCTTAGGCTTAGCACTTTTTCTTGTATTTTTATTGTATGTAACTTTATGTACAATAGTTAGCCAGTTTATGTTCTTATATCATCTGTTGGTTGTTACAGATGTCTTCCGAGTGGTTCGTAGGTTTTGTAGATGGTGATAGTCATCACACTTGCAATCTGGATTCAGCTGCATGGGTTATTTACTCACCCTCGGGACATTTAGTTGCCTCTGGAGGCACTTTCCTAGGTCCTGCTACCAATAATGTGGCTGACTACAGGGCCATCATTGAGCTTTTATGGGATGCCTTGTCACATGGAATAACTCAGTTGGAATTCAAACTTGACTCTCAACTGGTGGTTTCCCAACTCAATTGAGCTTAGCAGGTGTGGAACCCTATCTTGTTACATCAGTTTTTGCAAGTCAAATTATTGGAAAGAAAATTTGTTTTTATTTCATTTAATCATATTCCAAGAAATCAAAATTCATTAAGTGATGCATATGTGAACTATATGTTAGATTGGAACTTAACACACATTTTATAAAAATACATAACATATACATTGTGAATACATGTAAATAAACTGGCAATATATATATATGTAAATATCTGTCCATAAGATAGGTCGAGTTCTTAATCCTCAGATCCAGTCATAATTGTATAAATATACAAAAATATACAAAAATTGGATCGCAATCCATAAAATGACCCTAGATCTAATCTTGACCACCCTCATCACCCTGATCACCGTCCTCCTCATCTTGTTCAGCTGCAGTAGCCTCAATGGCCTCTATGTAGACAAGTACAGCCCTGGCTACCCTTCGCATAAGGCGTATCTAGGTAGGTAGAATACTGACAACAAGTTCCTGCATGATGGCTAGGATCTGCTGAATATGGATGGTTGGGACTCTTTGGGTAAGCCAGTACAACTTTCCCTTGAGTACCTTGATCAAACCCTGATCTTCCCCTGCCATTGGTCATACATACATCCTGGGATGCCCATCAGGGAGGGCAGGCTGAATGTCTACATTTTAAACATTAAAGTGGATTAAAAACTCTTATACATATGTATATATATTTATGTTAAAAATACATAAAAATAAAAATAAAAACCAAAATACCTAAAGCTCCCCATACTCCTCCAAGAGGGAGGACAAGATCATTTTCACCTCGAAAGTCCAAACCAGCATATGGAAACTGCTGTAGTGCTGGTAGCTACCGCCCCCACCACAAGTAGAAATCATCATCATACACGTTTTGAATTGACCCACCATCGCCCTGGTGAAGGAAAATCTCTCCCCACCTAGTCAGTCTAGGCTGAAGAGGAAAGAAGGCTGGAAGTGGTACCGTAGGGATGATTGCAGGCACTCTCTCAAAAAAGAAGGCCACTAATACACTAGAATATCCAAAATTCTTCTTTCAGGCTCTCTTGCAGTCAGAGAGTTGTTGTTCCATTATCGGGATGATTCCCAAGCACCAGTCAAACACAGTGCCCTATAGGCACTCTACAATGATTCACATTTGGTTCTGAGTAGCAAGATGAAGCGATGATGTTCCTACAACCCTCACTATAGTACTCACTAGCACCTGCAGCGTTAAGTTACTAATATGTACAATAGGGATGCATGATCCCTTTTTTTGACTCCCAGACGTGTAGTAAGTGTTTATGTAATCCTGAACACTCATAGGGTCACCGCCCCTGCCAGTACCCTCGAGGTTGATAGGTGTTCCCTGTCTAGACAAGCCCGTAATGAAGTATATGTCTTCCAGTGCCACCTCTAATATTTCACCCTGAAGGTCAAAGGCCCCAAGGTCATGGTCCTAGTAGCCAATCATAAACTTGAGCAAGAAGACATTGGCCCGCATAGGTGAAGTACAAAAGAACTTCAATATCCCACTTTGTCGCAAAGATTTCACACTGGGGGCACTGCGGAGCGTGGCTCAATCCATATCTTCATGTTCCTGCTTCCTCCACTCCAACACCATGTTTAAACCTACCCATTAGAACAAGATTCAACATTAGAATCCATGAAAATTCTTTAAATTTTGGCCCTTTTTTATCTTTCCTATGTCGCGCAGTACACACAACTTTCTTTTAGACAGGTTGCATGTGACACACGGGTTACCTTTGTGTAGGTCATGTGTAAAACACTTGTACGCGACTCTGTAAGTCGCCTACCCGTGTGCACTATGAAACCCTCTTAAGACAGGCTTAAAACATCAAATTTTGCATGAAATTGAAAATGAAAACGGTTGAAATGGAATAGGAAGGAGAGCTAGCTTACCTGGCACTTGCGGATTTGAAAATCGTCCACTGTTTTTTCCACAACGAGCAATTCAAGCTAGAGGTAAAATGTTGTCAAATTGGGATAGAATTTCAAATGGTATGTTTTGCTTTCTATTTTTGGACTATACTATAGAAAAATTTCAAATTGTGGGTTTTTAGCCTATAGTTTCAAAAATTATATTATAGCATGATCTAATGCCATGTCATTTTTCCTAATGCAATAGGTCCAAGGTCGTTTAAAGTCATTATTCACTTATATAGGGTAAGACTTTGGTCATTCATATGCATTTTTGCATCTATACCTAATCCGTTTTAACCCTAGGATCACTACTTTGACCACGAACTATGGTGTTTAACCATTATTACATAGTCTATACCATTGTTCTTCCATGGATAGGGCCTTCCTTCCATGAGTACCCTAGTTTAGAACACATTGTTGTCTTTTGGTACTCATGCTGCATTTGTGATAGGTTCAAGGGAGCCTTCTTAGCTATTTTTCATGCCAAATTGAGCCTCATTTTGGTCTCTTTTCACAAGCTATCCCCTTTATAAGGCTTCCTGCCCTTATGGAGTTTCTTTAGGCCCAGGTCTAACTCAAAAAAGACTTGACTACTGAGTAAACTTGTCCATTTAGGCTCGTTAAGAATATGTGAATGGGCATCCACATTGGTGGTAGGTTATCGCTTTTTCAGACCATGCAGAATAATACTAAAAAGGAACACTCTCTTTTCTTTGGAATTGAGAAGAGTATTCTCAGGTATAGGTTTATCTCTTTTCCGGACCTGAGGGACTAAATTCATGGAAAAGAAGCGCCTGATATGAGATTAGTTTTCTCTTTTTCATGCTTTGGACCTAAACATGAAAAATATTATAAGTGTACTTTATGCCTTTGTCATGCTCATTAAAACACTAAAGAAAAAAGCATCAAGTTTACTGTTGTAAGCCCCATTTCTCGTAACCAAATGGATCTTTCCGAGTGATCTTGCTTTCCTTCACACCTTTAAAACTCAAGCTATATGATGCTATTGAAGGGGCGTTGGGTAGGTGGTAATTTAACCTTTTTCAGACCTCCCTGACTAAGTACAAAAAAGGTGTGTCTTACTTCTTCAGAAGCTAAGAGATTTCTTCTATGGTATGTTTTATACTTTTCCAGCCTCAAGAGACTAAATTGGACGAAAAAGCACCCCCTTGGAGTCTTATTCGTAGTTTTCAGACTCTCTAAACATGAAAGCAACAACGCGCATGTATTAGTTCGGGCTTGTAAAATCCATGAATCGGTGACATTATCAAGCATTATTCTCTCCCCTCTTCAAGCTTGTCAAAAATGAAGAGAGACTCGAGTTGAATTTCCTGGACTCGTTAAAATTTAACATGAAAGATAAAGAAGAAGTATTCTTTTTGGGTTACAGACGTTGGCAACATGTCCTCCTTGAACATAGAATTTTTAGAAATTTTCGATACTCATTTCTTAGTGTACACTTTCAACTCATCTATTACTTCGAGTTTCCTACTCCTCCACTTGTTCTTTATACATGGGAAATCTGATCATGTCTCCTACATGACAGAAAAGTTTAATTGTCCTATCTGCAAAGTTAAAATCTACCTTGGGTTATCTCTATGTCATGCTCATTGTTCAAGGATTTATCCCTGCATCTGATTATGATCTGATTCCATCATTATCCTATCTGAGTATCATTTGTGTATGCATGTATTTGAAATATGTCGTTGGATCATCCCATCCAAGAACAACTATTTGAATGTGCTCACACTTATTCTGGATTTCTCTTTCCTTGAATAGTTAACAACAAAGTTCAATTTTTCACATAAGGAAAATTCCAATGATGGCATGTGTGAAGGTTTGACAAGGACGTCATTGAGTCTGACCACCCATCCCTTTATAAGCACCACATTTGGAGCCATTCGAAGATATAGACTAGGTAAATGTTGAAGAGAGGTAGAGGTGATTGAATGTTATTTGGCCAAGAATCCTGAGAGTCTTGAAAGGAGGTTTGTGATGGATGTCCTTCTTGAGAAACCTATTTTCGAAGATATTATATCAGTCAATGGGCACCACTCCAAAATTCTGTCATTTCTGGGTTTTCAGGCTAAGAGGGATCCAACCATCAGGGTATATATGTTCATTACATTAGAGAAGTTTTCTGACACCAGCAAGGTTGACGTAAGGATGTTAATCACATTAGAAAGACCTTCTAAGGCTAGTGATGGTAGTTTTTTCCTAATAAAATGCAACACTTCCATAGAAGCAGTGCTCGGAGTTTCCTATCCAATGGGTATCCCGCCAAAGCCTCCGGACGTGGTCATTGTCTCCATAATCACAATGTGTAGTGTCCATTGCTAGGGACCGGTCGGAGCAAATGCTCGTATGGGAGGGGGGAGGATCAGAGGCCTTCATCATAATTGTAATTTTTTAGAACAATAATCCATCATTAGTACCTTAGTTACATTAATTAGTCAATTTTATTTCTTTTTTAAGCTTTAATACACTATGAGGTGGACTAGGGGTGCTTAGGTGGACATATGCCATGTCAAGTTGAGGTTCTATGACCCACATAGGTACTCCAGCCTATCCATATAGCCACATATGCACAACCATCATTTTTGGTGCTCTCCCATTCATTGAATATGGACAGGAAAGTTGACTAGGGGTGCTAGAGTGGGATTTTGCCCAAATTTGGCTTGATTTGGTGCAATTAATGTTGCATTGAGAGTCTAAACCATCCATTTTTCCACACCCACACTATCCAAGATGTAATCGTTGACCCAACACACATCAACCATGCCACCTCAGCAAAATGTGGCCATTTGGAGAGATTTGGGACGAGATTGGCCCACCTAGGGGGGTTTGATGCCAATTTGGGAATTTTGGGATTTTTGCTCACAATTGGATTCCAAATCCATTCAAAAATCTTATGATGTATTTATAAACATGTTAATAAAAATTTTAGTTTCATACAGTCCAAAAATTATCTTGTTTATAAATATCATTGTGTGCAATTTAACTGTAATTTGATGGTTTTTACTGAATCTTGCACCCAAATTTGATTTGTGGACCTCACTAACACTCCTATATTCTCTAGTGGTTTGAATTACTCACTTTCTGGTTCAAATTTCTCACATCATGGAATCCACTTGCCAAATTTATCTGGGGTGATGATGAGTCCAAATAGGTGGTGTGCCATTATGACCTGTAGGAGGACCCTACTCCTTGGAGAAGAGAAGCACAAGAATGACAAGCCCATCAAGGACTTGTTACTATCAAAAAATAGGGTTGTATTCTCCAGGTCTACGCAAATAAAAGTTTTTCCATGAGACAAAAGTGTCGGGCGGGGAGCCGAACACAGAAGGGACATAAACCTTCATGCCAGTTGTGAACACAAGCAAAACATGCCATTGAACACAAAATGAACATAAAAGGTCTAGAAGCAGAAAGAAATGTCGCATGTCAAACAGGAAGAGAAACAAATTGAGCTGAGTTAGTAGAAAACCACTGAAAGTGTCCTGAGCCATCGATTTCACGACAAGCGAGCCTAAAAACTGTAGATGTTGAATTATTGTTTAAGTCTAGCATGCACATCTCTCCATATTCTCTTGTTTTGTATGTATCAATCATGGTTCCATATGCCATGTCTAAGTTTGTTAGGAGTTTGATTATGATTGTAACTAATTGTCGACCATGTTTAGAGGGAAGCCTCGAGGGTCTAGGGAATTATAAATATACCCTCTACAGAGGGGGGAAAGGTTGAAACCCATGAAACCTTTTTTGTATATGTAATTTTGACCCGTTTTAATAAAAGTTGCAGAGCCGGATGCTGGTATTTAAATGCATAAATTCATGTGTATTTCCAAGTTACAGTCAGTGATCTCTTTCCTTTATGTGCATGTTTTCTTTTTTAATCTTTTCGTTATGTTTTGTTTTCGTATATGAGATAAGTGTATGATAGTTTCAGAATTCATACGTTGTTATTCTCAATCTATCGTCTCTGATATCCACAAAATTATTTCTACCAAAGTTGACGTAGAATCCATCTAACTGGTGCTCTACGTTAATGGATTTTCATCTTTCTTCCTATTCCACTAGAACCAACTTACATTGACAGTAACCAAAGTGCTACCTTGCTTCTGTAGGCATTTCCTATGCAAATTTCTCTGTATCTTCGATAAATTGTGACTCCATAGCCCAATTTTGTTTTCACTGTTTTCAACCTTGAAATCAACTTGAATTTGTTTTATCTTTGAATCTGGCCTTGATAAACACTCTTGTGAGAGATCCCTCTCCAGAAAGGAAGAAGCCACCTCGCCTTTCCTAAAGTGGTTCTACTGTTACCTCGAGGTCCGCCTTCCGCAACCTTGGGCACAATTCTGAGTGCTAACAACTTCCAACACCCTCCCTGCAAACAAATATTTTTTTATTAGAGAATACAGTTTAATAGCAGGTAGATTCAAATGGAATTCATCAGACAACATTATCATGTTGATATCTATATATTTAATATTTAATAATACAGAGTGGAGGATACTTAAATCCCAAACTATTGAAGCATGATATATGACTGGATCAATGGATATAGATTGTGATATTTGCAAGTATTTTTATTTTTAAGAGATGGTTTTATGAGGTCCAATTATTATAGATTTAATTCCTAGGTTTATAATAATTTCTGTTGTTCAAAATGTTACCTCTCAACTTGTACCCATATTGTGATATTGAATATTCATATTGTTACCCTCCATTGTGCATGAGTGTCCACATTTGATTTTTATCACATTTTTAGATGGGGTTATAGGTTTGATGGTGCTTTGGTATAGAATAGCGTTGATATATGCTAACATATGAATGCTAATGATTGATATGGTGGCCTTTGAATGCCTATATTAGTGGAGAGTGTTACACCCAATTTTATATGGGTGTCTACGTGGAATTCTGATCACACTCTTAGAGAATAGTGACATAATTCATGTTGATGACTTGATGATGCCCTAGATACTTTTAGTGGACCAATGAGTCATTCCATCCCTATGAAAGTGTTGCAGCTGCAACAATTTTCCCAAAATTCCAAAAAAATTTGGGACCCTCCTTTACTTTGAATTAGTTGGTTTTCTTCCTGATCCTTGCCAATTTTGGTATGTGAATTTTGAAGCGTCTTCCAGCATTTTTGGTTGCTGTCAATCGATTGGTTTCTCCTCATTTCAATGTTTTAAAGAATCCCATCTTTAATTGAGTTCCTCGTCGTTTTGCGTATCTTTCAATATCTTCCTGTATCGGGAGTTAATTTGTTTGACTGTCCCGCCGTTGCGGGTGGATTTCAGATCTTGATTATCTTTTTTCCTCCGCCGTTGCGGGTGGATTTCAGATCTTGATTATCTTTTTTCCTCCGCCGTTGCGGGCTTTTTCCGGGTTTAAACTTCCCTTTTCGCTCCGACCGTTGCGCGCGAGTTTTGATTCTCTATCGGGTGGTTCTTAGTTCTTTATCGGAGGGGTTTAAATTCTCCCTCGTCCGACGTTGCGGATCATGATAGGCTCTTATCCTCCGACTTCATATCAAGGCCTTTCACCATCATGTTTTCCGTCGTTGCAGACGTATCTCTCATCCGGACCGCCGACGTTGCGGACCTTGGCAGATTTGACTTTCTGTAGCGCTCCAATGTGTGCTTTGTGTGTCTCCCGGCTTTTGTATCGGAGCGTGCGGCCATCGCTTCCTCCTCCGTTGCGGATGGTATCACGCTTTGAGGGCCCGCCGTTGCGGAGGGTTCGGATTCTTGGTCATCCAATCAAGGTATCCACCGGCACCCGATTGTTGTTCCTGTTAGCGTGTTGCGGGTAAGTTGGTGTTGGGGGTGGTCCGCTGTTGCGGAGGGACTGAAGCTCTAGTCACCCGACGTAGATTTCATTTCCCGCCCAATTTAAAGGCTCTCGCACGTGCAGTGTTTGTTAATATATACGGTGCGGCATTTTTGGATTTTGTATTGTTTATTTTTTATTATCGAGCACTGTCGCGGTGAGCTTAGAGTTGAGATGTCGTGCTTCGAAGGGAGAGAGGGTCTAGCTGTCGTTGTACCAGCTTCCAGGTGGAAGAAGTATTCCAACCGTCATCGACTCACCCGTTTTGCCGGATTGCCAGGTAGGTTTTTCCACCCGTCCCATTTAAACGATAAATGTTTTTCTTCCATGGCGGTCTCTCGCGTCCAGCTAGACCTTAAGATAATAGGAGTAGGATTTTTCTTCATTTTCTGACTATAAGGGGGAGGCGGTTTTAAGCTTTTCAACAGTTCTATCTTGTTTGCTGCCTTACGCGCATAGGGTTACAGGGGTCTCCGGCACGGACGGCCGTTACACCGTTCGCATCGAGATTTTCTTGCGCCATCCTGCTAAGTAGAGGATTAACGGGTTTTGAGTTTTGCTTTGGGGATTCTGGTGGGCTATTGTTTCTCTAGTGCATGCCAGGGGTTTTGAACCCAGGCTATTTTTCCCGCGCGGTTAGGCGCAGTCCCGTTGAGGAATCCATTGGTTTGCCGGGGGGGGGAATGGGTTTTTGAAAGAGATTTTACAGTCAACAGTGTCGCTCCTTCACAACTCTAGCCGCAACCTGTGTCGATTGCGAAACCCCTCGCCGCCCTTTCGGGCCCCGTCGCCTGAAAGCCCTAGCCATTTAAGGGGAGGTATCGCCATTTATAGTGTGTGGATTAAGAGCAGCATGGGTGGTTTTTCATGGAAGTATCCAGTGCAGAAAGAAAAAATGATTCCCGAACGATGTGTAGTCAAGTTAATGGAACTTTTCCGCCGTAAGCCGCATGAGTCTTCATTAGTCTCGCGTTTGCTGAGCTCTATGGTTAAAATGTTGACTGTCACAAACCTTCACTCTGTTTGTTAATGAAATAGATTAATGGCTAAATATTGCACATTGCACATAATATACTTGTTTGTTTATATCGCTACCATGTGGAAAGTAGCATATTGTAGTTTAATGTAGATTTAACCATGGCATAAATATGATTAATAGGCTTGCTCATATAGATCAAATCATAAGATAGTGTACCCATAGTCTCAAGGCATTATAAGGTTGAACAATATATGTATTTGTTGCATTGAACATTACCATACTATGCATAAGATAATGACACATTGCACAGTACTGCATTCTAGTTTGACTGTTCAGTATGAGAGACTTATGATTTGATTTCATGGACTGGTCACAATTATGATACACTTGAGAAAGGATATATTGCTACAAAATGTTCACAAATTCAAATTGCTTAAATGTCATAATGTCTTACATTGCAAGGAGAATTTACAATGTCCAAGAGGCAGAAAAAGAAGGCCCCTGCAGTCGAAGAGCAAACAGCCATAGAGGTCGTCCCACAGAAGGCGTATATATACGAGGATACCCAATGTATCTCTGGTATTGAGCCTGAGTACAAATGGGGTGAGATATACAGACTAATTTCCCGTAGGGAAGTCCTAGACATGGGTCTTGAGGAAGAACCTATTTACGCCAACATTGAAAAATCCGCCATCATGAAGGTGGCTACAAGACCAGAGCTGTTCCCTTGCTCTGATGTGATGAGATGGATTCTACCACACACGAATAACAACACAATGCTGATGGGAAATGTTGAAGGTCAGGGCTATGCTGCATTTAGCCCTGGATATGTGGCATTGGCTTACCACCTACCAGAGCCCCAAGTCTTCCTGTCAAATGATTGGTTAGAGAACCTCAGGATGGATTTAGTGGAAATCCTGAGAAGAATGCTCTTACCAGGAAAGCTTTACAGACACAGAGCAACTGAATACTATGACACAGCGAGCTTAAGAGCTCCTTACAGGTTTATAGCCTTGATGCTAAACTGGATCTTTGGAAGAGCCAATGGTAGACTCTTCAAATTGGAGTGGATACCTCTTATGTTTCATGTGGCCACAGAAGGAACAATCTTCAACTGGGCCAGCCTAGTATCAAGTAGTCTATCTTCTTGTGTAGCTGCAGCCCTGGGAGGAGGAGAAGCCCGGAAAAAATCTGAGTTCTACATGAGTTCCATTCTGATAGATTGCATATTATGCGACCAGCCGTTCCTCGGGCTCAAATGTGTCCGGGATAGGGAAAGAATGCCCGTATATGCAGCCTACAAACTACTGGGGGATCATCAATACCATAGTTATTACCGAGAGATCTGTGAACATTTTATTATGCCTCTGCACACGCTTATCTTCCGAAAAGAATGTAACTGTATGTCTGAAGAGGCTATGCAGGTAATAGGGGAGTATGGTGATTATTTCTTGACAGAAAACAGGATGTATCTTAGAATGTTTGGTGGATCAAAAACACCTTATCTGCTGACCAAGTATGCAACGGATTATATAGTCCACAAAGAGGCAGTCAGACAAGTGTTTATTGACGGAGTTGGTCACTTCTTGTTCCAGAAAAAGAAGGCTGCCTATCCACCTCTACCATTTAAGCTAGGCAACTGTAGTTTCGCCAATGTGAAGCAAGCAGCAGAATTTATAGAGGAACTAGGGAAGTTCCACTTTGGCAAGATGACTTTCAGACGAAATGACACTCATGGTAGAGTGGCGGAGCACTGCAAGAAGCACAAGGTGTTCTTCGAATACAACCATCATTTCGATAAAGACGAATCTGTTTACAGGAATGCCCCAAACATGACGTTACTCAGCAGGAGATTCAAACCGAAAAACCCCACCAAGGATGGAAAAGGATCTGAACAAGATAAAGTTGAGCAAGCTAGGGCTAAAGAAGCAGCCAAACGGATAAGAGAGGAGGCTCAGAGGCTGGAAGATGAGGCTACAGAATGGATGCAAAAGGGAGAAGAAGAAAAGAGGAAAGCTGCCCAGGAAGCAGCTGAACGAGCCAATGAAGTAGCTAGAGAAACAGAAGAAGCTGCTAGGAAAGTAGCCAAAGAATCCTAGAGAAAGCTGGATGAAGAACTGCGAGAGCAGGAGGCTGAACAGATAAAGTTGACGCAACAGCAAGCTCCCGAAACACCATCAAGGCAAAGTCAGGGAGAGGAAAATCCCGAGGTGCAGATCCCTCAAATGCCCACTACCATCATAGCTTCTACCCCTGTGCTTCAGCTAGTACCCTTCGTACAGAAAAAGGGGGAAGAAGTCCCTGATTTCAGCACCATATATTATGACAAGGCTACTAAAAGGATAATGAGGAGAACAGAAAGAAAGGTAGAGGCAGAAGGAATGGCTAGCAAAATGATAACAGATAAGGTCATGATATTAGGGAAAGATGTAGATCCAAGGTTTACTATAAGGGCCGGGACTGCGGCAATACATGCTTCAGAGGACAACATAGACAGAATGATGATTGAAATAGAGTCATCCAAGAAGACCTCCTCTCAGCTTAAGGATACCCTGAGAAAAGAAAGGGAAGAAGGAAATAGACTTAAGAGAAAATATGAACATGTGCTGAGAGAAATGGAGGCCACAAAGAGTGAAATCTGCGCCATCCAGGTAGAAGCACATGCCAAGGAAACAACACATGAAGCTCTGGAAAGTGCACAGCAGGAAATTCAAGACTTAAAGAATGAAAAGGAACAGATGAGGGAAAAGATAGAAGACCTAGAAGCACAGCAACATATTATCTATGAGTCTAATACCGCATACGTTAAAGAACTGAAAGAGCAGCTGGAAGTAGCAAAGGAACAGCAGGTCGATCTACAGCCGGTTAAAGACACATCCTATCCCAGAAAGCTAAAGTGCTACACCTGCAAACTTCTCTAGAAGAAGAAAGATGCTAGGTCCTCTAGATTGATGGCCGACTGGAAGAAATCTTGGAAACCGCTTCTTTTTTTGTTGACAGGTCTCAAGACATCCTCGAAGTACTGACTACAAGGATAGCCAGGGAGGAAAACGATGAGGAAGCCCCAGCTGAACTACCATCCAAGGATAAACAAGCCCTTAAACGGGACCACGATCTGATAGAATTCGCTATAAATACTGCAGAAGACTTCCAGAAAACAGTCAAGAAGACCAAGGGAGTCTGCACAGAATTCTTCAGGAGAGCCCTGGTTACCTACAACCGCTGTCAGGTAGAAGCCGAGCAGAGGCTATATGAGTTCCTTGATCATGATGCATTTGTAGAAATGTTGCAAAAGGGGCAGCAAGATGAAGAAGCCAGAGTACAACGCATCAAAGCTATTGATGACCAAATCCTGAAAAATGAAATAGGCCATACAGCCGTCAGTGTGCAGCTCTTAGAAGAGCAGGTGCGATTGAACACAGCCAGGGTAGAGGCCATTAAAAACCAGGCTGAAAAATTCGAGCTAAGCATTCAGTTCTTAGAACCAAGCTCGTTTGAAGGACTCGCTGCTGAGGCAGCAGCGTGGAGAAAATTCTTGGAGAACCAAGCGGGACCCTCCTCTCAAAAGGACCGGTCAACTTTGCTGTAATTTAATAAATTGTAAAAGGCTTTTTGGAAAATTGAAACTTTGGGAAGACAAAAGGGTTGGGAAACCCAAAGGTCACTTTGGGCAGCCCAACCAATTTTGCTTTTTGTATAAAAGTAGGAAGGGTAGATGGGAAAGGGGATTTTTCCCAGTAAGACTGGAGGACATATTGTAAGAAGAACTACTTCCTTTTGCAATAAAATATTTTGGTTTGCCTGTTGGAGAAAGAGATGTGAAGTTTCCAAATGTTATACATGGATGGAAGAAAGATGAACTACTTTATTTTTCAGCTTGTGTCCATGAATCGTGAGATCGTTCTAACCTTATGACCTATGTCTTGTCGAATGATTTTTGATTTAATTTGTGGAAAATTCACTTGGAGTAATGTATGTGGTTCATATAACAATTGGCTATCTGGTTGTTAGAATATTTTCTTGTTCATGTGTTGTAAACACAAATATCAGCTACCTGTAACTTGTTTATTACACATGGAAATAATACATTACTCACAAATAATCATTCTTCTGGCTCCCCGGGGATAGATAGTTAGGTGTTTAGATAGTTAGTTGTTTTACTGCATGGTTACATATGTGGTTTAGATGTTGGTGAACCTAAGACGAGAGGTAATAACCTGCGCAACACATTGTGTTGTTCCTTGCATCTTTATCACCCTGCATGTTAAGATAGGCATGGGCATTGCATACATTAAGTCAAAAATACAAATTGCGGTGGACCGGGCCGCAACCGGTAAACCCTTGTTGTTACTTTGACCTACGGTGGCTGGACCGTAAACCGGATGGATTCCCTACACCAAACAGTCAATGGGCTAGTTGGGAACGTTGATTGGGGAGAATCCCTTACTGTTTTCGCCTGCGAATTTCCAGGCCTCAACAGAAAGCTAAGGGGAAATGTTATGGGAATGATGCAACACTAAAAAACGATGAATAGGGACTTCCAGTAGCATGTTTCTCAATTATGACAGTCTAATTCCAAGCATAAATTTAATTGTTTCTAGGTCCCTATGTGTAAACGTTATGCATGGATTCAACCCTGAAAACAATCTTGGAATTTTAAGAGAAGCTATGAACATAAAGAGTGGTCAAAAGTCATATAACATCCACTGAAAGGTGATAAACAATAGGCTCTATGAAATTATTTCTTGAATTAGGTGGTTGAAGTGACATGCATTCCTTAATTTTGGGCATGATATATGAGTCTGGGTACACTTATTCACTAAATGAACAAGTTGGGCACAAAAAGGAGGTAAAATATATCACTTCTCATATTTGGAGCATATTTGGGGAGTTGTACCATCCTGAGATAGAAACAACAATAACATTTCCAGTGACCTGTTCAAATCTCATCCCCATCATCAGTATTATTCATCAATTATGAGCACGAATCATCAAATATCCTTCAATCAATGGATGAACCTTGAATCTAAGCATTAGTTAGGACATTGTTGGTATAATTCAACAATAGTTCAAATATATTTGACTTATTTTGAGGACTATTTTCACTAAAAAATGGACTATGTTATAACTATCGTTCATCCTTAAGAATTCATTTCATTTACACAGTTTCTTATGCCCTAATGAAGAGGACGTTCCTTGCTTCACTTTCCCAATTCTAGGTTCAAGGGTTCGTTGTGTTGGCTTATAAAGGGTGTATTTGAATTTATTCCAATTCAACTCACACTTTGTGGACAACATGATACTCAACAATAAAAAATTGACATCTTTAGGCACTTGTGCAATATTAAAATAACAGTCAAACAACATTGAAAAGTTGTAAATTGGATCCTTGATGAAGTTTGAAAAGACCTGTAGTAACATGAATCCACCTTTAATTTGAATGGTTGACTCAAGTTTGGCAATACTAAACCTGGAGAATGGCTTATTCTATGCTTTAGTTCTTGAAATGATTTTCTTTATCATTTCCCCAATGGAAAGTTTGGTTGTTCAATGTGAACATGTGGAGTGGAGCTATTATTTTTTACAAGTTGGCAATAACTTCCTTATTTTGTTGGGATTCCCCCACAAAGTTTCTTGCTTTGTGAACATTGGAAGGATTTGGCCAATTGAGAATAACCTCAATTGTGCTAGGATGTAGCATTATCTCTCCTCCTACTCATATGTACACCAAGTATACCAAATACTTTTTGGAAAATTCACATTTCTCCAATTGAATATCAGTTGGTTAGCTTTCATTGTCTCTCAAAATATTCTCAAAAGCTTTAAATGATATTCCTAAACACGCACTTTAGGTTGGATGATGAAATACACTTTCATTTCAGGGAAGAAGAGGTTCCTTTGAGTATTAACACGTCTCTAAACAAAACAGTCTACAAAATATTTGTTGCATTGCCATTCCACCTTTTAAAAGATGTCATGATGGTGTTCATTTTCACACACTAAATCTAGACGTTGTGGATTATTGTAAGGTTAGATGTAAAAACTGTGGGAATTTTTGTCAATGGCCCATCAATCATTCTAGTTTACATAATGCAACTCATGGGAACATGAGGTGTGTCGGTTTTGCATCAGATCAAGAAAATTTTGATATCTAGGTTAGGAAATATAATTGGGGCCGGGAATCTGGTATGACATAGATATCTAACATGCATTGTAAAGCACAAGGTCAAGGTCATATTCATTTGATTTAATTTTGTATGAATGTTATTTTCACAAGTCACATCTATGATGGATCTCTCCACTCTTAGAGTTCAGTCTAACTGAATCATAAAAACTAGGTGATAGTCGAGTGTTTGTATGTAATATCATTGTTTCTCTTCTCCTAGGTTTGAGTTGCTTTGCTTATGACAACAGAGGATCCCTTCAGTATGGTATTTACTAGAATGCATTTTGTGGACGATTTGGGGTGTAACATACCCTACAACAAGACATGAAGTAGGTACATAGAATAGTCCTTAATCGAAAGCCTCCCAATCGTGGAAGAGAAATGGTGTTAGGGAATATCACATGTTTTAATAATTGTCCAAATGCTTTTCAAACATGCCCAAAGCTACATAGAATACATAATATGTGGCCGTTGTGATAGAAAATACTTCAAACTATGCCCATATTTGGAATTTAGTCTGTTTATTTCCCCTAAAGTTGCCCGAATATATTGTTGCATGGGACCAGGATGCTTAGAATTTCTTAGATTTACTTAGAATTTGCCCAAATTTGGACTTAACTCTGCTTGAGATCAGGAACAATCATAAATTCACTTAAGATGTGCCCAAAATGTGGAGAGATTAAGATATTCATTATTTTTCTTTACCTATATATTGCCCAGACTTACTTCTTGTTTCTAGTTGAGTCTAAATCATGGCTACCACAACAAGGAATATGCCCACATTATACCCAGGACGGATCTTACTATTGTTTGGACAGTTGAGACATGGTTAAAACATACCTAGAACTTTCTGGAATGACCATAAATGCTAGGAAACAACACAACATGGAGTGTTTCTACAAGAATTAGGGTGCTTGCTTCCTAGAATTCAGAATATATAGGTTTTACTTATGTTTCCTTTCATGAAATTGCTCACAATGTGCCCATATTACAATTATTTTTGGGTGTCATTCCATAGTATTATTTATGATTGTATTTGGGTGTCCTTTCATAGTATTGTTTATGATTGTAATTGGGTTTCATTTCATAGTATTATTGGTTATATATTACTTGTATGTAGAGGAAAATCCACCCAATCTACAATCTTGATGTTTTTCACAATTTTTTAATTAATTTTATTCAAAATTCAATCAAAACTTGAAAAACAAATATTAAAATTATAAATATAAGTTGTTGAGATTGCACAAGGTAGTTAGTTTTCTTGTCTTGATGTGTGGCCCTTTAATAATCTCTCTTCTTTGTTATTAGGTTGATATATAGTCCATATAGTAGAGTTTTTTGGTATAACTGTTATCAAGGGGGCTAGTTCTATTTGATAATATCTTCTGATTAATAGGAGTCTAGTCTGTGAAATATGTTGGTCCTCTTGGTTTTATGCTAGTTTTTTTGTGTTTAAAGTTTGATACACTAGAATGTAGAAATTTTGGGTTTTTTTAATAGTCCTAAGGATAACAACATGTATGTTTAATCTCAATGAATATAAATATTTCTTTTCATGGGAAGAAAAGTTGTTGAGATTTCACAATCTTGGTATAATATGTGTATTTTGAAGGTGTTAAATTTATTTATGCATTCAAAAATACAATAGATCAAAATTATATAGCTTTATAAAAAAAGGTTGAAATCGTATAAATTCAAAATATTTCATAAATATAAGGACAATTTTGATATTTTGCAACGGTGAAGCAAAAAACATGTTATATCAAAATTTTAACCAAATTTCAATTTCAAGCAAGCATTATTGTATGTGAGCACACTCCCTATTGACGTGTGGAAAGAACAACGATAGTCATATTGATACATGTACAATTATTGTAGGGATATGATGATTTTGTTGCGGTATTAATAATTGCATGTCACTATCACTTATAATATGATTGTTAGTAGATATTATGGTTTATGTTAGGTCACTTTGCTTTATGAATTGTTATAGGGACTTATCTGAAGTTGAATTTATTGTTTTATTGCTACAAGGCTCATCATAATTATTTGCATAAGGGTTAATTGCTAAATTATTATCTCATTGATGTATGTAGAAGCAAATTAATATGATCTTGTATTGAGGTATTGATGTCTCTAGGTTTTTATTAACAACAAGAATTTAATCCTTATGTATGTGGGTATCACTTTTCTATGAGAATTATGATACTCGTCTATGTATAAATCATGAAGCTTTTGATCATTCTATTGGTGTATGTTGATTTATCATAATTATATGATTGATGGACTAACCCATGCATAGATTAAACAATTCAAGGTTGTCATAGTAGTGTAGCGCAAGAAGAGATTAATTGTTTATCGATTGTTCTTGGTGTATATGGATGTCGCTTTGCAATGTTGTTTCATATGATGAAGTTGTGCATGGGATTTTCATGGTAAAAAACAAACCAAAGTGGTTCTTTGCACTCATGCCCTTATTCTTTCATTATAGGTAGGATCATCTGGACAAAAAAGAGGTATAGTGGAGGCAAAGATAAAAGTTGCAATTAATGGTTTTCAAAATAATTCTTAGCTGCCTAAACTTAGAATTATCATTTCTAATGATGGAAAATCAAAAAATAAACCTAATACTATTATAAACAATAATGATTACTTATAGAAACAAAATCATGTCGTTTGTTAGTTTTGAGGCTACAAATCCAATAATAGACTCAAGAGAGACTCTTTTGGGACTTGTGTGGCTAAGATAAACTTATCAAAAGTAACTCACATTGTCAATGTGATGGCAATGGGGTCACAAGAAGAAATGACAGCTTCAATTCTAGGCATTAGAATTTCAATTCCACTTTTCCATTAGATCAATTTGTGATAGGAAAACTTTTTGTATTCCAAGAGACATTGTGAAAACTTAGAAGAAACGAAGGCATTCCTTTATATAGAATGGAGACAAACAAACCTCTATTTATAGGCATAAATTGGAGGGAGCATATCCATAAGTGTAAAAAAAATTTATGGTATATTTATAGCTAAGCTGGTTACTTTATTGGCTTGAAAAATGTGACATACTTGATGAGTATAACATTGCTCAAGATGATAAAGTGCAATCAATTTGGTGGTTCTAAATGGTGTTTACATTGATAAAAAAAAATTCGAAAGATGTCATGACATATATATCTTATTTGTATAAGTTCTAACGAGATAAGAGAATACAACTACCATATGTGAAATCAATCCTAATGAAAGAAAGTGGAACCAATTGCATGATTAATTAAGTAACCATTGGTACCTAATCACCAGATTGAGAATTATTTGTGTAGTGGACAATCCTCATTCCCATAGGCAAAGCTATATTTCCAACCAAAAATCCCATGGAATCTCGTGTCTAGTGTTCAAAAAACATGGTCATCATTATGCCTTGTATACTATATTGGAACATAGCTTACATGTGACTCTATGCTTCACCATATAGATATGTCCAAAATATAGTCCACATAAGTGTTTCAAATCCCTTAGATGAAAAGGGTAAAAGAATGTAGGGTTTTTCTCATCAACATCTCTTCCATCGACTCTGTTGGAATTTCCACTACCATAACATTGATCCCTATGGGTAATAAAATCATATAAACATATAACCTAGGAAATTAACTAACGGATTTTGGTGGAAATAATATTGATAAAAACAAGTATGTATCTTTTGTGCCAACTAGGTATGGACCTTCTAGAATATGAAATTTGTTACTCACAAAGGTAATAGGTTTAATCTTCTTATACTTGGTTTTGAAATTTTTCGAAGGCCGAGCAATCCATCTATTTATTGGTTTGTATGATATCATTCATTTATTAGTGTGTATGTTCAAGAGTAACTCACATCAATGTAATACTTTACATATCCTTGATTTTACTTAGGTTATGGTGAATCACTTGTGTTGTTGTTGTAATCTGCCATGCAAGTAAGAAAGTTGTAATTCTAAGACCTAACTCTTAGGTGTTAACAATCCTTAGTGGATATAAGCTTGTCTGTGTGGATGTATGTAGAGAGTTTTTATCAACAATCATTGTTGTGATTACTTTGTGCTATTAATACTTGGTTTAAGCAGCTTGGTTTTCAACACCCATATTTCAGAATTTTTAAATACGAGAGTTATTCTCAATGAGGATGTTCTATTTTTTCAACATTCCTTGCATAATCTTGAGATCAATGAAAATAATGAATTTGATTGGATTTAAACACAAACAAAAATTGAATCGTCTTCTTTACTACTAGAATTTCCTTATGGCATGAGGGATAGCTAAGTTTTGTCCCTTTGAATGTGCCTAAAGAATACACACATATTTTTTCTCTTTCTACATATTTCTCTATCAAGACACCATCCCATGATTGTATGTAGGCATCGGTTTCAATGATGAACTAACCCTCACATGTTGTGAGAGTAAGAGGATACAATAATTCTAGATGCCAAGGCATTGTCTCCATAATTCTCCAAAAAAAATTCAACCCGTAACATCTAAAACATTTATCTATTATAGTTATAGGGTATCATGGTGTTATGTTTGTTATAATTTAGTAGTATCTTGATATAAATTAAGAGCAAAGTGTTGTAAAATGGAAAATATAAATATAAGGAAATGAGAGTTGTACAACTAACAATAATTAAACAACACAAATATCAAACATGGACGATGCTAGAATAAGATATTTTAGATTGAATTAAAAATGAACAGATTTAGTTGGAGACTTGTAAGAATTATAAGGATAGACACAAAGGCACTACCTCCTACATTTTCAAAAAAATCAATGGCAACAAGCGAGCGGTGGGTGAAATTGTTGTTATAAAGTATTGATAGTGACCCATGCAAACTAGATGTTATAAGAATACTAGAATATGGATCTATTATATATATTATCTATTGAGTAGTGTTTCCATTTCAATAACACATAAGCACTACAAGAGAGGTGCAAAGTACATAATTGAATGAAGATTCTCCAAGATTTTTGAATTTTATGAAAGATTTGCCAAGACTTTGCAAGGTGTTATAATTCAATAAAAGATTCACCAAGATTTTACAATATTTTATAATTTTATGAAAGATTCACCAATGTTTTACAAGGTTTAATAATTTAATAAAATATTCGGCAAAATTTTACAAGATTTTATAATTTTATGAACGATTCACCAATATTTTATAGGATTACATTAATTTATGAAAAAAATTAGCAAAATATTATATATACATATTATATTTTTAAGAAAATATCCCTTAACATTTCCTATGTATCATGGGGATTTGTCCAATTATTATACTTATAAATATAGGGGGCTTCTTAAAATTATCCTTGGCTGAAAAGGTGCGACTTGGCCAAAACTAGAAATTGTTTTGTGGAAAAAATGTATGTCAGGTCCGGGGGGCAAGCATTGTAAACAAACTGGCTCAGATATGTTGAAAGTGGGTCAGATATGTGATGGCTAAGGGTACCCAAGTGAAACAAACCAGCAAAGAGAAATAATAAACTTGCAAAACCAAATATCCAAGAGGATCGATCTAGTGGCGTTACCAAAATTGTAGTGGATATTTCTCTTTGGCTATGTGCAAAAGCACCAACCATATATTAGAGGGATCTAGAGGTAGAGTTCATGGTGCAAGGGAAATCATTCAACCTTGACTTACTTAAAAAACAATAAACAAACTATTTTTTAGATTTTATTTTAATTAAAAAAAGAAATGCAACTATTCATACCTTTGTAAATGGGCCACTGCATCTGTTTGAGGATTTGGTCCAATGGCTTCCATGATTTGGTTCTCCTATTTTCTCCAACTAGGGTTGTTAATGAGAATGGAATCAAGCCTTTGTATGGAGTAAACTCAACATACAATGTGATGTGGAAATATGTGGCAAAAATATGATGTACAAAAAGTGTGACTAAAAATTTCATGTGGGGAGACCTTCACAATGTATTTATAGGATGATCCAATATTTTGTTTCACATGGTATTGGTCCATGGTTTTATGGAGTGCATGGTATTGTTTTGTGGTGTACGACCCGTTCTTATTTTAGGGTTTTTTGGTCCTTTTTTGAGATAATGGGGGTTGTGTTGCAATAAATGCACATCTTCCCTGTATTTACGAGGCAAGGAATAATGATTACTTGGACCAATTTGGAGGCAATTTAATTGTGAAGGTCAAAATGAAGGGAATAATGATGGGATTATGATGTATAATTATGGTGTTGACCATAGAGAACTATGTGGACAATTTTTTGTGTTAACACTTCCAAAATTGAGTTGTTATTTCTCATGCATAGATCATATGTGTCCTCCACGTTATTTTCCCATTAATCACATATTTTGGGTTGATGAAATTCCTTATGCTAAAGAAAATTATGAACAACTGATGACAATGTCAATAATCATGATGATGATGATGACAATGATTATGTCATGAATGATGATTTTGATGATAATGACAATGATGATGAGACCAACAATGATGGTTATGATGACATTGACAATGATGATGATTATGATGAAAATAACTATGACGATGATGATGCTAACGACCTTAAAAAATCTGCCCAATTATTGAAATTCAATAATTGTGATCATGATATTCATTATCTTTTTTATTTTGATCTAGTACATCATTAACATCATTTAGGTAATCGTCATCAACAATGCCATGAATAGTGACAATGGTGGCAATGCCATTAATGATGATGACAATGATAATGACAATGATGATGACAATCATGATGATAATGATGTGGTTATATGAATATGATGACAACAATGATTGTTTTGATGATGATGATAAACTATCAGTCATTTTTTAAAATATTCACCTTGACCAAGGTTTATCTCAAATACAAATGTGTAGAATCCTTCTTCCTATAAATAGTAGATGGTCTAATGCTTCATGTGAGGGATTCACTACTCATGGAGCCAATTATCCATGTTTTTGGGTTTTGGTTAAGTACCTGTAAATATTTCAATCATGATGATTTTTGCAAAGGTAAGGTATTTATTCTAGAGTGTATTTGAAGGGGAAATTTGAGTTGGGATTTGGTCCATATGTTTTTAGCCTTTGAGCCATATCAACCAATGAACTTTGACATTTTAATTTCTATATTTTACATTTCTTTGAAATTTATTAAAATAGTAGTAAATTTAGATTATTGACCATAGGGGCTTCTACGCCATTGGAGAAGTGGAGGCCTCCCACACATACAGAAACCATGCGAAGGGAAAAGAGATCTTAGGGAGTTAAGGAAAAATTAATATAAATGAATGATAGAATAAACAATAATGTTATATTTTATTGCATCTACATCATTGTTAAAAAAACATTATTCTATGTTGTTAATTTTATTGTAAATATTATTATAAATATTCATTGGAAATATGATTGGCTTCTTCATTAATAATGATAATAATTATCTAATTTAAAATATAGTTTATCCAACCACCAAATTGATGTATGATACCATTTTTTCTTTTCAGATACTCTATCTTCCTCTAGAAATGTCACGAGGCGAAGTTTTTTTTTCTTGAGCATCTCGTACAACTTAAGAAGCCTAATTGTCTAGTGGCCCTCAACATAAAATTTCTAGTTGGGTATGACTATACAATACTTATATAATCTAAACTACATCTAACTAACATGTCTTGATGAAACCCAAGATAGGCATATAGAGTGTGCATAATATCAAAGTGCTTATTTCACCATAGGAAAAACCACACTCGAATAACCAACTAGCCAATGTAGGACCGTGTTATCATACATGTAGGAAAACTTGTGATAGTCCTATGAAGCTCATGTACCTAGTGGAAAAATTCTTTCACATACCCTTGATACACATATAAATGGTGTTTCCTCATCATGGATAAAATAATTTCCACCACATTTCTAGATTGTGCCATCCTTCACCAAACTTGCTACATAATGCCTCATTAGTTGTTCATCCGTACTAATATAAACATGCTTGGTCCTCTTACTCCACATAAAAAAAACACACCCTATTAATTGTCTCTTTAATCAAAATGAATTGATCACTACATTTACCAAAATATAGACTCATTGTGCACCCTTAGCCAAGTTTGCTCATTAGTCTCTTTTTCATGCCACTACTAGTGGAACCTCGAGTAGGGTTCTCACATTCTTCTGCACTTGATTTATCATCATCCTTGTTGATGTAGTTCTATTGGATCCTCTCATGGAAGGGGTATTGGTAGTGAAGATATACTTTTTTTTTTGGAATTCCAATGTGGCTCATCATCATTTTCATCATCATTTCCATTCATGTCATTATTTTTATCATCATCATTTCCATTGTCATTGTCATGAACATTATTTTTGTCATAATCATCATATAATCGCATCATCATCAATTTAATCATCATTGACACTATCAACATTGTCATCATTGTCATCATCATCATAATTGTTGTCATCATGCATGCAATTCTCATTTCTATTCTCATTTCCATAATCATTATCCATGACATTACTAAGATTTTTCTCTTTCCCTTGGAAGTAATAATGACAAAACTTCAAACTAGGTGCATTTATCACCTAGAGTAGCAACCCAAATCAATTATATTTCTCTTTTCCTTATCCTATGATATCTAGGTGCATAACTAGAAACACTATACTAGGATGGCTTGAAACTGGATACAATTTCTGCTAACTTTAGTCACAATTTCTAGGTCAATTTCAAAAAAAAGAAAAAAATCATGTGGGTTTTGATGGATTTAATAAAATAAAAGAGCGAAGAGGTGGTGATGGTGGTGTGACGATGTCGGCTGTTAGCACAGATTTTGTTTCGAATGGATTGGAAGAGGTTTAAGGGAAGGAGATATGGCATGGTTTAATTTTTTTTTAATGTGACCAAGGGTTAACAAGGTAAAATTTAAAATTTGATCTCTTTCCAATTATGCATTGGGTTGTCTAACTCCCATCACCTTAATATTTCATTTGACTAATTTTTTCCAAAATAGTCATGTCCTCCATGAGTTAAGATTTATCTCATTATTCCTTTCATTACTACACCTAATCCCACATACCCTATCCACAAAGTCATCTCATAAACCTCATATCCACAAGTCCTTTGTCAAAATTTAAAAAATGGTTTATAGTTATTGATATAAATTTTTTATATTAAAATATTTATATTAATATTTAAATACGAAAATTAATTCACATTGATTTAGTGTTGGCACAAATGTCGAAAAACGAAGGTCACTTCCGCATTTGATAGCCTGAAGTCGTATAAAAAAGGGATGGCATGGCTGGTATCTCCGCATAAGGATCAGATCCTAAACCCATGTGACCGTGCATGCTGTCAAACAATGCCGAGTCTATAATAAATTCTCCTTGGTGCCCTCTCTATTGGATCCATGGTTCCTTTTGCATTTGATCCAGGGATTAAGGGTTATCAATACATATTTTACTATGCAAAATGGTGCTTGGTGGCCATGCTATTATGGGGTGGATTTCACTTGACACGACAGTTTTTGTTCATGGTAGTTCAATATTATACCTTTTAACTTGTTTAACTAACAAAGATCAAAACTGATAAAGATGCGCAACTAGAATTTTACTTTTCTTTGATCCAAATCCAACTATTCCTAATACTCTGCCTAATCTATTATAATATAAAAATACTAATGGAATATAATATCCTTTATTATTACATTTTCAATGGAGTTGGATAGAGGATCCTCTCGGTGGAATTGTTTGAGGGACTCAAACATAATGGTGAAACAGAGATGGAATGGTCAACAACAACAACATCCATTGTCATGAGCTACCATCTTTACTCACTGGAAATGAGCGGGGACGGGAATTGAGAGAAAGAGTGACCAAACAGAGGGTGGCTACCACAATAGAAGTGGCTGAGGGTGGATCCTATGTCAAGAATTTCCACTTCATCATCTTTGAAATATCTCAAAGCATAACAATATCATCAGATCTGTCATTTGTGTGGACGTGTTGAATATTTCATTCCTCTGAACCTTTTCATTTGTGTGGACATGTTTGTTTCCAAGTGAACTTGAATAGTATTTTCCTTGGCCTTCAATTAAGGGGAGTTTAATGGAATAAGAGGGTGGTGAATAAAAAGTTGGAAAACCAGTTGATTTTTATGAAAAAACATATAGCATTAAAAATAGTGATCCCTGAACAAATAAGAGAGTGGTGAATAAAAAGTAAGGAAAACCAGTTGATTTTTATGAAAAAACATAGCATTAAAAATAGTGATCCTTGTGGCACAACTACTGAAAACTAGACGATTACATAATTCCCTGCTAGACAGGGAATAATAAGACTTCTGTCCAAATTTTGTACTATTGTTACAATCCATTTAATTTACAGTCTATTCTCATATTGATTGAAGTGTATTAACTTTGGTTTTAAAGGCACTTGAACCTCCTTATGTACATATCTTTGGTTTAAATTTGATGAATCATGGGATCAGAAACAATATCATAAACACTGCTCAAACTTTACCCAAAGAAACATCGTCAAATCAACAATAGATCAGTGCAAGGGTACTACACCAAAGTGTTTAAAAAAAAATTCAAACACATAAAATATAAAAAATAGTAAACTTGGAGGTCAGATATATGTGTAAGGAAAGATACAACACTCTAACATAGCATAGGAGAAGTGTTTGATGAAAGACATAAATAAGAGAACACAAACAATTAAAGTTAAAAATCGGGTTGGAAATGGTTGGGAATGTTGCAGTGGTATCAATGCTTTTTGATAGAAGTATTTGATAAAATAACTAAGTCCAAAACTCATAACCAGAAAACTTGGAAGTTAGTCAGATCTAGATTGGGACATTACACTTAGACTGTAAATAACATCCTTAATCATCTTCAACTTCAATTTGTAAGATCACCTAGTCAGGGTATGGTTTAGCAGCAATGATGATGTAGGTTCACCCCCTAAAGTTTCACTACCCATGATAACACCATGGTATTATAAACAAAGTAGCTCAGGCCAGCTACAAGTCCTGGTTTATTTTGATGGAATGCATACCCCTCTATTGCAACACGTAGCCAAAGATGGTCCTTATGCATCAAGCATTTCTTAAATGGAGTTTCTTACCCTCTCCAACAAATGAAAAGGGGATTTAAATACACTAATAAGGTTATTCCTGTTTTCTTAGGCTAGTTCTAGAAAATCATATTTTCCTATTCTAGATGTAAGGAAACTTTTGATGTATTTCTTTCTCCTTGCAATTATACTCAATCCCAATTACCAAGTTTCTAGACTCAAGCATGCAATAAGAGACATTCATGTAGCTATGATACTGAATATTTATATGTCGGCTTCAATGTTTATTATGCCAAAAACTAAAACATAATCTATCAATTCGTTATGTTGGGTAGAACTTTATGGTTTACTGGTTTGATCTAGTTTTTAATCCGAGAATTAGCAAAATTATATTGAAATATTCTTAAATATTAGGTCCCATATGCACAACGATCAAGAAAGTATGAGAAATGATACATTTGAAATTCCTCTCCAATACAGATAGGCCTAAAATAATTATGTATATTTCTATATTCTTCATTAAACCACAAACGATTCTCACAAGTAATGAAAAATATTGCTTGTTGAAAAATCTACTAAGGGGGCCATCTAGGACATCAACAAGATTTCTATAGGAAGAAAAGTGGGGAGTCGAGACAATAATTTGAGTGATAAACCAATAGTAGTAAGTCTCTCTAAGTTATCTCTTGTTGGATAAAATAATAGCAAACATTGAATAGATGAAACAAACCAAGATGGAAATTTATAAGCAATTGGCATGGAAATTCATAAGCTATTTGTGTTGAAGTTGTAACAAATCACTGCAATGTTTGAACTTCAATATGAGTGTATAATTAAGGTGGAGTTGCATGGAGTGAGATTTATAGCAAGACTACTGATAGGAAATATTGGTGGAATTGGAGTTCAGAATGAACTCAAGTAGCCATTTTTTAAAGTTTTCACAATTTTAAAAGGAATGAATAAATGCAACATGGTTATAACATAGCCTAAATTACTCATGTTTTCTCATGCACCCATAATTTCAAATTACTAGTCATATTGTGTCAAGGTTAAACTAGCTAACATGGAGTTTCTAGCTATCATGCTTGGGCTCTCACTGTTTAGTTTCTCAAATTGTATTTATGTCAAAATGTGTTGTAACTAGTAATAAGCTTTCTTTCTTTCACAATTGGTACTGAAGTTGCATTCTGTTGATTTTTTTAAATATTAAACTTATGAGTAGATAAGATAAGATGAGATAATTTTATGAATGTCCAACAAATGACCACAAAAATAGGAGCTAGACCAAGTAATATGTCAATGTTTTTTGGATGGGGATAATCACTGTGGTTTGGATGATATTTTCTAATTCTTAATGTGGGATCAGGGTTGGAAATGTTGTTGGGTCAGGTGGAAGTGGAAGTGGTGCCCCTATTCGATGGAAGCACCATAAAAAAGGAAGTGATTTGTTGGGTGGAATTTGGTCTAGGTTTTGTATGTGGCTAGAGGATGAGGGAGTTGAGATGGATGACATTTTTTAAGGATAAGGACAAACATCTCTAATCAGGGTACCTGCAAAACTAGCCAAATTCTTAACCTCTCTCAAAAGCAGCTCCATGAATACTAAAAACACAATGGAACTGCTCTTGGATCTCATAGTAAACAGGGAAGTGGAAAATGAAGTGCTCCTCAATCTCAACCTCTTGCTAGATTGATCAATATAGTGATCTATCTCCACCCTAAGTATATAAGAGGCCACCCTAAATTGGCACAAGGTAATATGAAGAGAATGCACCCAATGACATGAATACTTGATCCTTTTTTGGAGCTTTGACGTTTCATAACTTTGACCAGCACCAGTGTGCCTCTCTATTCTCAGAAAACGTTAAGAATTGGTGTCCTTGACTATTAGTGTGGTATCCTTCTATATTATTATTACTCCAAACCATAGTATTATTACTATCTAGGTTATCCCCTAGCCTTATGTGGATTCTTCTAATTCTTTTTTAAATAACTATCCCCAAGAATGTCCCAATCACTTGCAATTCCTAATTGTAATGATATTTTTCTTGACACGTTTAAGGATTTATGTTTTCATCTAATCATACAATCGAATATGGGAGGTATATTATCCAAAATCTATGATGTTAATAATGTTCCTTATTGCTATCTTACACTTCTTTGTGCTATCTGATTGAACTCCAATTAAATTTTATGATCAACCTACCATTATCTCTTAAGTAGCACCTAGTTTCATGGCTCATTTGCATACACATTTTTGTTGCTACATATTATATTTGCTATCAAAACCGACAATTTAAAAACCCGAAAATAGCATAAACAAAGAAAAAAATAGATAAGAATAGTGTAATCCACGCCTTAATAATGAGTAACATAGATAAATACCAATCCTGTTTCAGGGTGGAACCTCCTTACACAATGTATTGTGTACCCAAGAAAAGACAAGATACTACGATGGCTAAAATGAAAATATATCCTTCATATATATATATAGGAGACCAAGGTGTGCACTAACAACTAATAGACCAACTAATAGACCCAAGATGACATGAATAATATGTAATACACCACAACATAGGGGGTAATGCACCACCTTATAGGGGAAAATGAGCCCAACATTTAGGGCTTAACATGCTCCTTCCCTTCAGACAACCGTTGTCCTCAACGCTTGGATGCATCTATATGAAGGAATCATCTTCCCATGTCAAATCGATGGCTGGTAGGTTCTTCCAGTTGATGAAGTACTCAATAATAACATGATTTTGTATCTATTTGGTCCTTGTTTCAATGATTTGGTCAGGTTCCCATATGATTTCTAGTTTCATCTTGTTTTTTGACATCATTGGGATTTGGAGAACTACTTGCTGGTGTTCTATTTGATCTTACACTACTTGAACTATATATTTTCCTGTCACTGCTTCAACAATCTGCTCGATTTCATTATTCAGGCCCTAGGGGTATTTGTAAGGTATGATGCTAGAAGGAATGCTTCCCATATTTAGTTTAATATCATTGTCCAAATCTCAAATAGGTGGATGAATTATTGGAATATCTTCAAATACATTGTGTTAGCACTCAGAATGTAGCTAAGGTTGTGGAAGGTAAATCCCAAGGTAACAACAAAACCACTTTAAGAAAGGGAGTTGGCTTCTTCCTTTATACAGAGGGATCTCTCACATATTTTTGTGTTATGCATTTTGAGATATATCGCTGATAAAATTGTAGATCCGAATGCTGGCCTGTTGCTGCAAAGATTCATGTGTATTTCGTAGTTATAGTATGTTATTTCCTTTCCCATGTGCTTGTATTTCCTTTTAAACTTTCCATTGTGTGTTCTTCATATCTTGAATAAGTGTGTAATATTTTAGAATTCATATTGTTATGCTCTGGATATTGTTTCATCTATCCACCAATCTTTCTTTCCAAAATTGATGCATAATTCATCTTTTAGGTGCTCTATGTTGATGGATTGTTATTGTTCTTTCTTTATCCCTAGACAAACTTCCATTTGACTATAACTAAGTGCAACCTTTCCTTTGTAGAATTTAACCTACAAAATGTTCTCTAATTCATGAATATTTGTGACTCCATAGCCCAATATATTCTTGCCTTATTTCAACCACCAATTCAATATGAATTTTGTTTTCATTTTATATCTGGCCCTGTTAAAAAGCTATGAGAGATCCCTCTCTAGAAAGGAATAAGCCATATCCGTTTCTTAAAGTGGTTCTTCTATTACCTTGGGATTCACCCTCCACAACCCAGGGTGCAATTCTGAGTGCTAACAAATTGGCGTTGTTGCCAAGGAAAAAAGTGCTAATCATCCTTGGGAGATGACAAAGATTCCAAGAAGAAAGGGTTTTTGTGGGAAAATAGAGACTTTTGCATTTGAAATAGGTTGTATATTTTCCTTGGCAACTCCACATTGATTTTGAGCAAGATTTCAGGATTCATCATGGCTCCCAGGAGGTCGCATACACGAGGTAATCCTAACATTGAAACATTACTAAGCATGGAAAATCTCGAAATATTGCTTAGAAACAAGGGAAAAGAAAAAATAGATATTTCTCAGTTTGGTGCTTCATCTTCTCAAAAATTTCATAGAATTCAAGATTTTGGGCTATTAACCCAAAAATCCCCCACATAGCTCTCTATGGCCTACACCACCAAGGAAACCATCTCACAACCCCCATATCACTCCATCATACCTTCCATTAAACCCCCACACCTCCAAAAGAGCCCAAGGATGAAGAAAAGGGCTAAAAACCCTAAAAAAGAGCCCAAAATAGCCCCCTAGGAGCTAAAGCCCTCAAAAAGGGGCTAAAACCCTAAAAGAGGCTAAAGTTAGGGCAGAAGGGGCTAAAGGCCCAAAAAAAGGGGCTAAATCCTTGACCAAGGGCTTAAAACCCTAAAATCCCTTAGAAAAACTATAAAAGGAGGGTGGGGGGTCACTCTCAAAACACTTCTCCCTTGTGTATTGTTATGTTGCCCGTGGATGCTTTGAGACCTTTACCTCTCAAACCATCCACATTCCCTCTCCTCCACATCCATTCCCATTTGAGCCATTGCTCCCTCAACGAAGAGAGAGAAGCTTCCAGGAGCTAGGGCATGGAGGCCCATTACCCACTAAGAGAAGGTATATTTGTGTTTTATGTGTTTGCTTCTTAGCTATTTAGATTGATTTGACTTCTAACCATTGTTTCTTGCAGTTTTTGTTTAACATTGTTTGCAGGTTTCTCCATTGTAGCTTAGGTTTCTTTTGTATGGTTTAAGGAGGTGGAACCCTAACCCGTTTTCTGCAGAGGGGTTCACAAAAGCTTCCACTTCTTCTTTCTGCTCTTGCTTATGATTTAGTTTAGTTCTAGTTTCTGTCACTAGATTAACTTAGTTTAATTTACTGTTTTGTTTACTTGCATTTCCATTTCATTTTTCCTGTTTTCCAACAGTAGGAACCTACCCTTATGCCCTATAAGCACAAGGGAGTCATTCTTGCTCCTCCAGTGAGGAGAAATCCTCACTACAGCTTTGGCGACCATACCAGGTCAATCCCACAGGATCCCTGGTCCAAAATTTTCATTTTTAAGTTTTTAAAATTTTTGCCCTAGTTTTTCAGGAATCTTATGTTAAATCTATCATAAATCCTATTTATTTCCTATTTTAACCACTACCGAAGCCTCTGCTAGGCCAAACCGAGTCAGACTGACACCAGTACCAGCTACCGTCGACCAGATCTGACTCTGTCTCACCAAAAAAACCCATTCCGGAGCAGGGCGCTCTTGTTGGGGAAAAAGGTGAGACTGGGGCGCTCTTAATGAGCAAACAGGTGCACCTAGGGTGCACTTAATCCCTCGATAAGTGCGACTTTAGCCCAAAAACTCAGGTTGCAGCTGTTTTTGCATTCTGTGCGACCCCTTTGCTCATTTCTGAAAAAATCTCGCGACCCCCTCGCTAGATTTGGTCAAAAATGTGCGGCCTATCACACAGAAGTTGAATTTAAGATTGATAGACAGTAATTTTTAGTTTCAGAGGACTATTAGTGTGGCCCAGCTGCCTCTGTCCACCATTGCAGGTCATTTTCAGTTTCAGTTTGTATTTTCTGCAAATAATTTCATGAACATTGTGTAAATGTTAAATGAACCATTAAGGCTTAATAAAATTAACTAGTCTAACTAAAAATAACTTAAAAATAACCATCTTGCTTCCCCCTTCCTCCTCTACCCAGTCATCACCCTCTGGGGTATTCAGGGATACGACAAAGGGCAAGCTCATATAGATCTAGGCACTCCATGATATTTTTCCCAAACCACTAAAATCGTGTGACCTGGAAGCTAGAGGGGGTAGAGAAGGAGGGCTTCTCACTGCGCTAAGCATCCTCCCTGTTGACCAACCTAACATCTGGGAGGTGACCTGAGGATCTACGGATGGGATTAGTCCCATTGTGTTGAGAGCCCAGCACCTTCTCTTTGTTGAAGAAGAATATTACTGTGAGGTAGACATCTAGTTAGGCCAGCAAACATTCAGGGTTAATCACTATACTTGCTTACAAATTTATGTTTATGCTTGCATACAAAACCATGACATGAAATCTACCATGATGAATTCATAAACAATACTGCAGCAACCAAATACCAGAAAAAACATGCAAACCTACACACCATATCGAATAATTAACCCAACTCAGTTCATGACGCTGAGTAAGCCTTAAAATTTACCAAATTTACACTAAGTTCAATCAATTCTGCAGTCTTTGAGGACATAAGTCCCTGACTGCTTCAACTGTGGGAAGTACTTGGGATTTTCCTAGAAACTCATTGTGAGGAGTACCATAGGAACCCCAAAGTAGCTGGTCGCTAAGAGGAATTTCCAAGCGAAACAGGCAACGACCCCTTCCGATTGAGTACAAGCACCTATGAGGAACAAGCCAAGCGTTGTCTTCTGGCAGTCTTGGTGGCCGGAGACCACCTTCAGCCAATAGGAAGCTATTGAAACCGGGTTCCAAATCTCATACCTACCAGTTTCATACACAAAAGCGAACACAATTGATCCTCCACGATCTTCCTCATGCCTAAGAGGAGAACCACCACCATTTGGAACACTTGATCGACACCGTCAAAGCCGTTCTCAGCGATCTCCCACACCATCAGAGGGCCACACTGCCTCTGATTCTGATTCAGACCCATATTAGTCTGAACCAGACCTCCACACCGCACCATCAAGCCCCATGGCTAGTGCAAACCCAGATCCATTTTCTGGCCTAACCTTAGCAAGTGACCCATGTCCACATCACAACCTGTCACCCACAACTTGGCAAGTGGCCTAAGCACAGTCATGCAGACTATCCTTACCCAAATTCCACCACCCATAGTGACCAGCCAAGCTGGCCCAGTGGTAACACACGGGGGTAGTGGCCCCTCCACACACACTACCCCTCCTGCCACACAGAGGGGCAATACACTGGACACCTACATTGCCCCTACTGTCATACATGGGGGCAATGTCCCTGCCACCCATACCGCCCCCAGTACAGCACTTGGGGGCATTGGCCCATCCGCAATGGTACCACCACAAGCCCCCCAGCTGTCCAGATGCAATATGCACTTGCAAACCCCACCCCCATTGCAGCCCCATCCCACATTAACTTGGGATCAAATCTGCCCTTCATGGCTCATCTGAACTTGCCTGATTTGGCTAGATTAACAAACGACCCCATCTGCCACCAAGATTTTTGGCCACCTATGCCAACTAAGCTGCCATCAAACATCCCCAAGTTTGAAGGCAAAGCTGGGGAATGTCCCCAAAACCAAATAATGACATTCCATCTATGGTTCTCATCCAACAGCATTGTAGATGACTCCATCAGGCTGAGGCTGTTCCAACGCACCCTTACAGGTGCTGCAGCCAAATGGTACATTGAGCTACCACAAGCCAAGTATCCAAACTTCAACTCCCTATCCTTCATGTTCTTACAATATTTCCAACTCCCTGTCAGATATGATGAGGGGGTGGAGATCCTGTTATCCTCTCACCAAAGCACCGCCACTCACATAACTGACCATATCCATGAGTGGTGGCAACGCCGCAGCTTATGCAAAATCCAACTAGATGATAGGATATTCTTGGATTGGTTCCTTAAGACTTTGCTCCCGCCCATCGCAAAGGACATTCCATCTGAACGTCCCCAATTTGAAGAAGAGGCCATACTGAAGGCCCAACAATTTGATCTCATTTATGCCCAGTCTAGATACATGTACACCGTCATTCAAGATGCTCCCTATCCAAGCACCTCCTACTGCGACGCACCGAGGTAATCCAACGCTGTAGACGGCATCATAGGGTCAGTCTCCCAACAACCATAGCCTCGACCGACACCACCTGCCATTACACCACAACCAAGCAACATCGCTAATGTTGCTTACCAAAACCAAGCTCCGGACTATGCTAGAATGATGTCTCAGTCCGGAGTGACAACTTCCTATGCACAACCTTCGCCACCACAGTAGGATCAGGCCATGAATTGGCCAACACAGCATTATGTGGGGAAAATTCCCACATTCGTGGCACCACCACCTCCACAAATATACTATGCACTGCCAGTGCAACTAGTTCAAGCCCCCGCTCCCACTCCTCCCGCTCCATTGGGACAGGTGTTTGCACAGCAAAACCATCCCAACCAGCCTGCCCCCGACAATCAACAAGGGAAAGCTAGGAATAATCGGCCATGCAACCAAGGCAATAACCAACCACAGGGAGGCGTTCAACAACTGAATCCTCCCAAAAATGCCGCAACAAACCGGCCAGCCCAGAACCCCCCACGACCAAATGCACCAAGACGTAACACTCTGTTGCACACAAACCAACCATGCACACTCTGTGAGGCCTATGGGCACTATACATTCGAGTGTCCCTTCATGGTTCGTGTGAAGTAAGCCAATCAAAACGAGGCCCAATAGGCTGCCAATGCTACAAACCAAGCACAACCCAACCCGGTACCTCAAGGACCTCCCCCCATGGTGCTTCAAAACCCACTGTTAGTCCAAGGATTGGTGGCAACCGCACCCCCTCCCTAAGCCAATCCCAATGCTCTGGGGGCACCTCCCATGGCCGAAACAGGTGTTCATCACCTGCTATCCATGACGACTGAAGAGGTCAACTTGCAAACCAGATGGAATCAGTACGGTACCACCACCGAACCTATTGACTCATCAATAGCATCCACATCTAAAACAATCAACTTGCCTCTTTAGCTACCCCCGTTTCCATGCCCCCCCATACGCAGAATCGCCAATAATGCCATAGCTAGAGCTGGAGTCAGCTATAGCATTGTGGATGATTTGGCCCAAACGCCAACCACCATGTCTGCTCTTGAGGTACTTAAAATGTGCCCAATGCAGCGAAAATCCTTACTAGCCACCCTAGGGGTTGTAGACCCCTCCGACTCCAATTTAATCACATTTGACACGGAGAATAGAGAGCCGTGCATGCCCTCCACTATTTCCTTCCAAATCCCGGTGTCCATCCGGAACTTGGTTGTGCACCGATGCATAGTGGATGAGGGGGCATCCACGTGCGTCATGTCTACCTTGGTTTGGCAGAAGCTTGGATCACCAATTTTGTAACCGTCCTCCATGACTCTGTGGGCTTATAATGGACACCCCACTAAAGCCCAAGGAATCCTCTCCCATGTCCCCATCACGTTAGTCGGGAAGATAGTATTGATTGACATCAAAGTCGTCAACGCTCAACTAGACTACAACCTCCTCCTTGGGAGGAGTTACATGTACGCCATGCGAGCCGTCATGTCAACTGTCTTCCACCTCATGATGTTCCCCAATGAAGGGAAGATTGTGACAGTTGACCAGCTCACCTACCATGATCTGTAAGGGTTAACAGTGCCTACCAATGTTATCCCTACCATCACCACCATTGAGCCGCAAGGGGTGACCACACATGCTAACGTCATCCCTGTAACCAACACTGTGGTTGAAAACACACCAGCCTCCCCACCATTGAATGTGGGCCCTGGGTTGTTTACCATTCCCACCATTACGGCTCCTTTCTCATTGGTGTCACCACCACTGACACAAAATCAAACTGCAGACTTGTGCATGGTCTCATCAAGCACTGCTCCACCCAAACAACAACCGTAGCCACAGCCCCAACCACAACCACAACATCATCCGTAGCCACAACGCCAACAACAGCCGCAACATCACCTGTATCAGCAGCATTACATGTAGACACAACCACAACCACACCCCCACATGCAACCAGTTGGGAGTTATGTGGGTTCTCATCTCCAGTCCATACAATTCCCTTCCTCTTTCCCCCACCTAGTGTCATGAGCAAGCCGGTCATGGCCACCTATTGTAGCTGCAATTGTTTTCCCAAATTTTTGAAATTTTGGACCCTCCTCTTAATTTTCATCTTGCCTAGAATAGTTTGGATCCATGAACTCTATTTTTGTTTTCCCTCTACTACAAGTTTGTACTGTTTTGAGTTTAACTGTCTTCATGCTTTTCGGAAAATTGCTTATGTCTGAAATTGCTTTGGGTTGTGGAATTTGGAGTTTTGTTTGAAATATTGCCCTTTGATCTGTGATTTCTTTATTTTTTTTCGGAAGTCTATTTCTCTTTTTCGCCACTATTTCGGAGGTGAAACAAAATTTCATCGCTGCCCATCCAAAAGTAACATTTTTAGTTTGGTTATTCGGAGGCCATTTAAACAACGCATCGGAGCCATAGTTCCTTATGGAGCCTTCGTTGCGGAAGCTGAACGATGAGTGCTCTGCCGGATAGTCTTGACTTCTCCGATGTCGTGTTGTTATTGTTTTGACTTGTTTTGCATTGTCAGAGGTTGGTTGAAGTTTGAGTCAGGGTTGTTTGATCTTTATGAATCCGCTGTTTTCGAAGTGAGACAAGATTTTTGGACCGCTACACGACCTTAAGTTTTTCCGAACACTTAATGTTTTCACAATGTTTTTGCACCGTAGCGGAAAGTTCATGACTTTGATTGAAGGCTGTAGTCTGCTTTTTTTCTGCCATTGCGGCTCCTGAGCGAACTAAGTGTCCGCCATAAAACTGCTCTACTCACCGATGCTTTGTCTGGGTTTCACCGATATGTCTTTTGGCCGTGGGGCCCGTAGTCTTTTCATCTTCTGCCAGTGCGGCTGCGTAATGCACTAACCTCCTGACGTTGATGTCGTTCCGTTCGCCGATAGGGAACTTTTCTGCCCAATGCTTTGGCATTTAGTTCTTCCGAATCAGATAGACTTAATGGTCCTGCGGAATTCGTTGTCCATCTGAAACCCACCGTTGTGGTTGTAAGTAAGACTATCTGGCCGATGTTTTAATGATTCAAGCCGCTGATAAGGTTTTTCCCGCCGTCTTGTGAGTTTTTAACCCCTATGTGGGCGGCGATGGTTTTTTATTCTTGTTAAGGCTTTCGCGACAAGAGCGCAGTATAGGGCCTCATTTTGATGATTAGTTTTGTTGTTAGGATAGTTTAAGTTTATTGAAAAGATGCAGTCCTAATTAATGATGAATTTTTGTTTAACTGCAGACGGACTCAGAAGATTCTTCAGATAACTGCTGCAAGAAGACGTAGCTAAAGGATAAAACTGAGGAAAGTTGGCTGGAAAGTGATAAGCAGAGTTTGTTCTGAAATCAACGGGATCTCAAGAAGGACAAATAAAAGACAAGGCAGAATTGATGGCAACAAAAGCCCAGGATTGGAAAGGGTTCGTCAGTTACCGAGCTGATCCCATTTTATGAAGTACTCATAAGTTAAAATCTGAAATGTAATGCATTATATGAATCATGAGTACTCATGAAAAAGACAAAATTGTGAGATTAAACGGTTTTTGGGCAGCCCAAAGGTCAAACGGTTGGGGAATCCCAAGGGTTTTGTTGTTTTTGTATAAAGAGAGGAAAGTTAGAGAGGGGAGGGACTTTTTCCCAGTTAGATTGGAAGACATATTGTAAGAAGAACTATTTCCTTTTGCAATAAATAATTATAGTTTTCCTATTGGAGAAAGCTTGGTGGAAGGTTCAAATGTTATGCTATGGATTTGTTGAAGAGGAACTATTTCGTTTTCAGCCTTTTGTCCATTAACTATGAGATCGTTCTAACTATTTGAACTTATGTTCTTGTATGAGTGATCTCTGGTTTATTTTATGAAAATTTCCACTATGAGTAATGAATGTTGTTCATAAACAATTGGCTATCTGGTTGTTCAAATATCTTTAAATGTTCATGTGTTTGAAAGAAGTATCAGCTATCTGTGGGTTTTTTATAATGCATGCACAAAATACATTACTCGCTAATAAGTGATAATCTTGCTCCCTAGGGATAGGTTAGGTAGCTGGTTTTAATTTCGTGTTGTTTTTTATTTAGATGTAAGAGAGTCCAAGATGAGAGGTAAGAACTTGCACATCACATTGTGAACACTCCTTGCATTCTCAATCAATCTGCATTTTAGATAGGCATTTGCATGTCATACTTCAAACTAAAAACACAAAAATATACACGGTGGACCAGGCTGCAACCAGTAAAACATCTTATTTTTGTTACTTGACCTACGGTAGCCGGACCGCAAACCGGACAGATTCCCTACACCAAACAATCACGGGCTAGTTGGGAACGTTGACTAGGGAGAATCCCTTGTTGTTGTTGCCTGTGATTTTCTAGGCCTTAATAGTTTCTGGAACTAGAAGGAGGGCCTCCAGTGCATGGCTGGCCAAGGAAACCCGTTTTCTTGAGATTATTCCACCAGTGACAATTCAGAAGGCAGTTTGTTTCCCAATCCAATTCCTAAAGAGAAGGGTAGAGATAATTTGTATTCTGTGGACAATGAAGTTGTTAATGATCTGAGAAGACATACTAGGGCATACGTGAAGAAGATTGGAGGATTACCGATTATCCCTGAATTTCCCATAAGAGAATATAAAAGGAAAGACCGTCCTATATTGGAAGACTTAGTGTTGGTTGGAGATTTGGAAGAACTTGTAGAAACAGCCTTACAGGAAGTTGTACAACCTTTGAATCAAGTAGGCCCAGATACTCCTTATGGTTCTCCTGTTCATACTCCTATTCATTCACCACCTCACTCTCCACCCAGACTCATGGCAGGCATAAACGCAAATCAGCCACCCAACCCACCAAATCCACCACCTGCCTAGAAAGCCAGATCACCTTTAAGCCTAACACCTCCTTTGCATGATTTACATCAATATTTTGAAAAGATGCTGCCCAAGTTTGATCCAAATGAGAAGATGTTAGTAGATGACCACTTACAAAGTTTCTATTTTGCAATCGGAGGATTAAGAGCTAGGGAATATGAGGATGTAGTTTGTAGACTTTTTCCACACACCCTTAAAGGAGCAGCAGCATCGTGGTACTTTGGTTTGCTTGCAAACTCTATCCCTGATTGGGATACCTTTGAAAGGATTTTTAGAAGTAAGTATGCAACCCAAAAAACTCATGCAACTCTCATGAAAGGACTATGCGCCTTAAAGAAAGAAAGAAAAGAGAAGGTGCATAGTTTTACCCAACGGTTCATAGCCTATCTTAAGAATTTTTCTAAAGCTGACAAACCCTTGGATAAAGTCTTGATTGAATATTACACCTCAGCTCTAGGACCCGAGTTGGCCATGTTTACCAAAATGAAGGCCAAACCTACGCTAGCAGAGACTTATGAGGAAGCAGAGAGAGTAGAGGCTGAAAGGGAAAGTATTGAAGATTATCCTGAACGGTCAGGAGAAAAAAATGTTGGGAGGAAAGCCTTGTTGTTTACTAAGCCTAAAGAGGAGCAATCACCAGATTTTGAAGGGATGGTAAAGATGATGCAGAATCTTTCTAACATAATCATAGACTTGGAAAAGAAAAGGAAGCCCAAAAGTTCTACAAGCCTTATTACAAGAAAAGGGAAGATAACAATCAATCCCAACCCCCTCCACACAACCTTGCATCTATGAACCTAACAGAGCTAGGAATGGATAACTTTTGCACTTTCCACCAACAACCCCATTCTGAAAAGAGTTGTCCTCAATGGATAAATTCAATGACGTTGGTTATGAATCATCTTTTGGATTCCAAATTAACTGAAGACAACGATGAAGAAGGGAAAGACAACGATAAATCAACAAAAAAACAGGAGGATGAAGCTATGGTTTTATGGGACTGTGTATCATTGTTTGATGGTGAGGAAGAAAAGGATCTGAGACACAAGGGAATCCTAGAAACAAATGTAATGACCAGAAGCTAGGGGTTGATTAAGGAAAATAGTCTTATGCTCCCGGAGATCAAAAGACTTCAAAAGAATGTTAAGAAATTTCAAAATAGGTCCTCAACTAATAAAATTCCAGATTTTACCATCACCAGTCAAAATCCTAGACAGATCAACGTGCCTACTAGGCCCAATGAAGAAAAAATAAATAATGTTAGATTGAATCTCACAGAACATAATATGGATTATGACATTGTGGAGGATATCAAGAAGGTAAGGGAAAACATCTCATTATTTGAAATGTGCAATGTGCCGCAGTAGAAAGAAAATCTATTGAAAGCACTTGAAGTATCAGAGGAGAGGCTACCCATTGACAATCAGCCCCAAGAAGAAGAAATTGGTGAAGCAAGTATGGGAGGTAAGCCTAAAAGCAAGAATCCACCTTTTCTCCTTACTTTTGAAATTTTCAACCATAACGTGCATAACTGCCTAGTAGACCTGGGAGCATCAGTCAACGTCATGCCCTTGTCGGTCTACAAAAGGATAAATGGACAACCTAAACCATCTACCTAGAGGGTCGTTCAGTTGGATAGAATGAATGTGCAGGTAATTGGGGAAATGGAGGATGTTCTCATTCGCTTATCTTCAAATGATAAGGTGTGTCAAGTCATTGATATTGTGGTGGCTGACATACCAGAAGCTTATGGACTTGTTTTGAGCAGAGATTGGTCAGCAAATCTGAACAGATATTTTGCCTCAGACTGGTCGCATCTGTGGCTGCCATATAAAGGAATCCCAAATCAAATTAAAGTTTTGAGGGAGCCCCACATGAAACACAATGTTACTCAGTTCGAATAAAAAAATGAACCAGTGGATTCTGTTTTTGGAAACTACTTTATTGAGCTAGAACCGAGAAGCTATCAAGCGGAAGAAGCCAGTGGTACATATGACACTCAGCCTGATCTCCTTCAGTTTTCACAGGCTGATGAAATCGATTGTAAAATAGTAGACTTAGCTATAGATGTAGATGTTAATTCTCTCACAGTAGTGGGTAGCGATTTTTAGATGCTTTTCTTTGATGGTTCTAAAACTTTAGAGGGGTCGGGAGCCGGCTGTGTCCTGATTGACCCTATGAAAAATAAAGATTTTCTTTCATGTAGGTTAGAGTTTGAATGTACCAATAACACAGCTGAATATGAAGCGTTGATTCAGGGATTAAGGAAAGCAATTGAATTAAAGGCAAATAATCTGAAAGTGTTTGGAGATTCTGAAATAATTGTAAAACAGATTCAGAATCAAATACATTTCATTTATCCTCATTTAAAATCTTATCAAAATGAAGTATGGGATTTACTTAAATATTTTAATGCATTTAACATTGTATTGATTCCAAGACTTAAGAATGCAGCAACTGACTTGTTGGCCACCTCAGCTATGAGGCTTGTGCCCTCTAATAATCGGTGCTCTGTTGAATTGCTTTTCAGGTCTTCAGTTCCAGATATGATTACCAGTTTATGAGTGTTTGATGATGATTAGTAGATTATAGAATGCTTGACAAATGACGAGGCCTTCAAAGGGGCGATTATTGATGATGAAGAACATCAGGCCGAGCTAAAATTCGATAATTTTATTCCTAAGGGAGTCAGGACTTTAGAATGGATGTTTGATTTAAATGAGAAATTTAGAAGACCAGCGAATGTAAAGACTCATAGCTTGTCTCTACAGTTTGAGTTGATTAATTTGGGCACTGAGATGGAGCCTAAATATGTGAATTTGGGAAAATGTTGCTCCCCAGCTGAAAGGGATAAGTTCATCGTTCTTTTCAAGCAATACAAAGATGTTTTTGCCTGGACGTATGAATATCTGAAGACATATGACACCAATATTATCCAACATGTTATCCCCATCAAATCTGGAATCAAACCTTATCAGTAGCCTTTAAGGAAAATGCATCCAAAATTAGAACCTTTAATCCAGAGTGAAGTTAAGAAACTAGTGGATGCTAGAATTATCTTCAAGGTTAGACACTCGGAATGGGTTTCAAATCTGGTACCTGTGAGGAAGAAATCTAGAGAAATCAGGCTATGTGTGTATTTTAGAAACTTAAATCGCGCTTCAGATAAAGACAATTATCCCGTTCCACCCATGGAGCAGATATTGCAAATGGTTTCAGGTTCTAAACTATTCTCTTTACTAGATGGATTCTCAGGCTACAATCAAGTATTAGTAGCCGAAAAAGGCAGACTAAAAATGACATTCAAGACGAGGTGGGGAACTTTTGCTTACAGAAGGATGCCCTTTGGACTCATAAACGCTGGAGCTACTTTCCAAAGGGCTATGGACATAGATTTTCACGGTTTGATTGGCCGCAGTGCTGTAGTATACCTTGATGACATCACGATATTCTCAAAGAAAAGAGAGGAACATGCATTGCATCTAAAGTAGATTTTTTAACGCTACCGAAAATATGGTATCTCACTAAACCCCAAGAAGTGCGTGTTTGCCATTACATAAGGTAAGTTGTTGGGTCACGTGGTTTCTAATAAGGGGATCTCCATAGACCTAGAAAGGATCAAAGCCATTGAACAGATTCCCTTACCCCATAATAAAAAGGGCATGCAATCATTTATGGGGACAATAAACTTCGTGCGAAGGTTTGTGCTAGATTGCGCTCAAATTATTAAACCTTTGCAGCAAATGGTAAAGCAAAGTGTACAATTCAAGTGGACTGATGTAGATAAGAACGCATTTAGTAAAATTAATATAGCTGTTGCGCACGCACCCTCCCTCAAAAGTTCGGATTTTGATAAATATTTTATTTTGTACACTTTTGCATCTGATGATTCACTAGCAGCTATGCTTACCCAAAAGGAATATGGGGGAGATGAGTTCCCCATATCATTTATGAGCACTGGTCTGCAAGGGGCTGAATTGAATTACCCAGCTGTGGATAAACAAGCTTACACAGTGTTCAAAGCGGTGAAACAATTCAGACTATATATAATTAAGAACCAGACAAAGGTAATAGTTCCACACCCAGATATGAGGACTCTTTTCATACAAAAGGAGTTAGAAGAAACAAGAGGCAATTGGGTAATAGCTCTACAAGAGTATGACCTCGATTTCAAGCTAGCATCCATAGTCAAAGGGCAAGGATTGTGCAAATTGATGACTGAAAGTAAAGACAATGAAGAACATGACTGGGAAGACGAAGCTGAGTTACATTTGATGGATGTATGTCCTCTTTTCACAGCTCTAGACTCTTGGTATCGAGACCTTGTGCATTACCTTCAGGCAGGATTGTTACCGGAACATTGGAATTCTAAGCAAAGAAGAGCACTGCGTCTTAAATCAGCCTCATATCAAATTATTGAAGGAATATTATTCAAAAATAATTATGATGGAGTTCTTCTTAGATGCTTAGAGAAAGAAGATGCGAAGAAGGTAATGATAGATTTACATGATGGGTCTGCTGGAGGACATTTCTCCAGAGATACTACAGGTCATAAAATTCTCAGAGCCGGATACTATTGGCCCACACTGTTCAAAGATGCACACGCCCATGTCAGAAGGTGCGACATTTGTCAAAGGTGTGGTGGAAGACAAGTTAAAGCAGCAGGACCGTTAAATCCTGTGATGATAACAGAACCTTTTGAGCAGTGGGGGATGGATATCATTGGGGAGATAAAGCCAAATTCTTCCCTGCAACACAAGTATATTCTGATAGCAACCGACTACTTCACTCATTGGGTCGAAGCCATTCCATTGCGTAAAGTAAATGAAGATGCGGTCATGGACTTCTTGCAAGACCATATTATGACCAGGTTTGGAGTTCCAATTTCTTTAGTTTTCGATAATGCTACTTACTTTTCCTCGATTAGATTAACTGAATTTTCTCAAGAGAAAGGAATTAAGTTGCATTACTCTGCTAATTACTATCCATAGGGAAATGGTTTAGCTGAATCTACAAACAAGAATCTGATTAGGATTTTAAAAAAGACGGTGATAGAAAATCAGAGGAGTTAGCACTCAGCATTACCAAATGCTCTTTGGGTTGATAGGGTCACCCCCAAAACTTCATTAGGTGTGTCCCCGTATACCCTTGTTTATGGAAAAGAGGCCATTCTACCACCCAATATCATGATACCCTCTTCCATAATAGCTCAGGAATCCAGAGGATCAGATAATGAAGTCTTGCAGGTAAGGATACATAATCTTTTGAAGGCAGAAGAATCTAGATCCAAGGCCAGAGAACGTTTTAAACAACAACAAGAGGTAGTTAAGAGATGGTTTGATAAACACAAGGCTGGAACAAAATATTTTGAGGTGGGAGATTTGGTTCTCAAGTGGGACCACCCCCATGATGAGAAAGGAAAACACATGAAATTTCAACAGTTGTGGGTAGGCCCTTTCCATATTGCGGCAAAGCTTGGCCCCTCAACCTATAAATTGCAATATTTATAGGGCTGGAAAGAGAACTTACCAGTAAATGGTTTAGTTCTCAAACCTTATTTTTCCTGAGTTTTGTTTTTGTTCTTTTTTCTTGTACATAAATAAATTGACTTGGCTGCTTATTTTGATTTATTTTATTTCTGTTTTTGTTTTAGTTTAGATTTTGATTGATTTCAATAAAAAGGAGGCAAACTCTTGGTTGCATGGAGAGAATTTGAATTCTAGAGTGATTAAATTTCTTGAGTGTAAGACTGGGTACTATTGTTTTATCTGAAATAATTTCTTCTGGTTGAGTAGTTTTCCTGAATGGCTATGAACACATTGAAGTCCTACTTAATCCTTGTTAAATAAACCACGATCAAAAGGTCTAGAATACTATTTTGAGGTTCCATCCATCTCACATTTTAAAAATTTCCTAGGGGGTGATAGCAAAAGGCCCATGGAAATGAAGCAGGGTAAACAGTATATTATATATAAATGATCCCATGCCAGGAATTGAATGCCAAAAGGCAGATAAGACTCAAAAACTCATATGAAAGAAATTTGTATCAAAACAAAGTACTGAACCATATAAGTACTAAATTGCCAAAAGTTCTTCTCCGTCCGTGAGCTGAAAGTTGAATACATCTCTCACACAAAAGGACACTATGGATAGAGGAGCCTAAATGAAAATTCAGAAAGAAAGACATGCAGGAGGACTCATATGCAAAGGACAAAAGTCCAAAAAAAAAAAGGGTGCAAAATGGTATGGGAATGAGGAACAAATGAATATTTTTGTTTACCTTATGTTACTATCCTGTGGCGTCCAAGCTGGAAGCTACCTGAAGCCAGAGGTAATAAATGAAACTCATCTTCCTGGCCTCAAAAGAGTTATCTTGACTTGGAAATCTTGTTTTCCTTTCTCCTAAATTGGACTATCATCAATGATTAAAAGTACATATATTTGCCATTTGGGAAATCCATACATCTGGAAAAATTCAACATGTTCGTTTATTGTTAAACAGTCTGTTACTTAAGAAATAAATTGTCCAGAGATCTAGGTTCACCAGGTAGTCACCAATTGTTGCAGCTGCAAATTGTTTTCCCAAATTTTCAAAATTTTGGACCCTCCTCTTAATTTTTATCTTGCCTAGAATCGTTTGGATCCATGAACTCTGTTTTTGTTTTCCCTCTGCTACAAGTTTGGATTGTTTTGAGCTTAACTGTTTTCATGCTTTTCGGAAAATTGCTTATGTCTGAAACTACTTTGGGTTGTGGAATTTGGAGTTTTGTTTGAAATATTGTCCTTTGATCTGTGATTTCTTTCTTTGTTTTTGGAAGTCTATTTCTCTTTTTCACCATTGTTTTGGAGGTGAAACAAAATTTCATCACTGCCCAGCTGAAAGTAACAATTTTAGTTTGGTTATTCAGAGGCCATTTAAACAACGCATTGGAGCCATAGTTCCTTATGGAGCCTCCATTGTGGAAGATGAACGATGAGTGCTCTGCCAGATAGTCTTGACTTCTCCGATGTCGTGTTGTTATTGTTTTGACTTGTTTTTCATTGTCGGAGGTTGGTCGAAGTTTGAGTAGGGGTTGTTTGATCTTTATGAAGCCGCTGTTTTGGAAGTGAGACAAGCTTTTTGGACCACAACATGACCTTAATTTTTTCTGAACACTTAACATTTTCACAATGTTTCTGCGCCATAGCAGAAAGTTCATGACTTTGATTGAAGGTTGTAGTCTATTTGTTTTCCGCCATTGCGGCTCTCGAGTGAACTAAGTGTCCGCCATATAACTGATCCACTCGCCGATGCTTTGTCTGGGTTTCGTTGATGTGTCTTTTTGCCGCAGGGCCCGTAGTATTTTCATCTTCCACCAGTGCGGCTACGTAATGCACTAACCTCCCAACGTTGATGTCATTCCGTTCGCCGACAGTAAACTTTTCTGCCCAATGCTTTGGCATTTAGTTCTTCTGACTTTGATAGAATTAACAGTCTTGCAGAACTCGTTGTCCATTTAAAACCCGTCGTTGTGGCTGTAAGTAAGAATATCCAGTTGATGTTTTAATGGTTCAAGCTGTCGATAAGGTTTTTCCCACTGTCTTGTGAGTTTTTAACCCCTGTGTGGGCAGCAGTGGTTTTTTATTCTTGTTAAGGCTTTCGCGACAAGAGTGCAGTACAGGGCCTCATTTTGATGATTAGTTTTGTTGTTAGGATAGTTTAAGTTTATTGAAAAGATGTATTCCTAATTAATGATGAATTTTTGTTTAACTGCAGACGGACTCAGAAGATTCTTCAGATTACTGCTACGAGAAGACGTAGCTAAAGGATAAAACTGAGGAAAGTTGGTTGGAAATTGATAAGTAGAGTTTGTTCTAAAATCAACGGGATCTCAAGAAGGACAAATAAAAGACAAGGCAGAATCGATGGCAAAAAAATCCCAGGCTTGGAAAGGGTCCGTCAGTTACCGAGTTGATCCTGTTTTATGAAGTACTCATAAGTTAAAATCTGAAATGTAACGCATTTTATGAATCATGATTACTCACGAAAAGACAAAATTGTGAGATTAAACAGTTTTTGGGGAGCCCAAAGGTCAGACAGTTGGGGAAGCCCAAGGGTTTTATTGTTTTTGTATAAAGAGAGGAAAGTTAGAGAGGGGAGGGACTTTTTCCCAGTTAGATTGGAAGGCATATTGTAAGAAGAACTATTTCCTTTTGCAATAAATAATTACAGTTTGCCTATTGGAGAAAGCTTGGTGGAAGGTTCAAATGTTATGCTATGGATTTGTTGAAGAGGAACTATTTCGTTTTCAGCTTTTTGTCCATTAACTGTGAGATCGTTCTAACTCTTTGAACTTATGTTCTTGTATGAGTGATTTCTGGTTTATTTTATGAAAATTTCCACTATGAGTAATGAATGTTGTTCATAAACAATTGGCTATCTGGTTGTTCAAATATCTTTAAATGTTCATGTGTTTGAAAGAAGTATTAGCTATCTGTGGTTTTTTTTTATAATGCATGCACAAAATACATTACTCGCTAATAAGTGATAATCTTGCTCCCTAGGGATAGGTTAGGTAGCTGGTTTTAATTTCCTGCTGTTTGTGATTTAGATGCAAGAGAGTCGAAGACGAGATGTAAGAACTTGCGCATCACATTGTGAACACTCCTTGCATTCTCAATCAATCTGCATTTTAGATAGGCATTTGCATGTCATACTTAAAACTAAAAACACAAAAATATACACGGTGGACCAGGCCGCAACCGGTAAAACATTTTATTTTTGTTACTTGACCTACGGTAGCCGGACCACAAACCAGATAGATTCCCTACACCAAATAGTCACGGGGGGCTAGTTGGGAATGTCAACTGAGGAGAATCCCTTGCTGTTGTTGCCTACGATTTTCCAGGCCTCAACACCACCTTAAGCCTACCCAACTTTACGTTGGGGATCCTGGTGTGGTATCTTGATCCACCATCTCAACCAACAATTCCCCAAGTTGTGTTAACCTTGGTGCAACCTATTGCGGTTGAGTCTCACTCTCCACCCGGTCTGCACAAGCCAACCACTGCACCTGCTCCTGCACCGCCCCAACCCAAAAGGGATAGGGATAAAAACACCAAAGCCACCGCAGAACCATGACAAGTTTCACCTTGTGCCATTTGCAAACAACAGGGCCATCCAACTCAAAATTGCCCTGAAATCCCAGTGATCCGTGCGCATCTGGATGCCATGGATACAAACGAAAACATCCCCGTGGTTGAACTCCCAACCACGCCAGTAGTCAGGAACAAGGCATTGAGGAAAAACCATGCTTGCGCCCTTTGCGGCTTGTATGGACATTACTCCCACCATTGCCCACTAAGAGAAGGTATATTTGTGTTTTTTGTGTTTGCTTCTTAGCTATTTAGATTGCTTTGACTTCTAACCATTGTTTCTTGCAGGTTTTGTTTAACATTGTTTGTAGGTTTCTCCATTGTAGCTTAGGTTTGTTTTGCAGGGTTTAAGGAGGCAGAACCTTAATCCATTTTCTGCAGAGGGGTTCACAAAGCTTCCACTTCTTGCTTATGATTTAGTTTAGTTTTGGTTTCTGTCACTAGATTAACTTAGTTTAATTTATTTTTTTGTTTACTTGCATCTCCATTTCATTTTTCCTATTTTCCAACAGTAGGAACCTACCCTTGTGCCCTATAGGCACAAGGGAGTCATGCATGCTCCTACAGTGAGGAGAAATCCTCACTACATGGGCGGGAAACAAATTTTGGAAGATCCTTGTTAACATCAAAATCTGAATCTGATTTAAGGGAAACATAAATTAATAACAATAGGTTAGAATCATATTTACTTCATTCTCTTTGAAAAAATCTTCAAAAATATGTGAAAAATGAAGAAGGAAACCCTGTTGTACAAAATTTGCAGCCTTATATCCCACCAACTGTTCAAACCCCCCTAGCCTTTCAAGCTCCTCCTCTTGTTACAAATCCACCTAGACAAATGGCTGCTAGGTTTGCTCCATTCGCCTTACCTACTATATTGCATTACCTTCCTCAAAATTATGCCCAAAAAATTCCCTTCTATGATGGGGATGGAAATTTCATAGCAAGAAAGCATGTTCATAGATTTGATGATTATATGGACTTGGAGCTGGTTGATGAAGATGATATTAATATGAGGTTGTTTGTACTAAGTTTGTCAGTAGAGGAAAAAAAATGGTTTATATATCTACCTGCTAGGTCCATTGCCACATTTGAAGCTTTCCAAACTTTATTCTTAGAAAGATGGGGTGATAAGACAAGTCCTTTGTAGGTGATTTTGATTTAACCTTTATTTGTAGTTTGCAAAGAAACAAGAGGCATTGGAAAAGAAACAGAAAAAAGAGGCTCTATGGAACATGTATTTTGATAGATATGTGGCTCAAGTTGGTGCTGGTTTTGGTGTATACGTTATCTCTCCTATTAGGGATTTTAAGTCTCTATCATATAAGTTAAATTTTGAATGTACCAATAATGTGGTAGAGAATGAAGATTTATTACTAGGATTGAATGCTTTAATGGATCTGGGAGAAAAGGGGGTACACGTCATGGGAGATTCAGAGCTTGTAATAAACTGGGTGAATGACAGTTATCAGACCAAACATCCCAGAATGAGGGCTTATATAAAGAGGTGTGGGACATGTTTGGTAACTATTTTACAGAGCAAAAAATCAGAGTGATTTCCAAGTACGAAAACAAAGTAGCTGACTCTTTGGTTGTTGTTGCTGGTAAATTTAGAACTCCCACTGTTGGCCAAGAAATTATAAGATTGATATTAGGAACAGACCCTCCATACCAAATAATTCCAAATACTGGCAAGTATTTGAAAATGATATGTAGATAAAAATATTTTTAGAGTTATCTGGTGAGTTTCTAAATACTCAGATAGATGGTGAAAATGATAATATTTAAAAATTCCAAGAGGCAGAAGAGGGTGAAGAAGAAATTGTTGAAAACAGAAAGCTAAAAAGCTCATTGGGAGGAAAGGATATAGTTCAGTTGAAGAGTAATCATATCCCTAGATGCCTAATCCCCCTAGAGAAGATTTTTAATCAAAATTATGTTTATAGAGATCCAAAAATGAAGCTTGCTGGTGATGCTGTTGAGGAGAAAAATATAGGAACTGAAGAAAATCCAAGGATCATAAAACTATCAAAAAACTTGCCTGTCAAAGAAAAAGAAGATTATGTCAATTTGATGAAAAGATACACTGATGTCTTTTCCTGGAGTTATGAATAACTTAAAGAGTATGATACTTCTTCCATACAACATATAATCCCAATGAAACCTGGTGAAAAGCCTTTCAGACAAAAATTGAGGACATTTAATCCAATGCTGCTTGTTGTTATCGAGAAAGAAATTAAAAAATTATTCAATGCCAAGATTATTGTGACCCTGAGATTTTCCAAATGGGTTGCCAATGTGGTGCCTGTTAGGAAAAAGAATGGCAAGATCAGGCTTTGCATAGATTTCATAAATCTTAACAAAGTCTCTTTGAAGGATAATTACCCTTTGCCAAAAATGGAACATATCTTACAGAAAGTGGTGGGATATGAAAGGATTTCAACTATGGATGGTTTCTCAGGATACAATCAGATCAAAGTGTTTCCTAAAGATCAAGAAAATAATTCCTTTATTACACCATGGGGTACATTTATGTATGCCAAAATGCCTTTTGGTTTAATGAATACAGGGACCACTTTCCAGCGTGCTGTGGACATTGCTTTTGCAGTGGAAAAGGATAAATTTGTGGTTGTCTACATGGATGATATCACTGTGTACTCAAGATCTAACAGGGAGCATATTAAACATTTGGAGAAAGTTTTCCTGAAATGTAAAAAGTATGGAATATCATTAAACCCCAGAAAATCAAATTTTGCATTGGAGGAAGGAAAATTGCTAGGGAACATTATTTCAAAGGATGGTTTAAAGATTGATCCAGAGAGAATCAGTGCAATCCTGAAGGTTCAAGAGATAAGAAGTAAACAGGAATTGCAATCATTCATCGTATAGGTAAAAATTTTGAGAAGGTTTATTCCCAGTTTTGCTGAGATTTTAATGAATATCACTAATATGCTGAAAAAAGGACCATGAGATAAAGTGGACTATAGATGCAGGGAGATCTTTTAAACATATTAAATAGGATATCACAAAAGAACCAATTTTGATAAGTCCTGATTTTAGAAAATATTTTGTAATCTTTTCTTATGTTTTTGATCACACTATTGCTGGAGTATTATCACAGAGAAACAATCAGAATGCAGAACAACCTGTAGCCTTCTTTAGTAAAGTGTTAAGAGATGGATAGTTGAAATATGACATTATCGAAAAACAAGCATATGATTTGATTAAATCTTTGAAATATTTTATAGTTTATGTTCTTCATTCACATATCATTGCTTATGCTACTAGTAATGTGGTGAAGAGCATCCTTACATAGCCAGATTTAGAAGGAAAAAGAGAAAAATAGATTGCTGTGTTACTGGAGTATGACATTGAAATTAATCCCACCAAGTTGATTAAAGGAAAAGGACTTGCAAAGATGATGCAAAACTCCAACTGTGAATCCTTGCAACTAAATTTCTTGACCAGTCATTCAAATCAACTTGATGCAGAGGTGCATATAATGTCTGATTTCTATGTATCTCCATGGTGTTTTGATATTGTGTATGTGTTGCAAAATTTACAGGCTGTTGCAGGGTTAAGAAAAACAAGAGAAAGGTCAGTAAGGTTGAAATCTTCCAAGTTTTTTATTCTGAATCAATACCTTTATTGGAAAGATCCTGGTGGTGTTTTACTCAATTTCCTCTTAGAGAATGAAGCTAAGAAGAATATGAAGGAATTTCACCAGGGAGATTGTGGTGGGAATCATTCATGGAAGTTGACAGTAAACAATATTTTGAGAGTTGGATTTTACTGGACCTTAATGTTTTCAGATCTTTACAAGGAGACTACTGCATGCCACCAATGCCATATCTTTGATGGTAAGAGGAAAGTGGTCCCACTCCCTCTCAATCCAATATCAGTAGAAACACCTTTTTAGCAGTGGGGGCTGTAATTTATTGGGGAAATAAATCCAAATTCTTTAGGACAACATAGATGGATCTTAACAACAATTGACTACATCACTAAGTGGATTGAAGAAATACCTATAAGGAGGGACATAAATGCAGTAATGATGGATTTTCTGGAAGAGAATATTTTGGATAGATTTGGTTGTCCCAAAAAAATTGTGACAGACAATGCACCTGCTTTTAAATCTAAGAAAATGATAAGTTTTTGTCACAAGCTCAATCATTCTTCTGCATACTATCCACAGGGCAATGTACTAGCTAAATCTTCAAATGAAAGCCTCGTGAGAATAATTAAGAAGCTGTTGGAGGATAACAAAAGAGCTTGGCATACAAAGCTGAAATATACTTTGTGGGATGACAAAATCAACACAAAAATAACAATTGGGGTGTCCCCATTCCAATTAGTATATGGAGCTGAGGTGACTTTTCCAGCATATTTGGGAGTTCTAGTCATGATGTTATTACAGGAACAACAGGATGAACCAAATCATGTGCAAAGAAGAATAAATCAGATCATAGAATTGAATGAGTTGAGGGACAAAGCCTATGGTAAAGTGCAGGTACATCAAGAAAAGATGAAGAACACTTTTGATAGGAAGGTAAAGGAAGAATAATTTCAGATTGAGGATTTGGTTTTGAGGTGGGAAGCTCCTAGGGAAGATAAACATTGGAAATTTGATCACATGTGGGTAGGTCCTTATATCATTGCAGCATATAGAGGTGAGAATGCATTCATTCTACAACATCAAGATGGGTCTCAGCTAAAAGGATGTCTAGACAATGGACGGTTTTCCAAACATTACCAGCCTTGAAGGAGGAGGTGATTTTTGTATCATAGTGTATATATTTATTTACTTTTCGAATAGTACAAATGGTGAGCCAAAGGATTTGAATCCCGAAGAGAAGGCCCTAAGATGTAGAGGGATAGGCATGTTTCTATTTTTCTTTAATTTTACTTGTAGAAAAGACAAAAATATGAAGTTTGAATTCTTTAAAGTTGGGAACAACTCAATGGATTTGGCACCTGGTCTATGAGGTTCTCTGCTACCTCGTAGGGAGGATAGCATCTTGAGTTGGAGCCAGTTGTTAGCACCATTTTTGGGCTAAGTAATTGGTAAGGGGTTTGGCCAGTAAATGGAAGAAAAAGGTTTGTAAATTTTCATATCATATGGCCTTAAAGATTATTGATAAGGGTCTGCACGTGTTTGAAGGGAAATTTCTAGATTAAGAGTGACAAATACTTAAAGAAATTCTAATTTTTGACCTTGAAATGCATGTAAATGAAGAAATCAGATCCTAGTTGAATGCTGACAGGAAATAGACGGCCTGGATATGCAACACAGAAAATCAACGGCCAAGAATAATTTTTGCCAAGGCAAAATCGAGAGCGGAAAAGTAGAAAAATAAGTTTTGGAGGTGAAAATTGGTAAACCTGACTTTCACTTTCCACAGCCCGAGATCTGACAGTTTGCAGAGCTTCCTCACAATTCTATGGTCTAGGGAAAAGCGGGAAGAAAAATGGTGGAAATAGAAAAGCGAAAGATACACAAGTTTGTTCATAAAGAGTTATTACTTTCACCTTCCTCTTTCTGCAGGCCGAGATCCGATGGCTCAGAGCGCTTCCTCCAAATATCCACGGATTGGAAAAGAAAAAGAGGGCAGAGATTAGAAAGAGGAAATACCAAAATATTTTATCGTGAAAAGTTAAATTCCTGCTTTTTGTGATCCGCAAGATCTACGCTTGAGAGAGATTCCGCAAAGATAAACGATGCAGAAAGAAAAGGGCAGAAGCAGAAAAGGTAAAGTTTCGGGTTGGAAAATTGGAAAACCTGACTTTCGTTTTTCGTAGTCTAAGATCTGACAGTTCAGAGAGCTTCCACAAAAATCAATGGTGTATAAAGGAATGAGAAAGAAGAAGGAAAAAACATCAAGTTTAGCATCATAAAAGAAGAGATCCCGCTTTCCATAACCCGCAGCTTGACCTTAGATCAACGACCGAGAATGAATCTTGCTAATATTGACGGTGCAGAAAAGGGGAACATGCGCATAGGATAAATAAATGTCTCGATATGCGGAACTTGATAGGCCCCACAAAATTCAATGGCCTAGATCACCCTAAATATCGGATCAACGATGGAGATTGATTTCGCTGATCTAACTTGCACGAAGAAAATAACTTTCCATATATTTGGAATTGCTTAAAGGGATGTATGTTTCAACGGTCAAGATTTATGGTGGAGTAATATCAACTACGGAGGTGAATTCTGCTGATTCAACATACACAAATTAATGAACAATTGAAATCAGCAAAATTAGGTGCAAGGTGCATATTTCAACGGCTCATATCAAGGTTTGATCTAGATCCACGACCAAGAAAAATTCCACTAGTTCAAAGTGTCGTTGCTTTAACTCTCCAGAATTCAGCGGAATTTTATAGAGCAAGTAGGGTCAGACATGTGTCTTCATATCCTTGTTTTGATTAAAAGATCAACGGATTAGAATCAATTTCGTAGGTGAAGATGCACACATAGTTTTGAAGTTGTTGCACGTCGTTGAATATGCTTTGAAATGTCATTATCATCAAGCAAACATGGTTTCTAGTTGTTAAAACTATCAAATTGATCTACCATGCATGTTCCAGCATGATTTTCTGTTTGGTTTATGATCATGGAGAATATGCCACATCAAATATTGTTAAGGTTTTCATTCCCATGCTACAACTATTTTCGGCTCTGTTTCAAGGTTGGTATCAAGATCCTAGGACACTATAAATATACCCTCAATAGAGGAAGTTGGGGTTGGATCTTGTGAGAATTTTTTGTTATGCATTTTGAGATATATCGCTGATAAAATTGCAGAGCTGAATGTTGTCTTGTTGCTCCAAAGATTCATGTGTATTTCGTAGTTACAATATGTTATTTCCTTTCCCCTGTGTTTGTCTTTCCTCTTAAAATTGCCATTATGTGCTCTTCATATATGAAATAAGTGCGTAATAGTTCATAATTCATATTGTTATGCTATGGCTATTGTTTCAGCTATCCACCAATCTTTCTTTCCAAAATTGATGTAGAATTCATATTTTAGTTGCTTTGTGTTGATGGATTGTTCTTGTTCTTTCTTTATCACCAGACAAACTGCCATTTGACTCTAACCGAGTGCTACCTTGCCTTTGTAGAATTTCACCTGCAAACTATTTAGTAATTCATGAATATTTGTGACTCCATAGCCTAATATATGCTTTCCTTGTTTCAACCACCAACTCAATCTGAATTTTGTTTTTATTTTATATATGGCCCTATTAAAAACCTGTGAGAGATCCCTCTCTATAAAGGAAGAAGCCAACTCCCTTTCTTAAAGTGGTTATGTTTTTAGCTTGGGATTCACCCTCCACAACCTAGGGTGCAATTATGAGTGCTAACAGGAATGATGGTCAATTATTGGAGATGATATTCCATGAGGAGAGGGGATCAAGCATGTTAGTAGGGAGAAGAATTACCTAAGAAGAAATAAAAATATTCAGAAATAAAAAGTTTAACAAAGTTGATGATATAATGCTTTGTATGTTGAAAACATTATTGTTCTAATATTAATGAAGGTAATTTGAGATGGAAATTGCTATCAAGTCTCCTCTAGAGACTGGCCACCACTAGAGTGACTCTACTTTAGAACATGACCATTTGGTGTTATATAAAAATATCACAACATCAAACAAATTCTAAAACTAGAACAAGTAAAGAATAAAAAGACAGGACATGTATGTATGTATGTATCCCAAACAATCGAAAACAACCTTATAGAAGATGGAGAAAAATTGTAATTCAAATGAATAGTAGATAAGGGAGATTGTAGAGGCAAGTCTTCCCATTGCCACAATATAGGTCGGGCCTGGATTTCCTTACTGAGCGATTAGATACTGCTTAGAGTTTAAGGGAATATCATCTTCAATATCTTAGCCAAGAGTTTACGGGCTAACTAAAAATATTGGAATTACATGAATCCATAATGCTTCATAAAGGGATCTTATGGCAAGTCTACTTAATAAAGGTTTACATATTTTTTCCTAAGTCTGTGTCCTCTAACTGTTTGACTCAACGCAATGAAATGTATGCATAAAGTGATAATGAGTTGGAATAACTCTAGAAGGATCACTAGTAACTCATGATGAGTTGAGAAGACTCTGAAGCATCAGATTTAATTGATGATGAGTCAAAATGAATATGGATCCTCAATAGTAATTGATGTTGAGAGAAAACCTTGGAACACCAATTTTCAAGACGAAATTATATGTGAGGCATATCCTCGTGATAAATTTGAAAAAATAGATATTGTACTATGTTGAAGTCTTATGTATTGGACGTTATGTTTGGAATCATGTCATAACAACTTGATATGATTGTTATATTCTAAGAATCAAGATAAGTGTAATGACTGACATGTGCATTGCTACCTAATTTTAGATTAATATGTGTTTAATATTTTATGAAAATCATTTTAACTTATGATTATGCTATGTTATATGATGCATTTTGAGTAAAATGAAAGAAAAAGATTTTCCATGGAATAAAATACAATATGTTGCAAGAGAAAGTATTATTTATTATTCTTCACTTTGAAAAAGGCATGTTTTGCATAATATGTATGCTAATGATTTGGAAACTTCTAGAATTACATGTGTAAATCACTGGCCAGAAAAAGAAAGAAGGCATGAAAGATAGTTGAAGTTACAAAGCAAGTTTGAAAGGAATGAACATTGGGGATGGTGTTACTTTTAATGGGGGTAGCATGTAACAAATCTTATGTTACCTCAAATCTACTACAACCATAAATACGAAGACACAACCATGACAACAAAGTACTGCAAGACTTAAGTTTTGTGCATTTCTTAGTTGTAATTTTATTAGGTAGAGTTAGGAGATTGAAACCTTGACTCAATTAAATGAAAGGGGCATGAATCCACTAGGGGGAGGAGTAAATGGTTGGGAAGCCATGTCATTTTATGGTGGGTGTCATATTAAGTGTCGCAGACACTTGATTAAAAGTAATTGTGCACTTGATTACTTGAAATTTTAAGCTTCTTCCTACACTCTCACATTAGTGGCTAATTGTCGTAGGGTTTTAGTGAGCTCTTAAAGTCTAGTTAATAGTATAAATTGATGTATTATTGAATTGTTATTAATAACAATTCATTTATGTTGCTAGATATGATTAATATCCTAGCTTCGTTTGAAAATTTATTGATAATAAATTAGCTATAGAGGAATGTAATATCTAAATAGTCTGTTAAATAGTCTGTTCTCATATACTAACCAATCATTTTAATTTGGAACATATAAAATTATTATGTATTATGTTTACGTATTTCTCTTTATGATATTATCATCCTTATCTATTTAATATGATCTTTCTCATATATAAGTTCACTCATCCTAATTGTGATGCCAATCTCCTTTCACAATAGTTATTTTTCTAAGAATATTGGTAAAGGATATGGAAGTTGATGTCTTCCCATAAATCAAATATTTCAATATTTTGATAATTAATGTATTTATTTTAATCAATTAATAATTACTTTATGTAATTATTAATGGCTTACTACATCAAAATAATAATAATACTTAATAGTATTTGGGTTAGTGATACGACTTAATTATTTTAGGACATCAATGATATTTCCTAGATTACAAATATAATTGCGCATGAATGAAATCAATATTGATAGTAGAAAAATAATGGTGGATGCTACAAGAAGGGGGAGCTCACCGCAGAGAGGTATTGGAAATTATCATCAAATGAAATAAAACAAATAACTGATAAGTTTCCACATTCTTCCCTCTTTTGTGATTTGAAAAGATTATTTTGAAGAGAAATGTTTTGGTTGTCTAGGTATTAGTATGGTTTGAACGCATATAAGGTACAATAATGTGATTGCAACTGATAGGCTATGAAATAACTAGATTTATTTATATATTTCTCGAGATGAATCCTTTAAATAAAACGTTTTTGGGTTTCTTGGTAAATGGATTTGATCTAGAAAATGTGCATAAGGTTAATCTTTCAAAGAAAACATTTTTGGATTTCCCTATAAATGGTTTTGATCAGGAAATTGTGCATAAGATGAATCCTTGCCAGAATTTTTTTTTTGAGATTTCGTATAAATGTTTAAGATATGGATTTCCTGAGAAACGTTTTTACTCAGACATTTTGTTAAAAGAAACGTTTTTCCTGAGATTTATTAAGAAAGTTTTTCCTGACATTTCTTAAAAAAGTTTTGCCTGATATTTGTTAAAAATATTTTTTCCTAAGATTTATTAGAAACTGGAAAAGGTTTTTCCTAAGATTTGTTAAAAGAGTTTTGCCTGAGACGTTTTTCCATAGATTTGTTAAAAAAAGATTTTTCCTGAGATTTATTAGAAATTTGAAAATATTTTTCCTGAGATTTGTTAAAATAGTTTTGCCTGATATCTGTTAAAAATTATTTTTCCAAAGATTTATTAAAATTTGGAAAATGTTTTGTGTGAGATTTGTTAAAAGAGTTTTGTGTGAGATTTGTTAAAAACGCTTTTGCGTGAGATTTATTAGAAATTGGAAAATGTTTTTCCTTAGATTTGTTAAAAATGTTTTGCCTGATATTTATTAGAAGATAAAAATGTCTTTGTCTGAGTCTTGAAATTTTTTTTCCCAAATTATAAAATAGAGAAGGTTTCCTGAGTTTTGTTAAATATTGCATGCCTAGAAGAAATATGATCTACCTGAGATATTCAAATAAAATGTCTACTTGGGTTTTTATTTTAAGTATTGCATGTCGAGAGGAAAAGCATGTCGTGGGTTAATCTTGAAAGGATACATATGCCTGTATTGTGGGATGGGAGGAATCCCATGCCAAACTGAAATGTTTTAATGATTTAAACCTCTAAGTTTCATAAGAAGGTTGGACATCTTTCCTTGGAGAACAACCCATTAATCCATGTTAATAATTTCACTCGGCATTACGTAAGTAGAAAATGTTTGAATGACTAAACATTTCATTCCCTAGAAGTTGGGCATCTCTAAAAAAAAAATGTTCTCATGCAAAGAAAGCTTGCTATGTTTTGTAATTAAAGGTCCAATTTGGTTTTTATTGGAAAAGGTATTTATAAAATTAAATATCCATGGAGAATGGATGCAAAGTTAAATATTATGATTAAATGAATAGATTAAGGACTACTATCAGGTTTGGTGAACAAAGTTAAAGAATATTATGTTGAGAACATTTTAAAAAAAAGATCATGAGTCCTCTGGTGTGAGGCCTCACTTCACCTAAAAACCTAGTAAGTGGAACAAGTATAAAGATTCAAATAAATATTTTAGAAATGAACTCAAGGGGATAGGACTCCCTTGTTCCTTATCCTAGTGGATTCATGCCTGCTCGGGGGTGGCCCTTTGGTGGACGGAATGAACGTTGGATAAGTTCAAACGGATGGGAGGAAAGTCGAAGTCAAGCTTTCAGTCACCCAAGTAAATATGTTTCGATAAGTTTCCTTTAGCCGCAGGTGTCTACCTTTTTAAGATAAGTACCTAACGATTGCTATGATTAATTAATATGTTTTAGGGTGAAGTTAATTAAATAATAGATAATTATGATTACTCCTTCTGTATATTATACTTGTTATAAGTTTGAATTGTTATGTTTAATAAAATTCATTAAATGTCGTTAGTTTATTAAGATTAATGGTTAGATAATCATTTATGACTAATTCCCTATCTTGTTATGTTTATATATGTATTTAATATAAAAGTGTAGTGTATAATATGTTTCAGATCATATTCGGAGAAAAAAGAGCTTCGAGAGATTCAACTTGTTAATAAGCACGTATGTGAAAGTTGTTTTGTTAAACTAGTCGTTAATTTCATATGATCAGATAACTACGTGGTTGTTGTTATTTTGAATATATATTAATGATTGAGAATGGTTTATTTTATTCCCATTTGTACTAGATGTGTGAAAGGGATGTACATTATTGAGGATTTAATAACTATTCTTAAAGATCTTTATTTGGTTGTAATAATTGATGTTGAGAATTCACAAGATCATTATACTTAGTATAGTAAGTCAAATTCATGACTATAAATTAATTTAGTGAGTGTTAAATAATTTTGCATTCATATTATGGTTGATATTAGATAGTATGTGCTCAATTGAGTTTCAAGTAAAAACGTTATTTGAAATGATCGCATCATAGTGAATAAGATTAAGTTATATATTCAAGATTGTATTTATATTAAGAGTAGTCGGTTGAAAATTTTTCTCTCCAATAAAGCTCCAAGAAAATTTAAATCTTCTCTCGGCCTGGTTCGCTGGTGCCTTTGGCAAGTTCGTGGCTCTACCAGGATTTCCAATTGGCTCAAAGGTTGGTGCCTTCTTTTCTATTGTGGGTTATCTTTATCTTTGCAAGCTCAATTTGGATTATCTTCCTGTTGCAGACTCTATGAGGATTTGAATAATTGCTTTCGGCTTGGTTCGTTGTTTCCTTAGATACATGTTCGAGGATCTATTAGGATTTCCAATTGTTTCAATTTTTGGGTATCTTGCTTGCTGCTGTCGGTGATCGACTTCTCTACAGGATCGATCAAGACTCTCCCTAGTTTTTTATCCATAAACTTTCTCTCCAAGAATATTATTCAAAAAAATTCTTCAGCTATGTTCTGGCTTGCCCTCGTCGTCTGGTTTTCTAGTGGAGATTGATCTGGGGCATTGTATTTTTGTCCTGATTCATTCTCCCTACTCTTTGGCGTTCTCTAGCTCTGTCTACAAGTCATTGTGTGATAATGCGAGGATTCTTGCTTCAAAAAGATTCTCCTTTGTAGCAGATCTGTCTACAGTGTGTCTCTCTCTTTTGGTGTGCTTTGCGATGGCTGCCCTGATCTTGCAAGTTGGGTGTGAGCTCCTTGGCTACTCTTTGCCTTGAACTACTAGTTTTCTTTTGTAGGTTTGTGGCCAGTTGTGCCTTCTCTCTCATGGATGCTGGAGGGGATCCTCCTCCTCCTCTCCCTCTTGAGTTGGATGCATTCAAACAACTGGTTGCTTCATGTGGCAAGAAGAAAGGGGGTCCATATACGCAGAGATTTGTGAACAAGGTTGATATTCCCTGAGTTGAACTACCTGCTGAAAGGATCTGCCAAATGACGCTAAATATTGCTGAGAACGGACTCATCAAGAAATTTACAGGTCTCTAGCCTTCTCCTAAGGCTATTGATTGTTGGGATCAGAGAAATTGGAGGCCCTTAGTAACTGAAGGCATCCGAAATAATTTTGTTGGTAGAGGATACTTTGCCTTTGTGTTTAACTCAGTCAAAGACCGTGATCTCATTTTTCGAAATGTACCATACTTCATGGGCCCTCCGGGGATTTACCTAAAAAATATGACTCTTGATTTTGACCCTACCCAAGATGTTTCATCCACAGTTCCTGTCTGGGTAAGGATCCCTCACGTACCTTTACACTGCTGGAACTCAGATTCTATGGAAACCATTGGGAATAATCTTGGAAAATACATAGATAGGGTAGAAAGGAAAGATCAATATTCATGTGCAAGAATATGCCTTGAAGTTTACTTGTAGACTAGACTGCCAAAGGCAATCAAGCTAACACTAGCTGATTGGTCTCACATTCAAGAGTTGGACTATGAACAAATTCCTTTCAAGTGTCGATTCTTCCATGGTTATGGTTATTTTTCCTGAAATTGTAAGAAAACAACAAAAGGGGAACTTGAAAAAGAGAATGATGATCAGTGGACCCAAGTTCAGAAAGAAGAAACTTCCAATCAGGACCCTAGAAAGAAAGGTAAAGAAGGAAAGAGTATGAAAGGAGTCATTGTTGTTGGGAAGAATCTTCCTAATCCTCAAGTTGTAGAAAATCCCAATGCATATTCCAATCATTTTGTTCTTCTTAGTTCACCTGAAGCTCCTATTCTTGAAGAGGGTGAACTGCAACAATTCAAAGGGCAGTATGATGAACCCGAAGTAAATACTGGACCAATAGAACAAGATGGAGCATCTAAACCGAAACTACTTAGGGTAGGGAAATCCTTGCAGCAAAATCATATTTCTCCAAATGGAGCCAAAGATTCTCCTTTGTATGTAGATATAAATAGGAAGAAGTAGGCTGATAGCTCAAGCTCTTCTGATGAATATTCAATTGAGAAACTTTCCAAAAAGGTTGGCAAGAAGTCTCAAAAGGAGGCTCAAGAAGAAGAGGCTTTGAGGATAATGCAAGGCAAATAGTCCACCATTGAAATGTCGTTTGTTAGGAGCAAGAGGACTAGTCCCCCAAAGGGAGTAATCACTCCCTCCCACTTGGGTAAATAATGCATATCACATCTTAGAATTGCAGGGGATTAGGGAACCCAATCAAAGATGAAGTGGTCAAAGATTTAATAAGAATGGTTTCTTCTGAAATTTTCTTGCTTCAAGAGACTAAGATAGGGGGTAAGCACTTCTTATCCTTAGCAAAACAAAATGGAAATTGAACACTAGCAAAGCTGTCATTGCGAGAGGAACCTTTGGGGGCTTAGCTTCTCTATGGTGTGATGAAAAATTCCAGTTAAAAAGACGGTTTGTCACCCAGCATTGGATTTTTACAGACCTCTACCATATCTCTAGTAAGATCTCTTTGGCCCTCTTTAACCTTTATGTTCCAGCCAATTTCAATGAAAAAAATATTGCTGGAAATCGCTATCAAACTTCTTAGATTCTAATTATCCAATAAATACAGTAGTAGCAGGAGATCTTAACATATCATTAGCCCCGAATGAGAAAAAGTGTGGACTCCATGGTAAGGATCAATTTCAAGACACGGTGGAGTTGATCCAAGCTTGTGATATGAATGATTTAAAACCCAAAACATGACTCTTCGCGTGGTCCAACAACAGAGTTGGTGCAACCAAAATTACTGCCCATCTCGACAAGTTTCTGGTTCATAGCACTTTGATGGATGGAAAATTCATTATCTATTCAAAAACATTTCCCAAACTCACGTCATATCATCTCCCCATTTCTCTGGATTGAGAGAGACATTTTTTTGGATATTGTGTCTCAAGCGTGGTCTTAGTATGTTGATGGATCCCCCAGTTTCGTCTGGGAACATAAACTTTAAAAAAATAAATATTCTTTGAAAAATTGGGTTAAAACACCTCTGAATACTCCAACCATCAACATGCAAGAGAGAGTGTTCGAGTTATCAGCGATTCAATTAGGAATGGAAGATAGTGAAGTCACTAAATCTCAGCTAGCTCTAGATTAGTTCTCCAGCTGAAGTCTTGAAGTCTCTGGTTGCAGGAGGGTGATAAAAACAATGCCTTCTTCCATCATCAATGCAGGGCTATACTGTCTCAGAATCATATTTCAGAAATCTCTATTGGTGAGGTGGACATCATTAAAGGTCAATATCTTCTAAAATAGGCTACAAGTAGGCACTTTCAGCTCTTGTTTCAGTAAGACGGACTCTCTGATGGTGAAGTGCTTATAGAATTTTTAGATAACGTACCTTCTCTTGTCAACACAGAGGATAACTATGATTTAATGAAACCATTCTCTGAAAAGGAAATTTTGGATGTCATTTGGGCAATGGAGGAGGATAAAGCTCCTGGGCCAGATGGATTTTCTTTCAATTTTTATAGAGTCTGCTGGAACATTATCAAATCAGATCCGATTCACATGGTGACAACCTTCCAAAAAGAATCTAAAGTGGGAGGGTGTACAAATTCTACATTTCTTGCTCTAATTCGAAAGGAAGTTAATCCTTCTTCTTTTGATAGGTTCTGTCCTATTTCGTTGTGTAATGCCTCTTACAAGATCCTAGCCAAACTCCTAGCCAATAGATTCAAGCTCTTGTTAGGTAATTTGATCTCTCCTCTTCAGGGGGGATTTGTAAAAGGAAGACACTTAGTCGATAATTTAATCCAAGTCCAAGAAGCTCTCCATTCAAGTTTCCAAAGGAAGTAGAAAGGAATGTTAATTAAGCTGGATATGAAAAATGCCTTTGACCGAGTAAATCTCCCCTTCCTCTATGAAATCCTTCTCTCTTTTGGTTTTATCTCTCAGTTTGTGAATTTAATCAAAGCTTGTACAGATAGGCCCTGGATTGCACCTCTTGTTCATGGTATACCTACATTATTTTTCCAAGCTACAAGTGGTCTTCACTAAGGATGTCCAATGTCACCTTTTCTATACATCTTGATGGCAGAAAATATTACTAGAAAACTTTCAGTTGAAAATGAAGCTGGTTACATCCTGAGCATTAATATTTCTAGGGGAGTGGACCCAATAAACCATGCCCTCTTCATGGATGATTCTCTCCTTCTAGGAGGGGCCTCATTGAAGATTGTCTGGGATTTCAATGAAATTCTTCAAAAGTTCTGTCTAATTTCACGAGCCTTGATCAATAATAAAAAAGTGTTGTTTATGGCTAGAATGTAGATCATTCAGCTATTCTTCGAATAGAAAACTTATTGGGCTTCCTTAGATTTGACAAGTGGGAGAAGAAAAAGTACTTGGGGTTTCCTTTAACTTTTGGATCATCTCCTCCTTCTCTTTGGCTCGAATTTATAGCTAAGATGAGAGAAAAAATCGCTTCTTGGGGTGGTCAATGGTTAACCAAGGATGGAAAATTGATTTTGATAAAGGAAGTTCTTTCAGCACTATCTATCTTTTAATCCTCTTTGTTGCTCGCGCCTAAGTCTATCTTGGCTCATATTTCTAAACTTTTGCGAGATTTTCTCTAGAATGGTGGTAAAGGAAGTCAGAATAAGACACATTTGGAAATATGGGAAATTCTTAAAACACCTATTTCAGAAGGTGGATTATAAATTCATGACCCTGATCTGGCTAATCTAGCGTTGGGTGGTAAACTTATTTTGCAGATCTATGTGGAAAAAATTCACCTTGTCAGCAATATTTTTAGGATGAAATATCTTAAGGGTGACTCTTTGAGAAATATGACAACTTCTAATACACCCATAGGAATAGCTATCTGGAATTCTTGCAGAAGAGGTATCGACAATTTTAATCAATAGCTCTATAGAATCCATGGAAATGGGAAGAGGATCCTCCTCTGGGAGGATAAAATCTCACTAAATCCATCTCTTTCCTCTATCATTTTGTTAGTAGATATTATGGACTGGTCAAATAACAAAGGCCTGCTCCACTTCACTGATATATGTTCTTGGGACAATGTTGGAAACTAGGCAGGTTGGACTTTCCCTGAGCTTCCAGGCCGTCTTAGCTCCCAATTTTTTTTGTTTCTCTCCTCTCTTTCTGGTCTTGGTCGAGTTCATAGCTCTTATAAAGAAATCTGGGATTGGGGAAAAATGGGATCTTACACAGCTGCAAAGGTTTCATTGAATTACAAGCTACTCACTCTTCAAGCCTTTCCCCTCCGATTTGGAAAATAGTCTAGTCTTCGCATTGTCTTCCCAAGGTGAATTTTTTCTCATGGTTTCTCTTGCATAATAAGGTGCCAACTGGCGATAATTTTTTAAAATGTGGCTTCAATGGTCCTTTTAGGAGCTATTTTTTCAAATTACACTTTGAAATGACATACCACATCTTTATTGACTACGATTTTTCTAAACTGGTGTGGGAGTTGGTGCTCCACGGCTCTAGTTTTTATGTCCATGTCCAATCTACTGTAAATTATTTCTACCTATCCTGGAATGAACGAAATCCTCAAAATATTGACAATTATGATGTCTAGCACAAGCTCTGGAACTTGATCCCAAAGTATATATGGCGGAAACTATGGATTTCCAGAAAAAAAATGTTTTTTCAACAATAAGTATTCTAACCCCCATATCGTGGCACTTAAAGTAAAAATGTTAATTGATGAATCATCAAGAAACACGATGTCATCTTCTTCCCTACCTTCTATGTTTTCAACGTGGTTGGGCTTCATCTCTCATGGGTTGAGTAAGTTGGTTTGTGTCAAACCTGTCAGCTCTCCTCCCTGGAGTTTTTGTGGAAATGTGGATGAATTCAAATCATTATGGATGAGTTCCTCTTCAATTGCAATTTTTGTTGAAGGTGCGTCCAAGGGGAATCCTGGGATCTTAGGTGTTGGGGGTTTGGTTTTCTCTCCAGATAGATTGACCGAATTCAACTTTAGTTGGGGACTTGGAATCATGTCAAACAACCAGGCTTAAATTTATAGCCTCCTCATGGCAAGTCAAATTTCTAAGGAGAAAGGATACAAGTCAATTCAATTTTTTGGTGATTTTGAGATGTTGATTAAAGCATTAAATTGAGTTGATTACTTCAATAATTCTGCCTTGAATAAATCTCTGCATAGAATTCAGAATACATTAAAAGAATTTGACATGGCCGCTTCCTTTCACATCCTTCGGGATCAAAATAATCTCGTAGATTCCTTGGCTAATAAAGCATGCCTGTTGTCTCAAGGTTTCCTTAGCATCAACGGAGAATCCAGTTATTTTCATCCAATTCCTTAATTGTGATTCATTAGTTGTAATTTGTCTAATTGGGAGACTCTCTCCTAATCTATATGAATTTGTACAGTCTCTAGCCCTTTTGAAGTATTTCTCTTAGATTTTGTAAATTGGTCGGTTGGCAATTGCCAATTCAGACCTGTGATCTTTCATAAAAATAAAACTTATCCATTTGAGTTAAAAAGTTATAATTATATATGTTAGTTATAGTTCCTTTGATGTTACAATACGACCTTATAAAGGCAAGTCTTAGATTCAATTCTACATTTCAAATATTAGAAATAATGAAATGTGTCTCATAATGCATAGGGTTATAAAGATGGACTATATCAATCATTATAGATTAACTATAATGTATAGAAGGAAGTATATACTTGTTTTGATATTTCAATTATTTCATTGAAATGTAAAAGTAGATAGGTAATGTGAAATTATTTTATGGCTTTGACTAAATTTAAAAGAGAGATGTTATGATATTTCCTTATAAGGGAAACATGTTTATACAGAAAAATTTATGTGAGGTGTCTCTTTATGTTTAGGGTTATGGAGTAGAATACTATCAACAACTTCATCATATAATCAATGGAACTAACAATATTGATTGCGTAGATAATATGAAAAATATTTACAACCCAATTTCTTATATTTATATTGAGGAATTTGAGTATGTTACATTTCTTATGAAGAGTTTTTTGAAATATGAAGCTGGATTATATGGAAATTCCTTCCAAATTTTATGGAGTTTGCAAGGGATGAACATATAATCATAGAGGTGGTTTTTGAGATCCTATAACTCTTTGACCTCCAAATCCTTTGTTATCTCACATTGCTAGGCTTTTTACTTCGAGATATGAGATGGATCCTACATCTCAAGTTGGTAGAGTTGCAAGGCATGTTGTGGCAGGAGGTTTAACAAATGAATTTGTAGCAGTTAATGTTGAATTGGGTGGAGAGAGGGCTTGAGCTACTATTCGTCAAAGGTTTGTGTATAGAACCAATGATGAGGTAGAATCAATGAAATTTGAATATGTTAGGGCCTATGTGAAAGAATGTGATGATGTAGCCTTTGATCTCCTATTTCATGACAGAGAGAGTAGAGGAGAGGTTTGTGTTCATATGTAGTCTTTATTTGGTTAATTCATTTTGAATCTAACTTTTGGTTGTTGTATCTATATGTCAAATTCAAGGACTTATTACATATAAACAACCTACGTCCAAGATATTTTTTGTTCAAACAATATTTAAGGTGTATTACATCTAAGTAACCTGCATACCACAGCAGGGATCCTTTTTACACTCGAACAACCCACAAGACTTATTACATTTGAATAACCTATGTACCATGCCATGGCTCATATTTACATTCAAATAACATGTCTCAGGAATGATTACGTCTGAGTAACCTGCGTATCACCCCAAGACTCGTATTTACACTCAAACAACCTACATGAATGATTATGTCTGAGTAACCTGCTACACCGGGTTCTTTTCCTATTAGACAAACTATCTCATTTCCCATGTGATACATAATGCATCTGTGTCTTTTGGTCTCTCTCTATTTCTAGAATAGAAACATATCAGTAATAATTACATCCAAGGATAACCTGCGAGCTTCACCAAGAATTATTACATCCAAGGAAAAACTAGAGGATTGATTACGTCTGAGAAAACTATGATCTTCACGATGATTTTACACTCAATCAACTTGTCTCTCCAGCTATGATATAATTCATTACTCCATATTTCAAGGGGTTTCATTCTGGATCATACCAAGTATTTCTTGGAAGTACTTGAACATCACTCTGGATAGAGGCCTGGTCAATACATAGGATGTCCTTTCATCCGTTTCCATGTACTAGATCTTCATTTATCCTCTTTGCATCATATCCCTGATATAGTGGAACTTGTGATTCAACTTGTCATGCAACACAGGGTTCTCTGACAGCTTCATGCAACTTTTATTTTCATAGAAGATACAAGTCACATATAGTTGTATATCAAACAAATCAGATAGTAGTTTACTCAAACACAGTTCCTCACAACTATCCAAGCAAGTGACAACATACTATGACTCAATTGCACTCAGCAACATGCATGTTGCTTCTTGCTAAACCAATATATCATGACATATCCCAAAATGAAGCAGTAACTTGAAGTGCTCTTCCTATCAGTGGCGCTAGCTGCCCAATCCAAATCAACATAACCATGTAGGTTAATATTATTATTGACATCATGCTTGAGCCCATAATATGCTGTACTCTTTAGGTACCTCAATACATGCTTTGCACCTATCAGATGAACATGTCTTATATGCTTCAGGAACTGGCTCAAGGTGTTGACCAAAAATCATATTTTTGGTCTTGTATTCGTTAGATGCAACAATGAGACAATCATGTGATGATACATCATGGAATCAACCAAATTTGATAAAGAATCACATAGAAGCTTCAATTTTGATTCCATAGGTGTGTCTATCAACTTGCAGTCCATCCTTCTAAATCTCTTTAGAATATCCATTGTATACTTTACTCTACTAAGGAATATCCCATCTGCATTTTTCCACTCCTCCATGTTTATGAAGTAGTGCATCATCCCTAGGTATTTCATCTTGAACTCTATATCAAGTCTCTTCCTTGCATCTTTAATGAGTTCATCCTCGCCCATCGGGAATAGATCATCGATATATAGCAGGAGCATCATTGGTTTTTCTCCTTCAACCTTGAAGTAAAGGATGGAATCCTCTTTAATCATGGTAAATCCTAGGCTCAATAGGAAGCTATCCATCATGTCGTACAATTTCCTCGGCTTCTATTTCAATCTATACAAGGCGTTCATCAATTTGCACACATGATTCTTCTTATCACTTGTCTCGAATCCTAATGGTTGTTCTATGTATACTATTAATATTTCACATGGTAGACTATATATCCTTAGTGTTTAATCCAAATTCACAATAGTAGCATATGAAGAATAACTGAAAGAAACACAATCAAAAGATAGACATAGTATTTATCCTGAGAAACCATCAAGGGGAAGAAAACCCAACAAACCTTCATCTTTATAAGATGTATAAGATAAAACCCCAAAACAGGTATTCTCCTCCTTGTTGATCTCTCTCTCTCCTATGCACTACTCAAGTGAGTGAGCCTTATGTTATTATGAGGAACCCAACTCCTCTATTTATACACTTTATGTGAACTTGAATTTTATCCTAACAAGTCAGACCCACTAAACTACATGGGTCGACTTCACCTAGGAAGACTCAAAACAATATTATATTATATTCATTCGGGTACTAATGACCCAACTTACAATTGCGGCATTACTTCATGACTCTATGATAGCCAATTACAATAGTAACATCCTAATGGAGGAATAATAACATCTCCCTTGGTGTACATCAGTAAAATACATATAGAATATCCTTTGAAGTTACAATATTTCAACACTCCCCCTTAACGAGAAGGGTATTATACTGACAACATCATCATCAACTATAGGAGTAATGATAGAGAGTATATTCAGTAGTATCGAGGTAATACATCTATACGTCATAGGAATTTTTCAACATTCATCAGTAACTGGAACAGTTACTTTTCAATGCATTCATCTTTTGTAGCACACAATCACTTGATCCTTTTGCAGCAACACTTTTGTCTTTCGATCCTTCGTAGCAACACTTCGATCTTTGATCCTTTGTAGTACATCAATCTTCTCGATCCTTTGTAGTAACACTTCGATCTTCTCGATCCTTTACAACAACACTTTGATATTATCGGTCCTTTGTAGCAGCACTTTGATCTTGTTGATCCTTTGTAGAAACACTTCGATCTTCTTGATCCTTTGCAGTAGCACTTCGATCTTCTCGATCCTTTATTGCAGAACTTTGATATTCTCAATCCTTCACTACCACAATACCAACAATACAAATGATCTATTTGTGTGATGACCAGTCCCTATAACTTTAGGGAATATGTATAAGGATGATGTAATCCTCTATCATCCTATTCCCTCTTAATGAGGAGGGTCCATCGTATCGACCAGCTAAATCATCTACAACTGAATGTAGATATCGACCACACCTAGATGTAGGCACTGTTGTCTGTAAGGAATCATCATAGTGCATCCTCATCTTTAAATATAGGACCACTCCTAAGTGAGTGTTATACTACGGCGTATACATGTACATGTAGGCATATTCTCCATACAGGAGTATTGTCTACAGCTGCAGATATTTACCGCACCTAGATGTCAACTGTCATCATAGGACATCCTCAACCTATTAGATCTAGGAGCACTCGATGTGAGTGTTATACTACGATGTCCATGAGAACTCATCATAGAGAATCCTTAGCACTGAATCAAGGACCACTCCCAAGTGAGTGTTATTCTATGGCATCTACATATAAATGTAGGTATACTCTCCATACAAGAGTAACTTCTACAAGGAAGATCTCGGGCGTACCTAAGTATTATCCTTATTGTTCATAAGGACTCCTAAGCTTTAAATCCAGAACCATTCGCAAGTGAATGTTATACTACGGTATTCACAAATGAATGTGGGTACTCTCCATGTGAGAGTAATGTCTATAGGGACATCCTTAGCTAGTAAGGACCACTCTCATGAACAGAGTGTTATACTTGAAAGACCATCCTCAAGAGAGGATACTATCATCCATAAGTGAATGTCAGACCTTGTTAGCATCTTTTCATACTAGATCTTCACAATCATCCCATCATCAATGATAGTCTTATCATGACTCCCCATTTTCGAGGAGGAGCCATATCATCAACCTATCCCCCCTTGTCTAATGAGGGTTCATATCTTTGACATGTTCTTGTTTTCCAAGGAGAGTCCATATCTTCAACTTGTTCCTCCTTTCCAAAGAAGGTCCATATATTCATCATTCCTTCTTGCAAGGAAATCTTGTAGTATCATCATTGTTCCTCCTTGCGAGAAAATTCCTTCCTCACTACACCAAGATTGTCATGAAAATATTAAGACTTTAATCGAGATAGAGGCTTGGTCAGCACATCAACAACTTTCTCATTGATACTCACATACTGGAGCTTTATAGCTCCCTTTTGTATCATATCCATTATATAAAATTATAATATTTATATGTGCTTTGATTTATCATGGAACACGAGATTCTCCATCATCTTTATGCAACTCTAGTTGTCACAAAGAATGACTATGGTATCCAAATCCATGTTAAATAGTCCTGACATCAGTTTTCGAAGCCATATCACTTCACAACTAGAGGAGAAAGCTGCTATGTACTCTGCTTCAGCTGTAATGAGAGCAACATTGTATTGTTTCCTACTAACCCATGAGATCGTGGCACATCCAAGACAATAATATCCACCTAATGTTTTCTTCCTATCTATGGCACTTCCTTCCCAATCTGAATCTGTATATCCATACAATTTGTAGTCATGATATCTACCATAGTAAAGTCCCAAGTATATTGTATTTTTTTGGTATGTCATCACATGCTTCATGTATATCAAGTGAACCCATATAGGTTTAACTAGATACTAACTTAAGGTGTTCACAACAAAGCATATATATATGGCCTTGTATTTGTCAAATACATCAACGACCTAGTGATTTGTATGTACTGAGTCATGTCCACTAACTCTAATAACTCATTAGATAACAACTTCAGGTTGGTGTCCATGGATGTGTACATGGATTTAAAATCCAACATATAAAATATTTTCAATATTTCCACTTCATACTTTCCCTTGTTCCGAAATATTCCTTCTGGGCTCTTCCACACTTCCAACCCGAGGAAATATTGCATCAATCCAAGATCTTTTATCTTGAATTCTTTAGCTAGTTTATTCTTTCTCTCTATGATCATTCCCATTTCTTGTTAGAAATAGATCATCCAAATAGAGTAATAGTATGACAGGTTCATCATCCATAACCTTCATGTAAAGGTTAGGATCAACTTTACTTTTGGTAAATCCAAAGCTTGTCAAGAAGATATCTATTCTACCATACCAAGCTCTAGGAGCTTGGTTCAGTCCATATAGATCTATTTTCAACTTACATACATGATTCACTCTGTATTCGACTTCAAATACTTGTGGTTTTTCGATGTAAACCTCTTCCTCAATCATACCATTCGGGAAGGTTGTATTTACAGCCATTTGGTGTAGATCCCACTTCATCATGGAAGCAAGTGCCATGATGGTTCTGATGGAAGTGTACCTTGATACTTGAGAAAATGTTTCTTTATAATCAATCCCCTGTTTCTGAGAGAATCCTCTATCCACAAATATTTCCTTGTACTTTTCAATACTTCAATCAACACCATGTTTTATCTTGTAGATCCATTTCGAAGATACCACACTCTTTTTTTTTGGTTTGGGTACAATATCCCAAACATCACTATTCATTATTGACTGGTATTCTTCTGTCATTACTTCCACCTACTCTTTCTTCTGTACAACTTCCTCATAGCCGGTGGTTTATCGATCTACAAGGTCACACATCAAAGCTACATTACTGGCATATGGCTTTGATCGTTTTCTTGTTCTTGTGGAGCCTTCTTGAGCTCCATATGTCTCTGCTTCTTGTATGATTTCTCTTACCCAAGCAGGTTGTCTCTTTCGATACATATAAATAGTACAAGGCTTCTGAGGTTCTAGCATATCATGATCTTTAGACGCTACTATTTTAGGAGAGGCTTCAACTTCTACCATTCAGGGAGGTACATCCTCTTATTGTACTTCTTCAAGATGACATATTTTGGATTTCTTAAGAGTTATCTCTTCAGTAAATGTTACATCCCCACTAATATGGATATGATGGAATACTAAAATGTATATCTCGAGGGATTCAAAGACTTACAAATATTCACTTCTTTCCAGAAGGATCAAACTTGGTTCTCTTCTCGTTCGGAGTATGTACATATACTAGGAAACCAAATATATTTAGATGGCTCACTTCAGGTTTATTTCATGTATATATTTCTTCAAGAGTCTTGAATCCAAGAGAACTATGAGATAATCTATTATGTACATATATGGTTGATCTTGCTGCTTGAGCCCATAGATGCATGGGGAGGTATTGGTCATGAATCAGTGTCTTCACTGCTTCCATAATGGTTTTATTCTTTCTTTCTACAACACCATTATGTTTAGGATTATAGGGAGTGGTTAGTTACCTCTTGATTCCATCCTCCTTGCATAATGATTCAAATTCTTTTGAAGTATATTCTCCACCATTATCTGATCTCAGTGTCTTGATTCTTATTTATGAATGGTTCTCTATTAAGGCTTTGAATTCCTTGAATTTACCTAGCACTTCACTCTTGTTCTCCAAGAATTATATCCATGTATTTCTTGAATATTCATAAATAAATGTGACATAATATTAATATCCACTTAATGATATGGAGGACATAGGACCACATACATTAGAATGAATTAATTCCAATGTACCTTTTGTCTTTGTTTCACTTTTTGGAAAGGGATTCTTGATGTTCTTTCCTCTTGCACATCCTTTGCAAGTTCCCTCATGATCAATATTCAGATGTGGTAACCATGTTACCACCTTGTTCACATAGGGCAGTGCTTTGTAGTTGATGTGAGCAAGCCTCATATGCCATATTTGACTTGAGATAGTAGTCTCATGGATAAGGGTTGTCTTTGGATGTCCTTTGAGTTTGTACAATCCTAATTCTTCTTCACCAATAACGACAACATATTCAAGTGTATTTCCTTTGGACCACATGAGTACTTGTCCATCTATAAATGCAACTCTATATCCTTTCTTATCTAGTGCTAAGATGGAAAGTAGGTTCTTTTTCAACCCTGGTACATATAGTACTTCCTTCATCTTCATGGAAGTCCTAGATTCAATCTTGTTGCTCGATTCACCAATAACTTTGATGGGATATTGACAGTCATATCCTAATGATACTTTCCAAGGAGAGTTATTTTCTTGAAGTCTTGACACAGTTTTCTTCTTCCTTGTCATGTGCTTTGAAGCATCACTATCAATAAGTCATGTATCTTCTCCAAGTGTTACAGACCAAGAGACTGTAGAGAATAGTACATCTTCTTCTTTTATTAGTCTCTTTCGAGGTATTTCTTCTTCCTCATCCTCATCTTCAGCTAGATTGGCATGATGTCTTTTGTTGTTGGTCTTGTTTGGTGATGGACACCCTCTGGAAAGGTGTCCTATCTTATGAAAATTGTAGCATTGATACTTTGAGTAATATTTCTTATGATTTACTCTTTTCTTTTGAAACTTATTCTTTGAAGGTTTATGACTACCTTTCTTGAAGTTTGATTTTTTTATTCATTTAGTATGGATGGCTAGAACCTCATCATCATCTCTGAGTAGATCTTCATTGTTAGCTACTCTAGCTTCTTCTTGAATGCAATCTTCCCATACTATGTCAAACTTCATACTTTCTTTTCTGGAACACAGAGTCTGTATGAATGAATCCCAAGGTCTAATGAGACCATTTAAGAGAATTCATAACTAGTTCATCCTCATAAAGGGTGTCTCCAATAGTGTTAGCACTAATTTTGTGCTAAATAGATAGGAGGGGTTGGATCTAAAAGAGAATAAATAAGGTCTACCAATTTTTTATGTCACAGGACCTTTGAGAATTTTGATGAGTTTCTATAGGAAATGAAAGGCTTGAGAGAATGGATTCGAGAGTTTTTTTGAAAGCAGGAACAAACCATCCCACAAGTGCCATGGCCAGTTGGATGAAGGGAAGCACAAGATCTGAAGTCATAAATAATCCCCCCGTGTTGAGCATGCGAGAAAAAACAGAAAATTTAGATCATCAGAGTGATGTGGGAAGGAACGCATTTCGATGGATATGATCAATGGCAAAGTCATATTGATGGAAGGGATCTATTTTGAAAATATGAAGTGGATGATGAAAAAGGGCATTTCAAATTTGCGGAATAAATTAAGCGCCAACAGGTTTCGACGCCTAGGATCGAGAGTCGTTTAGATTAGTGCCGTAGGTAAAATCCATTGATCTAAAGCGTTGGTGGAAGACAACATTTCAAATCTGTGGAATGGGTTAAAAGGAGGACCTATTCGACAATGGGGATTGAAATAGAGAAAGATCCATGGTGAGGGACAATTGTGCTGGTCGTATGTGCACGTAAGGAATCACGATTAAAATTGGTGGAATTTGGTAGGTCCCTCCAACTTGGACAACAGAGATGTAACATGGTTTTGATCGATGGATGAGATCGAAACTTACATATTTAAAGTACACCAAGGGTTATATAGAGGAAATAGGATAGTGTGAGTTACCTGTGATAAAGATTAAAAGGATCATATTAAAATGTCCCATATCTACGAATAATGCTCCATTTGACTGGAAAGATGCCGGCTCGAATAAGGGGAATAAAATAGTATAAAATATAGCATGTGGATTTAGAACATTTTTTTTTTCTTCTGGAGCATCGAAAAGAGAGGTTTCAAACTATGCAGAACACACCACCATGGACAAACCTCCAAACCAAGCCATCAACTAACCAGGTACATCTTTTTCTCCGCTAAGTTAGTTTTTCATGGCCAAAGTAGAGAATTTAGAGGTTCAGATTATCGAGTACCATAATGCTGAAGAAGCCCTAGAGGATAAAGAATCTGAGATTTTTTACACTATCCTACTAAATGACAGTGTGGAAGACGCGAAGAGAAAAATAAAAACCCTTTCGAATCAAGGAATTGACACTCATGGGGTATTCAGTTCTTATTTATTTTATTTCTCCATTGAACAAACACCTAATTTCCTAGAGTTCGTTGAATGGTGAGAAAATACTACTCTCTTTCTAAGGGAATAGTAATGGATGCATATAGGTATAAGATTATGTGCCCCATCAGTTCCCTTTCCATCAAAGATGCTCTGCTAATCCCCTCTGATTTTCCCCAGACATCTAAAGAATACAAATAAGAAAACATAGTCCAGTTCTTCCAAGAGTATTCAGCTGAACAAAAAGAGGTTTTCTTCAAAACCTGCTCGAAACCAGAAAGTATGTTCTTAAATCATCCTTTTCCCATTGATTTCAACCTATTTAATGAAGAAACACAATCTTTAATAACCATGGCGAGTCAGTTTTTAGGTATGGATAAGAACATATTCATCACAGAACCTTTGTTGATTCTGATATTCACCCTTAGCACTAGTCACGTAGGGTCTGAACCATTGAGTCAGTCCTTACCATCCACATGTCTTAAATTTGATGAGTTTTTAGCTAAAAACATTCTTTCCCAGCTAATTAACTTCCACCAGGCGAGAACCTTCAGGTTTCAGTTTTTTCTCATTTCCACCAGGCGAGAACCTTCAGGTTTCAGTCTTTTCTCATTTCCACCAGGCGAGAACCTTCAGGTTTCAGTATTTTCTCATAAGGATGTTTTTTAGCTTCAATAAAAATAACCTACAACTCCCATAAATGGTTATAATAGAAGAAATGTGTAAATACTATTGCAAGTTTATGAATATTCTCATGGCACTGGTGTATGAGGTCCTTTTCCAAAAAAGGTTACCCAGGGTCCTACAAGAGATGAAAAAGTTGTTGTAGTTATCCACTGAAAGAAGAGTGGGAAACTAGTTCCTTTTTTAGTATATTACTGTGATTAGGGAATATGGATTTACTCACCATCCCTACGTCCCACTGGAGTTTTTGACATTGAGGGCGTTTGCATTAGAATTGATCAGACAAAGGCTAATAGCTAAAGAGGAACATTTCTTGAGCTTTAAGAAACCATCAGAAGTAAAATTTCCATGGAAATTTGGTCCTTTTACTATTAAAAATAAATCAAATGTACCAAGGATTGAAAACTTTCTCAGGGAAATGGGGCTTTCAATGGAAATTGCAGCTAATTATGACCCTCACCATATCATGTTGGATAAGAGGCAAGCCAATAAAAATAAGACATTCGATCATTCTAAAGTGGTAGGGTTTTCAGAAGTAGCTAATTGGATGGAATATCCCATAGATGCTGGAAATGATGAAGATATGCGAGAAAAATCAATTTCCTTTGCACCATATGATAATTCCCCCGAGAAGGATCTCTCTAGTACTATTCCTGCAGCCACACATGTCACTCCTTCAGCCAGTTTTTCTGAAGAAAAAAAATAAGAGAGATTACCCAGAAGCCATGGATGTAGATGAGGAGGACACTTCCAGAACGCCTAAGAATCTAATGACTGAAAAGCCAAGAAATCTTGTAAATTTTGCAACGGCTAAAGGCAGAAGGAAAACTATGAAATTCAAAGGCCCGTCTTTTGAATTTCAAGAGTATACGTTTTATAGTGTCCTTGAAGAAGATGTAAAGAAGTACAAGTCCAAAACTAAATTACTAGATAGTTATAAAGATGCGGGTGAAAATACTTTTAATGGAAAATTGAAGTTGTATGATGAAGTGAGGAAGTCGTCTTTCCAGGACACTTCCCTAGTGACTGTCAGGGATCAAGCTAGAGGCACATTGAACTTGGTTGTAACTACAAGAAACAAACTAGCCGAAGTGAGGGTGGATCTAAAGAATGTTCCTAAAATTGATGTAATCCACTTACATAGAGAAATAGGTGACATAATTTATACCGATCTGTTACAAGCCACATTGCATATATCTAAGTTACAATCTGGAAAGAAAAGGGTTGAAGACCTGCTCCAAAAGGAGAAGGTGGAGAATAAGTCTCACCAAGCTCAGATTAAGAAGCTTCAGGTAGATCTATTGGTAGCTAAAAACTAGGATGATAAAGGTGCTGCTACACCAAAATTTCTAAAGGAGAAAGAGATTGCAATTCAATTGTTAAAAAGGAAGTTGGATATCCCATCTACCTGCCACCTGGCTCATACAGACCTCAGAGCTGACCAAAATTGAGAAAGAAAAGGAATCCTTGAATACAGAACTGATCAATTACAAGGCCATATTGCTTAAATATGAAGAAAAAGACAAGCAATGGGAGAGAGATATAGAAATTTGGGATGAAAAGGAAAAATCCTTTGAAACAAATCAAGGAGAATTGGAAAAAGAATTGAAAGAGCTTAAGGAAAAGGATCAGGAACATAAAGTGTTAGTAATTCCATCCTCTGAAACATCTAGTACATACTCTCTTTCTCAAGACATGTCTCAGGTGAGTCTTAAGGCTCTAGAAGTCACCAGTTTGAAGAAATAAAATAGGGACTTGGTAGACATGGCTGAAAACAAAGAAAAAGTGAGAAAGATGTTGGAAGACAGATGTAAAGAGTTAGTAGAAGAGAACAAAAAACTAACAAAACAGGTTTCAGGCCAAGCATCCCTACAAGGGGCAAAACATCTTATCTGGGATGTGATGATAAAAGAGGCAACCAAGATTTGTCCCTATTTGGATTTTATTCAGGATAAATACATTACTACACAGGAAGCTAGAAAAAATGTTCAAATGGAAAAGAAGGAATTGAACAAAAGGCCCAATTACACAACAAATAACGCAATCAGTTTCCTAAAAAAATTGACTGAAGAAGACATCAGACAGGAAGATATCCAGGATAGAGTTTTTGTCATCACATGGGCAAGGAAAGGGGTAAATAAACACCATCATTTAGAAACAGTTGAAGCAAAGGTGAATTTTATGCACAATCGGGTTAAAGAATTCATTCTAATTTTTAGTCATTTGTTCAAAAGAGGGATTCCTTTTTTATGGGAAGAGAACAAACTAGTGTTTTCCTAGAAAGAATATCATGGCAGGTTAATCAATTGTAGACAAGATCATAGACAATTTGATGATATGGTACAACAGTCCCTGTCAGGTAACATTGTGATTGACAAATTAACTAGGGAATTCGAAATGTTGTTTGACTTCAAAGCTATATGTGCCAAATTGCCATATTTCTCTTACCCAAAAGAACGTGGAACTTAGTGTATTGGCTAAATAGATTATCAGTTTGGAAATGCCAAGTGATAATCAATTCAAGACAGTTGAAAATTATGGAAATACTAAATACAGGTTGCGCCAGTGAAGACATGCTTTAGCCATGACGAGGATTGAAGATACAGGTGTAGGACGAACAAGTGAGCCTATATTCTGAAGACACATTGCTGCTCTAAGTCCAACATGCGAGTTACCCCCATCACTTTTTAGTTTTTGTAAATCATGGTAAATATGCCACGCTGCAATTTGTTAGGAGTTTGTTTCTGAATTTGCAACTGATTTTGGCCCTGTTTTGAAGTTGGTCTCAGGGGCATGAGATATTATAAGTATACCCTCATGAGAGGAATAAAGGGTTGGAACCTATTAGAATTTTCCATTTATGTAATTTTGATCTGTTTTAATTAAAGTTGCAGAGAAGGATGCTAGTTTTTTGGATGCAAGAATTCATGTGTATTTCCCAGTTATAGTCTGTGATTTCTTTTCTTTATGTGCATGTATTCCTGTTAATCTCTCCATTATGTTTTTCTTTCATATCTGAGATAAGTGTGTGATATTTTCAGAATTCATACGTTGTTATGCTTTGTTTATCGTCTCTAATATTCACAAATTATTTCTACCAAAGTTGACTTAGAATTCACCCAACTGGTGCTCCTTGTTAATGGGTTGTCATCTTTCTTCCTTTTTCACCAAACCAAAAATATATTTATCGTAACCGAAGTACTACCTTATAACTTTTGCAGACATTCTCCATGAAACTTGCTTTGTGTCTCTTAATAATTGTGACTCCATAGCCCAATTGTGCTTGCACTAGTGGAAAATTAGAGATTAGTGATCAAGAAAATGACCAAAATATGCATATCAATGACCACTTTTGGTTTGGCGATCGTTGGTGACTAATTTACGGTCTTTTATTACGTGACCAAAATTGGTCTTTTTTTATTTTGGTCATTTATAGCTTGTCAGTTGGTCATTAATTTGGTCATATATTTGAATCAATGACCAAATATATGACCACATTATGACCAAATTAATGACTACATGACAAACTAGAATATGACCAAATTTGGTCGCGTAATAAAAGACCGTAAATTAGACACCAAAACTGATTTTTGGTCATTGATATGCGAATTTTGGTTGTTTTTTTTCATTTATATCTCATTGTTTGGTCATGTATCTCTCGATTTTTTGTCATTTTATATGCGAATTTTGGTCATTAATTTAATTTATTGGTCACTAATTTAGTCATTTTTAGTCGTTTTATGCGTGGCTATTATATTTTAGTAGTTTTAATGGTGACCATTATCAAGCAATATAAATTTTTAATATGATATTATGTTTAAATTAAAAAAATCATATATTATTTATCATCATCTAATACACATGTGAATTATGCAATGTCACATTAATTACTTAATTACAACACTTAATAATATAAAGTACAACCATATAAGTTTTAAACCGCAAAAATTATATTATATGAAATGTCAAGTATTACAATAAATATGAGTTTTCTCAAAAATGATCTCCATATAACTTTACGTGAAAATCATCTAGTACATCAATGACTTTTCAAAATATTACAATGCCTAAACCATCCCATTTGTACTTGGCTGCTAAGCCATACCTAGATCCCATGGTCGCTTCAAAACCATACTTAGCAGCTTGAAACCCTCAGCAGCAGGCTCTTCATACTCAATGGAAAACCCTCAGCAATCGGCTCTTCGTACTCAATGGCCCACTTTCTGAGCTTTCTATCTACGCATGTGCTCCTGTATCTACACTGCACATGATTCTGAGATTTCTGAGCTTTATATCTGCATGCATGATTTTTTATCTGCACTACAACAGCCTCTGCCCTCATGTTGTTATAAATATTGTGAGTAAGGTTACCTACAAACAACACATGTTAAGCAATAATTTTTGCTGCTCGCTAAAAAGAGAAAACAAATAACTAAAAAATGTACATAGTAATTTCACAAGATTTAACATGGCAAAAAGAAACAATTCCAACAAATAGCAGGCATACTCAAAATTCATAAACATTTAGAACCAACAGACCTACAAATACATGAACATGAAATACCTCTCCATTAGGCCTGAAGATCAATGGTAGCATTGCACAAAGAAAGAAATTTTTTTCGAGCAATATATGAACAAACTTTGCACTGAATATTTTTTGCCGAATTTTCCAATCCCTCAATTCTTCTAACATCTAATTCAACCATTTGACCCGCTCTGAGGAAAAACCTGGTTTTCCCCATCTGAATAGTAAAGGAAAATTTAGGTTGTTTTTATTAGCATTTTAACTAAATAAAACAACCTTAGACCTTCCAGCTTCTTGGGGAAGCATATAAATCATGATGTCGGGCTCATTACATCTTTGGATGTTGAGAACACCATTTGCTAAAGCATGCTCATAATAATTTGCATAGGCCATTACTTTTGTCCAATGAAACAAGTGACAAGCAACCTGTACTTGGAAAATAATAGAGGAATTAGCTAATCAATAAATATGTAAATATATATACAAATACATACAAATGTGTATGTTAGTAATGTGTTCAAATATAGGTGACAATGCTTGTCTTTAAGGCTAAATGCATTAACTTCAATATCTAGATATGGTTATCATATTTATGGTTGAATGCATATCAATATGACAAAGCTTTCAAATTATTTTAGTATGCTCCAAGCAATCAAAAAATTTGTATCTTATATGCCCTTGCAAATGATAGTGAAAACAACATATACATCAATAAACAAGTTAGAATCTTGATTTGAATTCAATGTACCAATCTGAATCACTGTGACAATGATTAGAAAACTTTTTAAGGTATATGACTGTCAGAAAGTGTATTGTGTAGTTATCCCAATGTATGCCTTATATATATTAGACCAGAAGATATGATTGAGATTAGAGTTTAGAACATGACATGCTTTGTGTCAATGATAATGATGTCTTTCTCATATAAAGGGTTGTCAAACAAGAAAATTTTCAACAGTAGGAAATTGTAAATGTAGCTATCATAAATTTCATCTTCAGCAATCATAAAGAGCTCAGAAAATACTATCCCAAAAATAATGTCAATAGTGTATAACGAAATCAAGCCTTCTTTTGTAAGACGTGTGTTTTCTATTCAAATAAACAAAGAGGACTTGATGTAATTTCCAGCCATGACATATGTGTTTCAATGAATTTCCATAGGATGTTATTTCCAATCAAAAGGAGGTGAAATGTAATTCCCAGCACAAGGTATTTTGCAGCCAAGGGAATAACCAGAAAGACTATCCCAAACAAGGTGATTTCCAGCCCTCAATTAGTAGACAACTAGGACTTCCAAACTATAATAATTTCCAGCCAAATAATGACTGTCCAAAATGAAAAATTATATCTCCTGCAGTGACTATGACTTGATGTTATATTAGACTTTCAATAGGTAAGTATGTTTTTAATTTCAGGGGGGATGGAAGTTTCCTTTAGGCTGTGGCTTAAGGAGTGATTTTAGGGAAAGATAACGAAGGGTGTTAAGGTAACAACTTGATAGACTATTAGGGAAGTATTTCAAGGTTGTTTTAGGCTTAGGTTGAGATAGGTTTCTCACACCCAGAATGGTTTATCAAACACCTTCATGTAATCATAGACGTTACTATCATCCTCTGCTATATTTTTGTTGGGACAATATAGCTTGATCTCAACACAATATCCATAACTATGATACCAAAGGTAAATTATCCTCAATCATTTGATCAATTACATCTGATTTCACTTTGTAATAGTGTGTATAAAATTTAAAGTCATTTCCAACATCATTTCCACTAGAATCAAGCCCCATATTTCCAAACAAATCTCTAGAGAAAAGATGGGTTTCCTACTTAAGAGGGACATTCAAGATGCCATAGGGACAGCCCAGAAAGTCCTTCACTTTGTCAAGGAAACAAACAGACTTTGATTACAAAGATAGACCTGTCCAAAGAATTTGAGAAAGTTAACTAGCTCTACCTCAGACTCTTACTTCTTCAGGCTGGTGTATGCAAAGGATAGCTAGGATGTGTAGAGTTGATCCATAAATTCCCCCATTCCATCATGGTTGCATGTTGTGCCAAGTGTTGAATGGAAGATGTCTCATGACATTAGTGTTAATACTATGGAGGGTGCATGTAGATACTAGAGACCTCCCAATTTTTTAATTTAATACCTTCATTGAAATGAACCCAATGATTGGCTTGCGAATATGCCAAAATGTTTTGTCCATGAATACCATGGTAATACTCAATCCATTCAAAACCCTATGATTTTTAAATAATTTTTTGAACTAGACAACATAGGGGCTATTCTCCTTGGAAGGTGATTGAAATTTGAGATAGAGAGACCTAATAAGAATTTTGGAGTCCCATACTACTGTAGCTTTGTGAGTGCTCTACTCTCACAATAATGAGCAAATAATTTAAATCTACCCAATAATGAGAAAATAATACTACCTGATAAGTTAAAATTCATATGGCCCTAGAATAAAAAGGAAGCTCTCTTAGAGAGTTTTTTCAAGAGATATAGAAACTCCTTCAGATTGCTTCTTAACCTACATATACCTAGGTAACAAATTTAATTTAATCAGATCCTTGACATGGATTCGAAAGGCTGGCTGTAAAGCACATTCTATATAAGGACCAGATCCAGATCCAGATGAATACTCAAAAGACAGCCCTTGGCCAAGCTGATAAGATTGCAATGCCTTTTTCTAGTTAAGAGTTTTGACAGAGATTTATGAGGCACTTGCAGGAGACACGGGGTACCTTGAATGAGTAGAAAGCACTTTCGGACTGCTACTTGACCCAAGAAATAATTTCAGACTGCTACTTGACCCAAGAAATCATTTCATACTGCTACTTGACCCAGGAAATACTTTTGGACTGTTTCTTAGCCCTGACCCAGAAAAAAACTCTTGGACTTCTTCTTGACCCATGAAATACTTAAAAATAAAGTCAGACAAAAGTGCCTCAGCAGTCACTGCTTCAAAGGCTTAACTCAAAAAAATCTATGTAGTCCTATCATCTTGGAAAACAACTATCAATTAAGTGGTCAAATGGATTTGGCCCATGTATACTATGTGTTCGTGACTATCATTCTGAGCTTTGTACCGCATCTCTGGAGAAAGTAAATCTCTCACCTAGGTGTGGGTCAAGAAGCAGTCCAAAAATGTTTTATGGATCAAGCAATAGTCCAAAAGTATTTCATGGGTCAAAATCAAGTCATACATATTGATGACTCTCTTTAGATTTATCGGTTCTAAAATACCTTCCCAACATAAAGCATTTTTGACGTGCTCAATACAAATATCCACTTGCATCCTTTGGATCCTTTTGATGTGTCAACTGGATGACCACTCTTCTTGTATAGAAGTTTTCCATCTTCAACATAACTTCATAATGTTCCCTTTATTTATTCAAGGCAATTAGATGAGCTCAAGGTTACAAAAGAAAGAGAATACAATATGTAACAATCATGTCTCTATTCACAAGATAAGAATAAAATATATCAGACAAGGATGCCTTTCTTACACAAGTTTACAAACAGTTATGCTCGATTCATCATATAATATATGAGGTTTTTATCTTTACTAAGATGTAGATGAAAAAATTAGGATAGATGGTATTTCCACTAACAATATAAGCTGTCAGACCTTGAGTATTGAATTACTATGAATTATTCTGGGTTTCATCCTTTTATTGAAATCTAGCTAGAAGGCACATCAACTCACTTTCTTCAACAAAACAAAAAACTATGGGCTAGAATGTGAATAAGCACGTTCCTTAGCTTTGGGTAATAGGGGAAAATATTTACATGGCTGCTAGACTTACCTGAACCTTGACATCTAGCATTGGAAAAAATCTAGCTCACTAAACCACAAGATCCTAAATACGAGTGAAAATGGAGAGACTTACTAGACCAAGATACTTTATACACTATTGTTGCAAATTTCCCCTTGGGCGGGAATCAATATTGAGATCCGTACCATCTCCTACATCCAACCTACATTAAAACATTTCAAGCAGTCAGACAAAAAATGAAATAATTAAAAGGTACAATTTCATTCATAATGCTTTTTTGAATGCGTGTAAAAGTATTCCTATTGCAAAGTATAGTGGAAGGCCTCGCCAAAAATTTTCATCTCATAAATATTTTTCCAGATATTGTTGGTAATTTCTCAACTATAACCGTCTGAAGATAAAATACTTTATTGACCAGGATAGATTCATCACTTGGTTTGGAATTCTAAAAAAAGAGATCATTTGATTTAGATTGACAGAAACAATACACAATACAAGTAATGTCCTAAGGAGGATACATGCATTATTTTCCTCATTGAGCGGCATATGTTAAGAATCTTAAGAATCCAAATTTTGAGCTAAAAGCATTATCTGTGGACCATTCTGTAAAAATTAAACTTTAGAATTTGACTGCACATAACAAAACTTTAGCATTTGACTGCATGCCATTATTTGCATCCGAGATCAACAAAGCGTTGATGACTATAAAATAACCAATTCTAATTGTAGAGATAGTAATGAAGTTGTTCGTCCCTAGGCCCAAACTTCAAGTCCTTAAAAAATGAGTCATTATGCATGATGTATAGAGCATTAAACACATCATAATATTTCTTCTTTGCCAAAATGAGAGCATCATTCATTAATTATAGCATAGGTGTCAAGTATTACACATTATAATAGAAGTAAGCATCCTTTAGCATGGAGTAATTGGCATTTACAAGGATCGATGAGGGAAGAGTATAGAAGATGCAGAACTATGTAATCTCATGAGTCTTAGGGTTTTCAACCACGTAAATGTCAATCACATCTTCAGTAGGAACCAACCAATGGTTTGCATCATCTTCATTGAAATCTAGGGTGACAACAAATTGGGACAAGTAATTGTGAAGAAGACGTGTGACATCATGCCTTTCCATTTCCCTGAAAATAGGAGTCACACTTGTCTCTGAAAACTGATATAATTTTATAGTCCTGCTCATAGTCATCCAAGCCTCAAGTCTGGAGAATCCAACCTCGATGAGATTCTTAGGATTTAAGGACCTATTTCAGTACTGGAAAGTAGCAATCGAAGTTGGAAGGACCACCCCTGCAGTATAGGCAGCTTTCCATATGTTCTCCAAATGCACCCTCATGGTAACCTCCTTGATCGGAACAGGGGCAAGTCTCTTGGACCGAATATTCTTGTGGACACATAAGAAATTGATCTATGCCATCAGGACAGACTGATGAGGCACTTTTGTCCTATCCTTTTCAATGTTTTTGTCTGACAAACTCCTATTGTAGAAAACTTGCTCATCGTCAGCCTATCGATCTGCAGTTGTATCTACCTGTTGCACACCATTACCTATGCTTCCCACCATCAATCCTTCTCTAACAGGCACATGTATATAATAGTTATTATCATAGACTTTCTCATGAGAGGTAAACCCACCATAAAATTGTCCTCCCGTTCCATTCATTTCCACATTAGAAGATAAAGAAGTGTTATCTTCTACTACTTCAAGTATATCATTATTCCCTATACATTGCTTATATGAATCAAATTTTCCCAATTTTTCACCCAAATGTTTCCCATCTTTCTTTTCTTTCAAGTTTGATTCACTTCCAGCGATAATGTTATTTCCAAGTTGAATAGATTGCTCATCATCGTCAGCTAAAGTCTTCTGAAAAGAGAATAAAGAAAAAACTCGCCCAGCTACAACATTTTCGTGTAGATAAAAAATATTAAAACACCAAAATAGCACATGCAAAATACAATGTTGCGTAAAGTGTTAACTACATTTAATCAAAATGGTATTGAAACAAATCCAAGGCATGAAGGAAAATGAAATCCTTAGTTGTTATTCGTTGCAAGTCAACACTTTTAGACAGTTCTTTGTATTAATATCCTCTTGGCTAAGTACTACTAAGTTATGGAATTTATGTCTTTGCTAAAAGGCTTGCAACTAACAAACATACAAAAACTATTCTCTAACTTTGAAGTGTTTGTATCCAGGTTATTGGTTCATAGAGATTAATTTTCGAGGAACCAGCTACCAAGTACTTTGTATGACTTCTGCTTTTTCCCCAACTTATTGGTTTTAAAAAATTTTGTTTTAAAAATCTGGTTTTGGAATTACCCTTCATAGATATTATACAGATGGTGTGGAAATCCATTCAAAAAATATGATTACTCTTCATTACTAAGCTTACGGCCAACTAGGGCATCCTTTTTTATCTTATTATTTACCGTGAATGAAGTTTGAACACCACCAATAAAATATTGGATCTAATAGAGTGGAAAAATAGGAAATAGAATGTGTATACAGAGTAAAAGGGATATTTTTGTGATATACACCAACTTGCACATCGGTGAGGTTGACTCTATTTTCCTCTAAAAAGTTAATAAATTCTTTGAATTTTTCTTCAGTTGGAAGATAGTGTCCACTGTAAGGCCATATAGACTACAGAAAAAAAAATATTGCAAGTAGAATGTTAGATACTACAGACACATATACAAGAACAATGCTAAAAATGTGCCATCATGATAAGCAATGAGAATAAAAAAGGAAACTATACAATATAGGCACATGAAATGATATGGAAATTTGAATTTTTTGAATTAATAATTCATATGAATCCCACAAACTCATCCAACTTGTAGTTCAGGACTCTATGCTCACCAGGGTTTGAACTTGGGTCATTAGCAAGGTGAAGCCCATCTCAATCACTAGAGCTTGCAGACTAAGGCTTATGCAGTTGGTTTTGGTTTAATTTTCACAAATTCTCTTTTTCCAAGGAACAACTCCTGGGAAAAATCACAGACACTTTCCCATATTCTTAGATGGTATCTGATGCAAGCTCATTGACACTAATTACCACCCTAGATATGGCAAGGGCATCAAGTGAAGCACCATAACAGAGGCAACAAATTTTTACAAATTACTAGAGTGCATTTCAAAATCACTATAAACTAGTGTATCCCAAAAGAATGAGTCTTTATTTGTTGAGATTACTACATCAATAGTCATTCTCCAGTCTGGTGAGTAATATCAAGACAATAGGTTTGTGTAGTCCTATGAATATCCTCATATGATTGAGGTGGACAGTAAGCTTGTGTAGCCCTACAAATATCCTCATCTGATTGAGGTGGACAGTAGGCTTGTGTAGCCCTACGAATATCCTCGTATGATTGAGGTGGAAAGTAGGCTTGTGTAGCCCTACGAATATCCCCATATGATTGAGGTGGGAAGTAGGCGTGTGTATCCCTACGAATATCCTTATATGATTGAGGTGGAAAGTAGGCATGTAAAGTAGATATACTATGTGGTGTATGGCTAGTCATGGTCAACATGTGCTAGAAGTCACCTTTAGGTATTAGCTACCCCTAGAGGGATTTACTTTAGCATGTGACTATATGACCCAGGGAAATACATATGATCATAGGTTTGGAAATGATCTTATGAGTATGATATGATTAATTAATGAAAACCCACATGGACCATGCAGAGATATTTAATATAATCACAGAGAAAGAGAGAGAACTCGAATTGCATATGTTGCCACCACGTAAACTCGAATTGATTAGATATCAGTTGAGTATTAGTTATGGTAAACAAGTTCAATTAATTAAGGAATCAACTCCTTAATTTGTGCAAGTGTTTGTTGGAAATAAACACTGCTGGAGAAGCACAAGTTCTGTTCGGTTAAATTTAGTTCAGTTCAGTTACATTTAGTTCGGTTGCATTTAGTTATTATTCAGTTACATTCAGTTTTGTTCAGTTACATTTAGTTATGTTCAATTACATTCAGTTCTGTTTAGTTACATTCAGTTCAGTTTAGTTACACTTAGTTGTATGCAGTTACTCTCAGTTACATTCAGTTGCATGTATTTCCATTCAGTTTAGCTCAGCTAACAACTCAGTTAGAGTTAGTTAATTAATGGAAGGCACATATCTTCTTGTGGGAGATAATTATGGAGTTCCAACTTGGCACCAGATCATGGGGGCGCATGATTGAAGATGAATCAGTGTTCTAAGTGTTAACAAGTTGTTGCTACATGCAACCATTCTATTTTTGTTGTAAAACCTAATTTGACTTGTTATTAAAGTGCTATGCACTTGGCAAGTTAGATACGGTGTTCCATTCGATCTCATATCTCTGGTTCTCTCAGTGAAAGAAATATTCTATTGTGTTGTAATAATTCTTTGCTACTAATCTATCATACTCTAAGATCGTTTGCTGGGTTTTTAATCCTCTGAATTAGTAGAGGGTTTTCCCAGGGTATGTCTTGTGTTCTATGGTTTGATTTATGTCTTTGGATTATTGATGAGATTTATATGCACTGTTATTATGGATTAAAGTTTTAAAGTTCAAGTTTCTTCATATTTTTCTCAATCACTAACATGGTATCAGAGCAATGGCGTGCAAGATCTTAGTTTGCGCAAGCAACTAAATCCTACGTGATCTTGAGAAGTATTGAGCAAAGAGCTTGCAGCCATGGCATTGATCTCCATCCAACTAGAAGACCAAATTGAAGGCAAGAGTGTGAATCATTCTTGAGGAGAATGATCTAGATGTTTACTTGACCTCAGTAAGTGAGGACTCCTTATGCAGGGCGAATTAAAGAGCAAGTCAATATGCACCATTTCTGTCACTTTTCAGGAGACCAATTTCGGGGAGACGTTTTGATCAATCCATGAGGAATCAGACAAAATGGTTGAAAACCCACTTCCAAAATGGGCCTATTTAGCTTTTCTATGTGAATATTTCAAAAATACATAACTGTGTGTGAGATACGTTCGGGTATTTGAAGATGAAATTCTTAGAATTTGTGTTATGGCCATTTCCCAAAGTGGAGAAATTCATGGAACAACCCCAAGAGTTGTAAGTTGGATATTATCATTATTCAATGATTATTGTGTATAATGAGAGCCTCATAGAGTTTATATATCATCCAAAGAAGATGATGACTATTGGAAGAATTTTTTCTTTAAAAGAAGAACATTCACTTCAGGTGGCATGGGATCCAGTTTCTCCATGCAGAGATTCGCTACTTCCTGCATGCACTCAAAATTGCAAAGATATCAAAGAAGCAAAGATCAAGAGGGAGCATGCAAAACAATAAAAAGATAAGTACCCAAATTTTTTATTATATGCTATTTAGATCTATATGCTTTTGAATTATTTCATTACAGTCATATAGAGGATGCATGATTGTTCATAAGATATGAATATAGAGCATGCATGATTATTTTATAAAATATGAATATAGATGATGCATGATTGTTCATAAGATATGAATATAGAGCATGCATGATTATGAATATAAAGTATGAATATAGAGCATGCATGATTATGAATATAAAGGATGCATGATTGTTTCATAAATATATGAATATAGAGTTGCATGCTTGTTTCATAAATATAGAGATGCATGATTGATTCATGAGATATGAATGTTAGGCTGCATGATTATTTAATTATCATATGATTTTATAAAATCAGATTTTTTTTATTACAATCTGTATTCCTGGACTTGGAATTGTGTTTATCATATACATTGTTGTTCCTATCTTTATTGGAATGTTAGGAATCTCATGAGTCCAAATTTTGCAAGATGATATAAATACTGATATAAGACTTATGTAGGACTGATATAAGGTTGAAAACATCATTCATAAGACATGATATTTATGGAAGCATGATTGTTTCATAAACTGTGAACATAAGACTACATGATTGGCTAGATATAGGGATTCATGCTTACCTCATGACATATGAACATGGGGCTGTATATTTCTTTCATAAAATGAATTTTTGGACTGATATAGGACTGATATAGGGATGCATATCAGTACATAATATTATAATGGGTTATGATAAATCAGTTGGTCAATATCATAGTTTTAAAAATCAGAATCGGACTCGAATCAGTCAAGGGTCAACTCGGAATCGGAATCGGTAATGAATCGGTCATAAATCGGCCGATTTGAATTTAATGAATCGGTTTGCTAAAAAATACATCAAATATTTAAATTTTAAAGAAAAACAACATTTTCAAGATTATAATCCATGATTCCAAGGCATTGAAGACAAAATAACCAAAATCTACTCATGTATATAGTATATTGAAGACTTTCCAAGTGTCAATCACTAAGAGGAACAATCATTTAATTGACTTGCCATAGAAGAAAGAATATACTTCCTAGGGTAGCAAATTGTGTGCACCAAGATTCAGGGCAACCAGTTCAACTTACCACTGTCACAAACTAGACATTTTCATGATCATATAGCAGGTTAAAATATTTTAGGAATCAAGTTTAAAGTTGGATAGTACATAAGCCTTGATATTTTAATTCTTTAATTGATATTTCAATTGATAGGAATTGATATTTTAATTGATGTTACACAGGCCTTGGTGAAGGGCATTAAGAAGTTTGACTAATAGTGGTATCTTTGTCCATATGGAATGAACTTGGAGTTAGAAATACAGCTACATGTTTTCTATGAATCCAAGACTATATTCAAAATTGAGTCTGTAGCCTTTTGTAGCAGAACCAAAACTACATGCAGTTGAGTTGTAATAATTTTTCTGGCTAATTCTGCACATAATATTTTGAAAGTACACAAAAGAATTAAAATATCAAGGCCTTTGTATTAAGTTGGATGGTACATACCAAAGAAATAAATTATATACAATAACAAAATTGTATTGTACAGAAGTTATCAAAATCTATATGAACCTGACAAGTAGCTAGACACATGGTCAAAGTAGAGACAGAGAATGGCACAGGCAACCTATGTCTAAACCCCAAATCTAAAATTACACAACCAAAAATGCAGTACATATCATCTTGGTAACATGTAGCTAAAGTCTAGTGTTGGGAGAAGCCCATATAGATTGTCACCAGCGTCATATGCTTGGGCTATGCCCATGAGTATATACTATCAACCATCAAGTAGCATGGGTTCACTCACTAGTAACTACCATCACATTAAATGGCAATGTATTGCACTTTAGAAAGCACCACAATTGCAATGAATTGACACTGCCGACCTTCTTGTACTTATCAGCACCATAATTTCAGTGATTACATTTTGTAACCTATTGGTTGAAGAAATTAACAAAACCACTGCAAGTACATAATAGCTGCATTTGATGTCAGTTTCATAGAAATCCATTACTAATGCTCATTACATTGTTTGGTTTGACAAGTGTGAGCATCGATATCAATAAAAGGGACACAATATCACATAAGCAGGAGATGCTGTAAAAAGGAAGAACACGAGAAAGAGTTGGACATAACCAATGAATATTGGCTGGATGCTACCTGGGATGACCCTCGAGTCCGATTCTGAGTTGACACTGTACTAACTGGACCGATCAAAGGCTAACTCGGCCAGTTGGACCGGTTAGTTACCGAACCGGACCGGTTTGGTTACCAACCGGCCGGTTCGGTAACTAACCGGTCCCCGATCCAGTTTACCAACCGGTTTGACCCGGTTTGGTACCAAACCGGTGAACCAGCCGGTTCCGGTTCTGATTTTTCCGGTTTTTAAAACTATGGTCAATATATGTACATAACTAAGTAAATCTTTATCAATATATTGAAAATATTTCATGTGAGTAAAATTCATGAGTATGAAATGGTTCTAACCATGAGAATAATTTGTCTTATAGGGAAAATTAATATGCTCTTACCTACAAGTAAAGAAGGACATGAATGTGGAGTCATTTTGATGGTTGAGCCTAGAAGAGAACAATTCGAGAGGTTCTGATGTGTCTTGGGAAGCATACAAAATAGATGGCTTAGTTATATTCTGATAGATGTGAATATTCCTGAAGATATTTTATCTTATTTAGACTCATGTGTCAAATAACAGATTCATATATATATGAGCATAAATCTCTATGATGGAGGACCCATATTATGATTCTCACATTTACATGGTGAGAGGGAGTTGCTAATCTCACTAGCTCCTGAAGAACCAGTGTAATTGGTTGATGTACCTCCTATAAAAAGGAGATATGAATGATGCTCATATTCAAAAGGAAGCTGAGAACTGTATTCAAGAATATTGTTATGATTCTTATGATTAGTGGTGTGGCAGTCACCAGACAAATATTTTCCTCAATTAAGGAAAATGTGCAGTAAAAGAGCCTAAAGAGTTTCAGGATGATGGACTACAAATACATGGCCACACATATGAAGGTAAATATGAAAATTTATAATTCTTATTTAATATTTGGAGGATATCAAGTTAGTTGAGATGTATTTTGTTAGTCACAGGTCCCAGGATCTGTTATGTTCTTTGCAGTTTGTACATAGACATGTACAAAGCATGTGTTGTGGTACCTACTTGGTACAAGTGTACATGGACTTATATATGTCTTGATTAGTAAAATAGAGTTTTAAATATATATTAAATTTGACTAATATAGTGATCGAAGAATATCACATGTGTTTCTCTAGATAGAGCATGTTGAAAAGCAGTATTTAGCTTTTGAGGGTTCTAGTCAGTTATATTCGAGACATGGTACATATCCATATATGAGTAGCATTTCTAGCATTATTATTAAGCTTTTTTCTGGTACAAGATTGGTATAGTACATAATAACTCCTCTAGTTGAAGAGGGACTATTGATGTGTCTTCATGGGCAACAGTAGATAAAGTCCCCACCAGTTAGTCATCATACATGACTTGGGAAGCCAAGGGATGTGATAGCTTGTGGAGAGAATCCACATAAGAAGAGACATGGTCAAATGTATCAGAGACTATTTATAGTCTGGACTGTTAGAGAATAGTTAAAACCTCTCAGAGAGCTAGTTGGGGTGTTGCAAATATAAAGAGAAGGATTACTAAGAATGTGAGCATGACTTGAAGAACATCACAGAGAATGGAAAGCTCACAAATAACTTCTCCAGATAACAGAAGATTCAAGAAGTCAACAAATGTTGAAGAGTGAAAGAAAAGATAAGTCTTTCTTTCTGCATGTTATTACACATTTGTTGTATAATGTTGTATGTGATGGATTTAAAAATCTATGGTTTCTAGTTTAGAGAAACTTTATTCTAGATTGGATCCAGATGATGCTACTTTGTGTAAGTAGCCGGTTGGTCTTTGAGTAGACCTGTTGTATTTTATGCTTACTACTGAGCATATGTTTGAGTACCTTTGAGGTACATTAGAATAGGCTCTTTATTGTATTTGATACATGGAAGACCTATTATTTGATTGTGCTATCGAGCTATTGTTTTAGCCTTAGATAAGCAATGTAATTTCAGGCTAGTACTACAAAATCTAAGTGTATTGCGGCTAGTACTATAGAATAAATATGTATATATGAGAGTAATACAAACATAAACCATGTTTTGCGGATAGTACTACATACTAAGGAGTAGTGTAGCATGGGATGCTACCTACTAGGGTGAAAGACTTGAGCCTACAGTCATTAGGTGTTAATAGTCAAGCTTTCTCAAAAACCCTGTATGTGTTTATGATCAAACACATTCAAGATGAAGTTTTACTTCATTGAAGTCATGGTCATGAGTTCCAGTACATAGGTACTTATGATTAGATTGCAAATTTGTGACAAGCCTCTATTTATGACGAAGTTTAAACACTTCCTAGATAAGCTTGGTATGACAGAGAATGTCTCCCTCATTGAGAAGGAGTGTTGAGATTACAGCATCAGGAGTCATTCTCTAGTCTTGTGAGTAATATAAAGATAGTAGGCTTGTGTAGTCCTACTAATATCCTCATATGATTGAGGTGGACAATAGGCTTGTGTAGTCCTATGAATATCCTCATATGATTGAGGTGGAAAGTAGGATTGTGTATCCGAATATCCTCGTATGATTGAGCTGGACAATAGGCTTGTGTATCCCTATGAATATCCTCATATGATTGAGGTGGACAGTAGGCTTGTGTATCCCTACGAAAATCCTCATATGATTAAGGTGGACAGTATGATTTTGTATCCCTATGAATATCTTCATATGATTGAGGTGGACAGTAGGCTTGTGTAGTCCTACGAATATCCTCATGTTGTGAGGTGGTGTGCTTTACTATGTAAAGTAGATATACTATATGGTGTATGGATAGTCATGGTCAACATGTTCTAGAAGCCTCCTTTAGGGATTAGCTACCCCTAGAGTGATTTACTTTAGCATGTGACTATATGACCTGGAGCAATACATATGATCATAGGTTTGGAAACTATCTTCTGAGTATGATATGATTAATTAATGAAAACACACATCGAACATGCAGAGATATTTAATATAAGCACAAAGAAAGAGAGAGAACTTGAATTGCATATGTTTCCACCAAGTAAACTCGAATTGATTAGATATCAGTTGAGTATTAGTTATGGTAAACAAGTTCAGTTAATTAAGGAATCAACTCCTTAATTTATGCAAGTGATTGTTGGAAATAAACACTGATGGAGAAGGACTATTTCTGTCCGGTTTGTTAGTTTTTCAACATTCAAGCTAGCATTATGTTAGGACCTCAAATGGAAATACAAGAGACAATGAACACAGTGTTTTTCATTGGGGAAACTATAAATGTAGAAAACCACGCAACTTCCTTAGAGATAGAATCAACACAAGATGTAAAACCTCAAAACAGTAAGATGCACTCCCGAGAGTAGTAATCTTCTTCTTGTCTAGCCCCAGTGTCTTCTCCTTACTCAACTATGTGCTACACGTGAGTGTGTGAGTGACATGTGCCAAATAGAGACCCCAGCTCTCTATTTATACTAATCCCGACATGAGTAAACCCTACTAGGGCCGACCTCTACTAGGAGAGTCTAATAACCCTAATGCCCCGGAGCTGCGGGGACATTAAACCTTAGACAATCAGAGGGTTACCCATTATGACTTGACATGACTTGTTTACATTAATGATTCTCCCGATTGGAACATCGGGGAATGACAACATGACTCAATTACATAATAGATACATCCTGGAATAAACATCAGGTTACAATACATAAGATACATAGATGAATACATTCCAAAGTTACAAATACATCAACACTCCCTCTTAACTAGGAAGGTATTCTTTCAACACAATTTTCAGTACTGGTCTTCTTCTCTGTATCAACTAGATCATCTCGTCATCTACATATCGAGTCTTTTGAGTCTTCAAGTCATCTTCATCCTTCGAATCTGGATCATCTCTTGATCTGGATCATCATGGGACATCATCACTGGATCTGGATCATCTCTCGATCTGGATTAGCATCACTGGATCTGGATCATCACTCGATCTGGATCATCATCACTGGACTAGATCTAGATCATCACTCGATCTGGATCATCATCACTCAATCTGGATCATCATCACTGGATATGGATCATCTCTCGATCTAGATCATCACTGTTGGATCTGGATCATCACTCGATCTGGATCTATCGCAGTCATCATAACTGGATATGGATCATAGCTCGATCTGGATCTCATCTAGTCATCATCATGTGTGCTATCTCATCATAGGAAGTTCTACAAATCCAGCCTTCTTTCATGCTAGTTGTAGGCCTAGCCATCAGGTAGGCCTTCGCCCAGCAATTACATATGACCTACTCGTCAGAAAGGCACGCCCAACACTCACATATGATCATGTAGGAACCTAAAATCACATCAGAAAGGCCCAGCACTCACATTCACTAGCATGATAGGACATCACATCACTAACATCTATGAAAAGGCTTTAGCACTTCTATCTGACCTGGAAGGAAACAAGTCCTCCACTCTCACCAGAAAGTCTTGCAATCACATCTGACCTGGAAGGAACTCAATCCTCCACCCTCGCGAGAAAGGCCCCAGTCCTAGACTGAGCTACCTGGTAATAGACTGAGTGCCTCCATTCTCCTGGAGAATGGTAGTTGCATTTATATCTAACCTGGTAGGAAACAAGTCCTACACCCTCGCCAGAATGGCCTGCACTCACATCTGACCTGGAAGGAACTAAATCCTCCACCCTTTCCAAAAAGGCCTCCAGTCCCGGACTGAGCTACCTGGTAATGAACCAGGTGCCTCCACTCTCCCAGAGAGTGGCAGTTTCCCTTACATCTGTCCTACTCGACAGAATGGCTAGCACTCATATCTGACATGGAAGGAACTGAATCCTCTCACCATGACAAAATGGGTCAGCCCTTACATCTGACCTACTCGTTAGAATGGATATGAATCTCAGCACTCATATCTGACATGGAAGAAATTGAATCCTCTCACCATGACAGAATGGCTCAGCCCTTACATCTGACCTGCTCGTCAGAATGGATTTGGATATTTAGCACTCATATCTGACATGGAAGGAATCCTCTCACCATGATAGAATGGCTCAACCCTTACATCTGACCTGCTCATCAGAATGGCTTTGGGACTCATCACTTTCCCTTATAGGAAACCTCGATCTGGAGAACACCAAGCTTCTCCCTGAAGTACTCAAACTTCACTCTAGCTAATGGATTCATCAACACATCAGCTATCTGTTCCTCCGTCGCAACATACTGGAGCTTCACTGCTCCTCTCTACACCATATCCCTGATATAGTGATGTTTGATCTCGATATGCTTTGACTTGTCATGGAACACTAGATTCTCTGACAACTTCATGCAACTCTGGTTGTCACAATGTATACAAGTAGCATCCATCTGGAGATCAACTAAATCAAATAGTAGCTTTCAGAGCCATACTACCTCACAACTAGCTGAACAAGCTGCGACATACTCTACTTCAGCTGTACTCAGTGCCACACAAGATTGCTTCCTGCTAAACCAAGAGATCACACCTGATCCCATACTGAAGCAACACCCTGAAGTACTCTTTCTGTCAATGGCACTGCCTGCCCAATCTGAATCAACACAACCCTCCAGGTTAATCTTTTGATTTGCATCGTACTTGAGTCTATAATCAACTATACGCTTCAGGTACCTCAGAATATGCTTTGCAGTAGTCAAGTGAACATGTCTTGGATCTGTCAAGAACTGGCTCAAGGTGTTCACAACAAAGCAAATGTCTGGTCTTGTGTTTTTCAAGTACATCAATGACCCAATCATCTGATGATACATCGTAGCATCAACCGACTCTAATGAAGCATCACTCAATAGCTTCAGGTTCGATGCCATAGCCTTGTAGTCCATCATCCCAAACCTCTTCAGGATCTCTACTGCATACTTCCCTTGTCCAAGGAAGATTCCATCCACACTCTACCACACCTCCATACCTAGAAAATAATGCATCATACCCAAGTCCTTCATCTCGAACTCAGCAGTAAGCTTTCTCTTCGTATTAGCAATCAACCCATCCATACCTGTCACAAACAGATCATCTACATATAGTAGAAGCATCATTGGGTTGCCATCTTCAACCTTGTAGTAAAGGTTGGAATTTTCTTTACTCTTGGTAAAGTCCAAACTAGATAGAAATCTGTCAATCCTGTCGTACCAAGTCCTGGGTTCCTGTTTCAAACTGTACAGGGCTTTCTTCAATCTACATACATGAGACTCCCTGTCAGGTGTCTCAAAACTGAGTGGTTGTTCTACATACACTTCGTCTTCCACTACACCATTCAAGAAGGCAGTCTTAACATCCATCTGGTGTATCTTCCATTTCATCACTGCAGCTAGAGAAAGTACTAATCTGATGGAAGTGTATCTGGCTACAGGTGCAAAGGTTTCTTCATAGTCTATTCCCTCTTTCTGAGAGAAACCCTAAGCTACAAATCTTGCCTTATATTTTTCAATGCTACAGTCTGAAGCATGTTTGATCTTATAGATCCATTTGGAAGTTACAACTAACTTCCCATCTGGTCTTGGGACAACATCCCAAACATCATTCTCCATGATCGATTGGTACCCTTTGATCATAGCATCCTTCCATTCTTTCCATTTTTCTGCTTCTTCATAACTGGAAGGTTCTTTATCAATGAAATCACATAGTAAAGCTACATAGATGGAACAGGATCTGGTCCTCTTTCTTTCTCTGTGATTCTCTTCTGGAGCCCCATATCTTTCTGCACCTTGGATAAGTTCTTGTACCCAAGCAGGTTTCGTCTTATGAGGATTATTCTCCAAAGGTGGATCTACAAGTCTTTGTGGTTTTTCAAATTCTTGATCTTCTTCTTGAGTTTATTCATTCATGGTTGTATCATGACGTTTGGGTGCTTTTGCTTCTTCAGGTTCTTCAGCGGGTCTCTTTTTGAATTTGTTGTAAGTTGTGTCTTCATCAAATGTCACATCCCTACTGATGTCAATCTTCTTGTATCCTGGGAAATATATTCTATAAGCCTTCGAGCTTTCAAAGTATCCCACAAATATACCCTTCTTTCCTGAAGGATCTAATTTAGTCCTCTTCTCTTTTGGAATGTGGATGTACACATGACAGCTGAATATTCTAAGATGGCTGACTTCTGGTTTCTTGTCGGAGAAGACTTCTTCAGGAATCTTTTTCTTGAGTATTCTATGTGGAGTACGGTTCTGTACATACACCGTTGTTCTGGAAACTTCTGCCCAAAGATGCATAGGAAGGTCTTGATCATGAAGCATTGCTTTTGTAGCTTCCATGATAGTTCTATTCTTATTTTCTGCAATCCCATTCTGTTGTGGATTACAAGGAGTGGACAACTCCCTCTTAATCCATGATTCTTTGCATAGCTCTTTGAATTCATTTAAAGTGAATTCTCTGCCATTATCTAATTGAAGGGTCTTGATCTTCTTTTCAGTATGGTTTTCGATCAAGGATTTTAATTCCTTGAACTTGTTTAATACTTCGTCTTTCTTCTTCATGAAGTAAACCCATGTCTTCCTAGAAAAGTCATCAATAAAAGAAACATAATATGCATACCCGCTTAGAGAGTTTGATGACATAGGACCGCATACATCAGAGTGGATGATTTCCAAGAGTCCTTTGGCTTTTCTTTCGCTGCTTGGAAATGTCTTCTTTGTATTCTTTCCTTTTGCACATCCTTTGTAGACCCCATCATGTTTTGTTGGATTTCTGGAAGACCTTCGACGGCTTTGCTTGCAATAGGTAGTGCTCTGTAATGCACATGTGCAAGCCTTATATGCCAAAGTTCACTTGGATCTACTGTGTCATGGACCAAGGCTTGTTCTGGATGACCATTCAATTTGTACAATCCTCCTTCTTGTTCTCCAATCACTACCGCATCATCGATAGTCTTTCCTTTTGGCCACATGATGACTTGACCATCTATGAATGCAACCTGCATTCCCTTTGCATCTAATGCTGATATGGAGAGAAGGTTCTTCTTTAGTCCTGGCACAAACAATACTTCTCTCATTGTTAGATATTTTCCATATTCTAATTTATAGGAAGATTCCCCACTACCTTTTATTGGATATTGGTAGTCATCTCCTAGCTTTACCTTGTGAGGTGATTCATGTTCTGACAGTCTCACAAAATATTCCTTGAATCCAGTTATATGTTTGGAAGCCCCACTGTCTATAAGCCAATCATCACTTCCATGAGTAATGTTACCTATGAGAGCGGATATCAAAACATATTCATCCTCGCTTGAAGAATCTTCACGTTCATATCTGGATCTCTTCCTGGATGGTTCATCATCCTCTGCAGCATGAGCATGATGTCTTCTTTTGTTGCTCCTCTTCGTTATCTTTTGTTTCTTAGGACAATTCTTCGCATAGTGTCCTACTTCATCACATGTATAGCATATGATCCTAGATAAAACTTTTATAGTGTTATCTTTGTTAGAGTGCTTACCTCTGGAGCTATGAGGTCTTCTTTTGTTTGACTTGGAGTGAGACTTGGAGTGTACTGTGAGAGCTTGGTCTTCACTTCCCATCTTCTCTTCTCAAGCTACTATCCGAGCTTCTTCTTGAGAGCACTCTTCCCATAGTCTGTTGAACTTGACTAACTTATTTCTAGCACAGATTCCTTGGATGAAAGAATCCCATGACCTAGGAAGGTCATTCAAGGTAGTCATTACAATCTCTGCATTTTCCACTTCTTCATAAACTGCTTCTAGTTGTTCTTTGATATAAGAAACTCTTGTGAAGTAAGACTAGATTGTTTCTTCATTCTGAATCTCCACATTCTTCAGTTGGTTTCTCGGGGTCATCTTCCGGTTTATGTTCTTCCCTTCAAACAATTTGGTTAGGGCATCAAACATAGCTTTAGGTGTCTTGAGAGAGCACACCTATGGGATAAGGTGATCCTTGATAGAATCAGCAATGATCCTCTTTTCCATAACCATCTTCTTCTTATGTAAGGCCTTTGCCTCATCTCCCTCTGGAACTAGAACCTCCTAATGGATGTAGGAGTCTAACTCATTTTCTTCCAGGACCAGGGAGATCCTATACTTCCAAGCTCAAAAGTTATCAGCTCCCTCAAGCTTTTCATCAAGCTTGGTATGATGAGACATCTTAACTGAGAACCTCAAATGGAAATACAAAATATTTTAGATCTTACCAGGTTCAAGATGTCAGATCTAAAACTTGAGCTGAAATCCTGCAGAGCTGGTTCAGGAGCAAATTAGGGTTTTTCTTTTCCGGAGTTCTATCCACCTAAATGCCTTGAAATTTGTCCCTAGCTTTGACTTTTGGGAGGAGATCAATCCAGGCCTGGGCTCACTAAAAAATTCCTCTTCTGTGAAAATCCCTAATTTCCTACAGTAGTGACAGGTTCGAAACTGAAAAACCTCAGAATTGGATTCTGCTTCGACAGAAAGATGCGCCCTAAGGAGGAGAGTTATTCCACCTTAATTTTGCTAAAAATATATGGAGAAAGATCCAAAAACTAGGAATCCCTATTTCTCGCAGCTGCACAGTGTCTTCTTCTCAGGTTAGCTCTGATACCATGTTAGTTTTTCAACAATCAAGCTAGCATTATGTTAGGATCTTTACTGAGAGAACAACAAGTACATCAATCAAACACAAGAGACAATGAACTCAATGTTTTTCATCAGGGAAACCATAAATGGAGAAAACCCCGTAACTTCCTTAGAGATAGAATCAATACAAGATGAAAAACCCGAAAACAGTATGATGCACTCTCGATAGCAATAATCTTCTTCTTGTCTAGCCCCAGTGTCTTCTCCTTCCTCAACTATGCGCTACACTTGAGTGTGTGAGTGATGTGTGCTAAATAGAGACCCCACCTCTCTATTTATACTAATCTCGACTTGACTAAACCATACTAGGGCCAACCTCTACTAGGAGAGTCTAATAACCCTAGTGCCCCGAAACTGTGGGGACTTTAACCTTTAGACAATCGGAGGGTTACCCGCTATGACTTGACATGACTTGTTTACATTAATGATTCTCCCGATCAGAACATCGGGGCATGACAACATGACTCACGTACATAATAGATACATCCCGGAATAAACATCGGGTCACAATACATAAGATACATAGATGAATACATTCTGAAGTTACAAATACATCAACACTGTTACATTCAGTTCAGTTCATTTCACTTACATTCTGTTTGGTTACAGTCAATTACTGTTCAGTTACATTCAGTTCTCTTTAGTTACATTCAGTTCAGTTAAGTTACATTCAGTTCTGTTCATTTACATTTAGTTTAGTTTAGTTACACTTCAGTTACATTCAGTTGCATGTAGTTCCATTCAGTTCAGCTAAGTTAACAACTCAGTTAGAGTTAGTTAATTAATGGAAGGCACGTATCTTCTTGTGGGAGATAATTATGGAGTGTAAGCTTGGCACCAGATCATGAGGGTGCATGATTGAATATGAATCAGTGTTCTAAGTGTTAACATGTTGTTGCTACATGCAACCATTCTATTTTTGTTGTAAAACCTAATTTGACTTGTTATTAAAGTGCTATGCACTTGGCAAGTTAGATACGGTGTTCCATTCGATCTCATCTCTCTGGTTCTCTCGCTGAAAGCAAACTTCTATTGTGTTGTAATCCTTCTTTGCTACTAATCTATCATACTCTAAGATCGTTTGTTGGGTTTTTTATCCTCTGAATCATTAGAGGGTTTTCCTAGGTATATCTTGTGTTTTATGGTTTAATTTATGTCTTTGGATTATTGATGAGATTTATATGCACTTTTATTATGGATTAAAGTTTTAAAGTTCAAGTTTCTTCATATTTTGCTCAATCACTAACATTATTCACATTTGTAAGAGATCATTTTATCTTTATCTTAATTTATTACTAGTGTTCAGGTCCTATTCATATAATTATTAATTACCTATACTTACAAAAAGGATTCCTCTCTTTCATGAAGATGAATATCAAAAAGCATTACACAAAAACCTTTTCACAGTAATGAATATGTTACCTTGAGAACACCTTCATCGACAACCAATCTTCTAGCCGCAGATGTAACTCCTCCAGCTAAGAAGCTTGAATGTTGGAATGTGCCCTTTTTTTTCTACAGAAGAATTGAAGTACTATGGAATTAAGGATAGGTTTTCTTTTCCTCTAAATCTCAAGAAAATATGGTAGATCCCAACATTTGTGATCATGGCAAGTGAAAATATTAAAAATCAAGTCATATAGACTATTGAATCTCTTTAGATTTATTGGTTCTGAAATACCTTCCCAACATAAAGCATATTTTACGTGCTCAATAAAAATATCCCCATGCATCCTTTAGATCCTTTTGATGTGTCAAGTGGATGACCACTCTGCTTGTATAGAAGTTTTCCATCTTCAACATAACTTCATAATGTTCCCTTTCATTTTGCAAGGCAATTAGATGAGCTTAAGGTTACAAAATAAAGAGAATACAATATATAACAATCATGTCTCTATTCATAAGATAAGAAGAAAATATGCCAGGCAAGGATGCATTTCTTTACATGAGTTTACATATAGTTATTCTTGATTCATCATATTATATATGAGGTTTTTATCTTTAATAAGATGTAGATGAAAAAATTAGGACAGATGGAATATTCCACTAATGTTATAAGCTGTCAGAACTTGAGTATTGGATTACTATGAATTATTCTGAGTTTCATCCTTTTATTGAAATCTAGCTAGAAGGCACATCAACTCACTTTCTAGAGAAAAAAAAACTATGGGATAGAATGTGAATAAGCGTGTTCCTTAGCTTTGGGTAACAGGAGAAAATATTTGCATGGCTACTAGATTGACCTGAACCTTGAAATATAGCATAGGAAAAAATATATCTCACTAAACTACAATATCCTAAATACGACTGAAAATGGAGAGACTTACCGGACCAAGATACTTTATACACTATTGTTGCAACTTTCCCCTTGGATAGGAATAAAGATTGAGTTCCATACCATCTCCAACATCCAACCTGCATTAAAAAATTTCAACCAGTCAGACAAAAATTGAACTGATTAAAAGGTACTATTTCATTCATCTTTCTTTTTTGAATGCTTGTAAAAGTATTCCTATTGCAAAGCATAGTGGAAGGCCTTGCCGAAAATTTTCATCATATAAATATTTTTCCATATATTGTTTGTAATTTCTCAACTATAACCCTTTGAAGCAAAAATACTTTATTGACAAGGATAGATTCATCACTTGGTTTGGAATTCTTAAAAAAGATATCATTTGATTTAAACTAATAGAAACAGTACACAATACAAGTAATGTCCTAAGGAGGATACATGCATTATTTTCCTCATTGAGTAGCATAAATTATGAATCTTAAAAATCCAAATTTTGAGCTAAAACCATTATTTACGGACCATTATGTAAAACTTAAACTTTAGCATTTGATTGCATGACATTATTTGCATCAGAGATCAACAAAGCACCCACAACTATAAAAGCACCAATCCTAATTGAGATGGTTTAAGGGCATATTTGATGCGATAATTGTAGAGATAGTAATGAAGTTGTCCATCCCTAGGCCCAAAATTCAAATCTTTCAAAAATGAGTCATTCTACATGATGTCCATAGCATCAAAACACATCATAATCTTTCTTCTTCGCCACAATGAGAGAATCGTTCATCAACTATGGTAGAGGTGTCTAGGTTGACACATTATAATAGGAGTAACCAGCCTTGAACATGGAGTAATTGGCATTTCCAAGTATCAAGGAGAAAATGCATCGACCTCCAGAAAAGGCATCTACTCAATTCCATGCTTTTGTGACGAAATATACATCGGGGAAACTGGACGAGCAATAAAAACCAGAATTAAAGAGAACTGTGCTGACATAAGACATGAAAGGACCAAAAAATCAGCAATTGCAGAACACTCTCAGAAGACCAACCATCACATATGCATAGAGGACGCAAAGGTTATTTCCATTGAAGAAAATTATAACAGAAGACGCGTTCGAGAAGCAATCGAAATAGAAAAACATGAGAAGAATTTCTATAGAGATGATGGAATAATACTGAGCGAAACCTGGAAACTTGTCATACACAAGAGAAATTAATTAATTAATTAAAACAAGGAAAATTAATTAATTAAGAAACTAAAAGAAAATCTGAGAGCCGACATGATAAATATAAAGAGATTTTCCTTCGTTCACTATTTATAAGGAAACATGGCCCTACATTCCAATGAGAAACATCCCTTCTCCTGAAGATGGACTCAGATAAAGAGTCTGAAATGTGTGTTGAGAATGAAAACACCAAAAACACAGGCTTCCTAATTTTCAAAAAAGAGTATAGACGCTGCAGAACTCTGTAATCTCATGAGTCTCATGGTTTTCAACCGTGTAACTGTCAATCACATCTTCAGTAGGAAACAACCAGTGGTCCACATCATGTTCATTGAAATTTGGGGCGAAAACAAACTGTGACAAGTAATTGTTGAGAAGATGTGTGACTGTAGAAACATCATGCCTTTCCATTTCCCTGAAACTAGGAGTCACACTTGTCTCTGCAACCGATATAATTTTATAGTCCCGCTCATAGGTGTTTGAGCCCCGATTCTGGAGAATCCAACCTCGATGAGATTCTTAGGATTTAAGGACATGTTTCAGTACTGGAAAGAAGCAATCAAAGTTGGGAGGACCACCCCTGCAGTATAGCCATCTTTCCATATGTTCTCCAAATGCACTATCCAGGTAACCTCCTTGATCAGAATAGGGGCAAGTCTCTTAGACCAAAATTGTTAGACTTTTATCATTCAAGCTAGCATTATCTTAGGATCTTTAACTAAGAGAATAACATCCACAACAATAAACACAAGAGACAAGAGACACGAAGAATTTTCCTCGGGGAAACCATAAAGGAGAAAACCCCGCAACTTCCTTAGAGATAGAATGAGCACCAATGGTAGTAGTAAAACCTGAAAATAGAAAAGATGATCTCCACAGCTTGTTCTCTCTCTCACACTTGAGAGGGATTCTCCTCTCTCACTCATGTGCCCCAATGAGTGAGTGTGTGTGTGTGATAAATAGAGAGGCTCACTCTCTATTTATATTCTTTCATTCACTTAATGTCCACTCCAACATGTCAGCCTCACTTATCAATTACTTACTAGATCCGACATCTCTAGGAGAGTCTAATAACCCTAGTGCCCCACAACTTGTGGGGACTTTTCCCTGACTTACAATAACTCACCTAGGGCCGACTTCTCTAGGATAGTCTAATAACCCTAGGGCCCTGCAACTGTGAGGACTTTAACCCTTGTACAATAGGAGGGTTACCCACAATAACTTGACATGACTTGTTTACATTATTGAATCTACCAATAGGAACATCGAGGTGTGACATGACTCAAATACATTACAGACACTTCTCGGAATAAACATCAGAGTACAATATATGAAATATACAAGTAAATACATTCTGAAGTTACAAATACATAAACACTCCCTCTTAACTAGGAAGGTATTCCCTCGACCCAATTTGTCAGTATTGGTCTTCTTCTCTGTATCAACTGGATCATCTCGTCACCTTCATCTTCAAGTCATCTTCATCTTCAAGTCATCTTCATCTTCAAATTATCTTCATCACTGGATCTAGATCATCACTAGATCTGGATCATCATCACTGGATCTAGATCATCACTTGATTTGGATCATCACTAGATCTGGATCATCACGGGGACATCATCAACTCTAGATCATTACTTGATCTAGATCGTCACTGGATCATCATCATCATTATTGCTTTTGTTATCTCAATCAAATGGTGCTATCTCTTTATTCTTCTCATCACAGGAAGTTCTACAGAGCCAGCCCTTTTTCATGCAAGTTGTAGGCCTAGCTTCCATGTAGGTCTTCATTGATAAAGCCAACCCTTTTTCATGCTGGATGCACATCTGTAGAGCCAGTCCATTTTCATACTGGATGTATCATCACAGAGCTAGTCCTTTTTCATACTAGATGTGGCATCTACACAGAGCTAGTCCTTTTTCATACTAGATGTGTCATCATAGAGCTAGTCCTTTTTCATACTAGATGTGGGATCTACACAGAACCAGTCTTTTTTCATACTATATGTGTCATCACAAAGCTAGTCCTTTTTCAAACTAGATGTGGGATATACATAGAGCTAGTCCTTTTTTACACTAGATGTGTCTTCACAGAGCCATCCCTTTTTCATGTTGGATGTGGGATCTACCTAGAGCTAGTCCTTTTTCATACTAGATGTGCCTTCATAGAGCCAACCCTTTTTCATGATGGACGTGGGATTTACACAGACATCTGACAATGGAAGGAACCAATCCTCTCACCATGTCACAACTCTTACATCTTACCATGGAAGGAACCAATCCTCTCACCATGTCAGAAAGGCACATCACTTATATTTGACCATGGAAGGAACCAATCCTCTCACCATGTTAGAAGGGATCACGAAATCATCACTTCCCTTTGGAAGGAACCTTGATTTGGAGAACATCAAGCTTCTCCCTGAAATACTCAAACTTCACTCTAGCCATTTCTAGCATAGAATCACATCAGGGTCGATTATGTCCAAGGATAACCTATGAGATTTTCCAGGACCGATTACATCCGAGGACAACCTACAGGACTGTTTACATCTGAGCAACCCATGAGCTTCACCAGGATTTATGCTCAGACAACTTGTGTTACCAGCTATGCTAGAACTCCCTCTTTCAAGAGATCTAGATCTGGATCACAAGCTGGAGCTTCATTGCTCCTCTCTACATCATACCAAAATGCAAGTTAGATCAATCAAATCAAATAGTAGTTTTCAAAAGAAACATACTACCTCCCAAATTGCAAGTGGCAACATCTTTTTCCTCGGTTGTACTCAGTGCCATGCAGTAATCCATCCTGTGAAACCAAGAGATCACACCTGATCTCATACTAAATTAGCACCTCAAAGTGCTCTTCCTATCAATGGCACTGTCTGCCCAATACGGATCCACATAAACCTCCAGTTTAATCTTGTGATTCGCCTCATACTTGAGCACATAATCAACTGTACCATTTAGGTACCTCACTGCATGCTTTGAAACCATCAAGTGAACATGTCTCAATGTGTTCAGAGCAAAGAAAATATATGGTCTCGTATTCATCAGGTACATCAAGGAACAAATCATTTGACGATACATCGTTGCATCAACCGACTCTGATGAAGCAACACTCAATAGCTTCAGGTTCGATGCCATAGGTGTGGTTATGGTCTTGCAGTCCATCATCCTGAACCTATTCAGGATATCTACTGCATACTTACCTTTTCCCAGGGAGATTCCATCCACATTCTGCCACACCTCCATGCCTAGAAGTAATGCATCATATCCAAGTCCTTCATCTCGAACTCGGAAGCAAGTCTGCTTCTTGCAAATTTAATGAGTTCCTCTTTTCTGTCAGGAACAAGTCATCGACATATAATAGGAGTATCACTGGTCTTCCACTTTCAACCTTGAAGTAAAGGTTGGATTCCTCTTTACTCTCAGTAAATCCTAGATTAATTAGTAAGCTATCCATCCTGTCGTACCATGTCGAACCTTAGTATCTTCTGCATTCACTCCCTCTAAGGAGGAGCATCATACTCCCTCTGTCTTTCATACTCTATGCACTGAAACATTATATACCGGAGTGACAAGTAGCTTCCTCTGCTACGAATATTCTATGTATCCATATAGGGTCACTAGATACTAAGATCCTCTATTTTGAACCCTTTTAAAATTTCTTGTCGCACCCATCAGTGAGCTTATCATCCTCTATAGGATTTCATCTTCAACCTTGTAGCAAAGGTTAAGATCTTAATCAAGCTCATCATGTATATGTTATCTCATGGGTGTCTTCTGAGCTCATGCAAGTCCTCCTTTCATTTGCACACATGATTCTTTTTGTCATGTGTCTCAACTCCCACTGGCTGCAAATGTCTCTTCATAGTCTATGCCTTCTTTTCGTGAGAAGCCTCATGCAACGAATATTGCCTTGTATCCCACAATGTTTCCATCTACTGCATGATGGAACTATGAACTTCCCTTCATGTATCGATACTGCATCCTAGACATCATTCCTCTTGAACTGGTCTTCCCTTTCTTCTTGGTTACTTATTCATGGATGGAAGGTTCTGCATCAATTATGTTACTGCATTTGTCATATTATTCTTCGTCTTGAACTATCGTCACTTGTTCTTCGAAACAAGTCTCATCCTTCTTTGCGTGTAGGAAATTTTACGCAATCTTTCCTATGTACAAGTCAAATGCATTAGTTGTATGGTTAGAAACATTTCATAAGTTATATTCATAATGAAAAATTCTTTTGCATCAAGATATATATGATTATGCAATTATTGTAGCCAATACAACATTCATCCATATTTCACGGAAACTTTCTATATGCCTTCCATCTCTACGAGGACAACATTGAGATTGTGCACTTAATTCAATATGTCAGCAAAGAGGTTTCATTCTAGATAAGTAGAAATGGAGAGTTGTATAGCACCATGAGCTACTTACCCATCATATGCATATTGTCATTAATGCAAACATTCTATCAAACAAATGCATAATCAAAACAATATCATGAAATGACAATTGAATACTTATCTTTATTTGTTTTGTAGGTAGACTCCTTCTTGAGCCTTCAGCTTCGTCATCTTCTTCATTCATCATTTCTTATCCAAATGCTAATATGGATAAGAGTTTCTTCAATAGTTGATTCCTTCGTATTCCTCATCGCTTGAGGGATCTTCTTTGGATGGTGAGAGCTTGATCTTCAGTTGCTCCCATCTTCTCTTCTCTTATTATGAGTCGAGTTTCTTCTTCTTCCCAGAGTCTGTTGAAAGTAATCACTTCCTTCTAGCACACATTCCTCACATGAATGAATCCCATGATCCTAGGAGGCCATTCAAGGTGGCTATCACCACTTCTACATTCTCCACTTCTTATTCTACCACTACAACTTGTTCTTTGATTTGAGAGAACCTCGTAAAGTATGACTATATGGTCTCTGCATTCTGGATCTTCACATTCTTCAACTGTTTTCTCAAGGTCATATTCTGATTTATGTTCTTCCCTTCAAATAGCTTAGTCAAGGAATCAAACATATCTTTCGGTGTCTTTAGGGAAGACACTTGTGGTACAAGTTGATCCATGATTGAATCAACAATGATCTTCTTGGCCTTGACCAAGTTCTTCTTGTGTAAGGCTTTTAGCCTCATCTCCCTCTGGAACTGGAACCTCTCTACCTATGTAGGTGTCCAATTATTTTCTTTAGAGAGATCATATACTTTATTGATTGGAAGTTTTCAACTTCACCAAGCTTATCATCAAGCTGATTTGATAGATCACTTTGAATTGAGAACCTCAAATGAAAATAGCAAAAGATTAGATCTTACCGATTTGAGGTGTCCGCCCTGGTTCCGGAGCTGGCTGTTCTAGGGTTTGTCAGAGAAGCCCTAATTTTAAAAACTAGGAATATTCCAGATCTAATTGGATAGAAAGATATATCTCTTCAAAGTGAGCTGTCCAATGTACTCCTTTTCTGAAAATAGTGGAGGGAAGCTCCCGGAACAGGAATCCCTAGTTGATCAATTTATTTTGCATAAATTTATGCTACTATTTCTGTGGTATCTCCGCAATTACTACTCCTATCTGTCTGAAAATTTGCACTGAGGTATCCTCACCTATCCCTTTTCTAACACCATGGGTTTCATCAGAATTGGTTTCACCAATTAAGAATTATGATTGTTTTCCCAAGGTGACCTGTTTCAAGACTGTTCAACATAGCGAAGTTGTACGGAATGCCACGTGTCACTGTATGATCTTCAGGGTCTGAAACTTTTACCATATAAATTAAATTATGTTCCCTTTGTAGAACATATTCCATAATTTAATTTTTACCTTTGTAGCCCGATATATACTAATTCTCCCTAGGTGTCCTGTTTAGGGATGAATCCTGGAAGAGGCTGGAACCCTAACTTGGAGCGATCATATCTCCTAGAATATAGTGAATATGAGGCTGAAGTTTGGACAAAGTTTAAATAAGGATTTTATCGTTGAGTGATGAAATTTTTCGCTATTGACCCTTCTCCAATCTTGATATATATCGAATTTACCAAAACTTATTAGTTTTAGTATTTTAGGGTTTTTCCAGCTCGGGGTCAAACTAGGGTTTGACTTTCCCAAAGTTATACCCAACCAAAAATAACGACCCAGGTCTCTAAACTTCGATTTTGATGAGGAGATAAATCCTATGCTGGGCTCACTAAAAAATTCTTCTTCTGTAAGAAGCCCTAATTTCCCGCATAAAAAACTGAAAATGTCCGGAATCGAATTCCGCTTCAACAAAAAGATACACCCTTCAATGGAGAGTCACCCTAGAATACTTTTGCTAATGGATTGTGGAGAGAGAACCAAAAAATAAGAAGCCATAGCTTCTGCAGCTACATAATTTCTTCTTCCCAGGTTAGCTCTGATACTATGTTAGATTTTTATCATTCAAGCTAGCATTATCTTAGGATCTTTAACATAGAGAATAACATGCATAGCAATAAACACAAGAGACAAGAGACACAAAGAATTTTCCTCGGGGAAACCATAAAGGAGAAAATCCCACAACTTCCTCAAAGATGGAATGAGCACCACTGTCAGTAGTAAAAACCGAAAATATAAAAGATGATCTCCACAGCTTGTTCTCTCTCACACTTGAGAGAGCTTCTCCTCTCTCACTCATGCGCCCCAATGAGTGAGTGTATGTGTGATAAATAGAGAGTCTCACTCTCTATTTATATTATTGCGTTCACTTAATGTCCACTCCAACATGTCGGCCTCACTTATCAATTACTTACTAGAGCCAACATCTCTAGGAGAGTATAATAACCCTAGTGCCCCACAACTTGTGGGGACTTTTCCCTGACTTACAAAAACTCACCGAGGGCCAAATTCTCTAGGATAGTCTAATAAACCTAGGGCCCCACAACTGTGGGGACTTTAACCCTTGTACAATAGGAGGGTTACCCACAATGACTTGACATGACTTGTTTACATTATTGAATCTCCCAATAGGAACATCGGGGCATGAAATTACTCAAATACATTACAGACGCTTCCCAGAATAAACATTGGGGTACAATATATGAAATATACAAGTGAATACATTCTGAAGTTACAAATGCATCAACAAAAAATTCTTATGAACACATAGGAAATTGATCTCTGCCATAAGGATGGACTGATCCCAAACCCTGATCCTGGAAGGGACCCCTGTGATGAAAGCCACCAACTTTGTGGTGGTCTTAACCCAAACACCAATATGCAAACTCTTGAAATAGCTATGAGGCCTGAGAGTGCATCTCAAGAACTCCTTAGAGTAATCAAATCTAAACATGTTCTCATCATCCTCCACATAGTTACTAGTCAAGATATTTTAAATCTCCATAAAGGTCTCGTCCTTATTGATATCATAAGTACACCACTCACACAGGCTTGGCAGATTATAGAGATCTTGCCTAGCCTCATAAAAAGGAGTGGGATCCTCTATTGGGCCTTTAAACAAGTCGTGATTCTAAATGTCCTTAAATTTTCCTACTGGTTGTGTTTCCCAAAATTTGTGTTTTTCCGGCAAATAAAGAGCATTATTTTCCTTCCTACTAAGATTCTCAATGGACCCATTAATCTCGATGGCCAAATTCTCATCTGGGATTTCCCTAGGAGATCCAAGAGAAGATTTGCTACCAACTAAATTGATCAGCAATCCAATAAATGTTCAAATGGGTATTGAAAAAGAGAAAAAAGAAATAATTCCATCAGGAAAACATGAAGATGTTTACAAATTCATTGCTATCATAGGAGAACTCATCGATCAAAATTCCCAAAAAGAAAAGGATCCAAGAAGCAAAACCAAAAGAAAACAAAAAATGACAATCCAACAACAAAATTGTGAATAGAATCATCAACTTACAGTCTTTTCAATCGTAGTTTTTGATGTTGCCTTAGTTTGTACTTCTGGATCGTCTATAAGCTGGCCCTAGCAAAGCCAGGCCAGTGAAAATTTCCATTAAAAAATATTGAAAACTCATTACAAATAAAAAGAAAAATACATGTATTATGAAACTGAGGAATCTTTTTTTATCTTTTATAATTAAATCAATCATTTTTTTAAAGTAAAATAAATTATTTACCCATCTCTTAATATTTAATAACTTAATTAACATTTTCATTATTCTATAAAAACTCTCTTAATATTTTATAACTCAATTAACCTTTTCACTATTCTATGAAAACTGAACTAAAGAATCCAAAATAATTATGAAAAGTAAATATAAATAAAGGATAAAAAAACTCAACAAATAAAGAATAATGAAAACTAAATATAGAAAAGAAATTTTCCTTAATCTTTAAGATTATTAAACCAATTCTTTTTAAGTCAATTTAACTAAATTCTTCATTATTCATAAAGTATTGGTTGTGTTGAAAAAATATGAGTTTCAATATAATAAAATAAAATAACTCAAAATTTTACTAAATTAATATTAGTATATAGTTTTATATATTGTAATTTGTATCACAGTACGTTGTTGATTAAAATTATAACCCATTTAAAATATAGAGAGAGAATTTACAAATAGAATTGGATTATAAAGTTGAATTTTTATTTTATTTCCAAAGCAGTGGTTTATTATTCAATATGTAATATAGTTATTAAGAAAAGTGAAGGATAGTCTTTAACTTAAAATTTCATTATAGAAGAGTATTTTTTTTAATTAAAGCTTCATTATTGAAGAGTTAATTTTTCATCAAAACTTCATTATTGAAGGTCATAATTTTAGACAGAACGTTCTTTGATGTGGAGTATAAAAGTAAAAAGAAATTGTTAGATGGGAAAAGATGTATCCAAATTCCAACCCTGCCACCAAATGTATATGAACCCTCCCATATTCTCCCCCATGCCGATCTTCATCATGTTGGGGGCTGGTAATGCACAATGTTGATACATTATGGCTCCCATTCTATGCATAGTACATCACTCTAACGCGTGTTAATTATTATAACTTGCAAATTACGACACTGTTTATATCGCCCATATGTTTTATTGCTTTGGTTTTTTCCACTAATGGTCTTGTCGAGCCTTATAAAAACTTATATAATTATATGCCAAGGTCATGTAAAAAGCCTATTAAAACTATAATTATACGCCAAGGAGCCAAGGTCGTGTCCAAATTAGCCTATAAAAACTATAATTGTATGCCAAGGTGCTAAGGTCATGTCCAAATTAGCTTATAATAACTATAATTATATCCCAAGGTCATGCAAATTAGCCTTATAATTAACATTATATACCAAGGTTTAGTGGGTTTTTTATATGCCAAGGTCATGTCCAAATTAACATATAGCTGGGTTGCATTAATTCAATTTTGTTAATATAGGGACGTGTAAATATATATTATATATATGTTAGAATTTACTAAATTCTAACACTGCAGATGGATTTAGGGGGTATTTGAATCTATCTGCAGTGTTACAATTTAGTAAAATGTACAAATTCATTGTCAAATTTGTAATTTTTTTCATTGTCGGAGTGACAACTAAGAATGACCAATTGTTATGTGGTCTTTTTTAGTCTAGATATGTCGTGACCAAATTTGGCCATTTATCTTGGTCATTTTTAGTTGGTTTTTATCCCGTGACCAAAAGTGGTCATTTATCTTGGTCTTTTTTAGTTAGCTCACTCAAATTTATCAATTTTGGTCATTTATCCCTTGAAAAAAACTGTGGTGATCAAAATGTTTGGTCTCCTGGTCACTAATCTCTCATTTTCCACTAATGTTTCCATGTTTTAAACCATGAAATCAACTTGAATTTGTTTTATCTTTAAATCTGGCCTTGTTATTTATTTGTGAGAGACCCCTTTCTAGAAAGGAAGAAACCAACTCGCCTTTCCTAAAGAGTTTCTGCTGCTACCTCGGGGTCCTCCTTCCACAAACTTGGGCATGATTCTGAGTGCTAACAAACTGGCGTCATTGATAGGGATGAAGAAGTACAAATCATCCCTGGGAGATGACAAAGACTTTAAGAAGAAAGACTTTCTGTGGGAAAACAGAAGCTCCTGCGATTTAATAAGGTTGCACATTTTCCATGGTGACTCCACATTGGTTCTGAGCTATTTACATAAGACATCCTCGCTTCCAGGTGGCCGCATACCAGAGGTAATCCTAACACTGAAATCTTCCAAAGTGTATATAACCCTAATAAATTGCTTAGAAATAAGGGAAAGTACCAATTAGGTATTCCTCAGTTTGGAAATTCATCTATTCAAGAATTCCGTAGCATTTAAGATTCTATGGGGGAAACTAACTTTGAAACATCCCTATTGAAGTATAAATCAGAGTCTGACTTGAGAACACTCTAGTGAATCCTAATAAGTTAGAGTCATATCTTCTAGGCTCTCTTTGGAAAAACCTTCAAATATCTAGGAACCATGGTGCAAGAAACATTGCTTTTCGAAACTTTCAACCTTGTACCCCTCCAGTAGTTCAAAAACCTCCACCCTTCTAAGTTCCTCTTGTTGTCCCAAATCTACCTAGGCTGATGGATGCTCGATTTTTCCCCACTAGTTTTACCTCTTGTGTTGCATGACCTTCCTCAAGGCTATGCCCAGAAAATCCCATTCTACAATGGAGAGGCAAATTTCACAGTGAGACAGCATGTCAATAGATTCAACGATTTTATGGACCTGGAGCTCATAGATGATGATGATGTCAAAATGAGGTTATTTGTCTAGAGAGGTGAAGAAATGGTTCAAATATTTTCCTGCTGAGTCCCTTTGTACGTTCGTTGCTTTCCAAACTACATTTATAGAAAGATGGGATGATAGGAGAAGACCCCTACAAGTGTTGTCTCGATATAATGGCCTAAAGAAGGGAGGTTTTGAGTCTGTTCATGAATTTTCCAGTAGATTTATGAGGGTGTACAATTCTATCCCTGTTGATATCAAACCATTAGTAGGTGCTACAAAACTCCACTACGCTGATGCTTTTGACAGTGAATTTTCCTTGCTGTTGAGAGAGAGAAAGTCTTTAAATATTCGTGCCCTATTTCAAGATGCCTTGGAATTGGAAGCTAACATTATGGTGAGTGGGAATATCAAGCAGAAGATGGAGATGAGGAAAACTAGAGAAGACTGGCCTTCTACGTCTACTGCTTCTTCTAGATGTGAAGTTTGAAATGATGTTGAAGACGATAGAGAAGCTGATGGATAAACTGGTTGTAGCTAATAGATCATTGAATAGGGAGCAAAATGAGCCCCAAATCAGGAAACCAAATTTCAGAAGACCTAACCCCCACAGATTAGATAGAGGGACGCTAGGAATCCTACAAACTAGAATGACCAGCAAATACATCCCCCTTTCCCCGAAAACTATGTTGATGGTGAAGGTGAAGAGAAACCAAATGAAGACCAAATCCATCATTTTGGTGATCTAGACTCTGATATATACCTCACAGAGATAGAGCGTCACTTGTATGCTCAGGAAGAGGATCAGAAATATTTTGATGAAGAATCAAAATAGTACCAGAGGGGGTGTCTGCATGCTATAGATGAAGTCCAAAGGAAAACTCAATTGAGGAGTAGAGACTTCATTATCAATAAAGTACGGATCAATTTGAATCATCCTTCTAGCAGTCAACAAAACACCTATAAGAATAAAGAAAAACAAAAAGAGAAAATAGTACATAAAGAACCTGTGAATAAAGTTGGAAAGACAAAGGAAGTTAGGCCACCAGTACCAGTAGATGTGGAAAATATTGTCTCCACCTTCAACCTGCAGACAGAGCTCTCAAAGGTAAATATATCCATTCCCTTCAATCAATTGCAAAGGAATAGAGAATACAAATATAAGATAACAGGAATGGTTAGGAATCAGGGAGAGTTTCAACCTAACATATTAGAAGATAATGATGGCAATCCTACTATTAGCTTTGGTTCTAAAATTGAAAATGGAGATGAGGAGGAGGTTCCCCCTTTTTACTTGAGCCTAAATGTGCACAATATGGTTGTGCACAATGCTATGTTGGATTCAGGCGCATCCCACAATCTGATTCCCAAGGGGGTAGTAGAGAGTCTGGGGTTAGAAGTTACTCGACCCTAAAAATATGTGTACTCATTTGATTCCAGAAAAGGGAAATGTCTGGGTTGATTAAATATATGGTAGTGACTTTTACATAAATGCCCTCTAAAACTGTAGTAATGGATGTTGTCATGGAAGATATTCCTCTGATGTTTGGTGTGTTACTATCCAGATCCTGGACATCCAAATTAAAAGGGAGTTTACAAATGGATATTTCCTATGCTACTATTCTTATGGATGGAGGGAGTAAAATATTGTACAGTGAGAAAATATCCCTGTATGTAGTTAGCATCCAAGACAAACTAGATGACCATGCTATATATGTTGTTGATACTGACTTCAGATCTTCTATTTTCTTTAATGATGTGTCTCACTGTGACCTTGAAATTTTGGCACCTATTGAAGTGGAGGGGGGGAGAATCTGTGAGAAATCAAGATGTTTTAGAGAAGAAGCAGAAGGAAGAAGGTATCTGGACCATTTACTTCGCTGGATCAATGGCTAAAGTCAATTCTGGTGTAGGTGTGTATATTATTTCCCCCATCAGGGACTTTGAAATTCTATCTTATAAGTTAACCTTTGAATGTACTAATAATGTCGCAAAGTACGAAGCTTTATTGTTAGGGTTGCATGCTTTGAAATATATGGGATCCAAAAGGATACAAACCATATGGGACTCAAAACTGGTAATAAATCAGGTAAATGATAGCTATCAGACCAAGCATCCGAGAATGAGGGCCTATAGAAATGAAGTGTGGGATATGTTCGACAACTATTTTACTAAGCATACAATCAGAGAAGTCCCCAGATATGAAAATAAACTACCTTATTCCTTGGTTGTCACTGCTAGAAAATTCAAAGCCCCCATTGTTGGACAAAGGGAGTACAAGGTTGAAATTAGAAACAAGCCCTATATACCTGATAAATCCAAATAATGGAACTTATTCGAGGATGACATGCATATCAAGAGATTTTTGGATTTATACAATGACTTTGCAAATACCCAAGTAGATAATGAAAATGACAATCTTGATAATTTTCAAGATGTTAAAGGCAGGGAGGAAGGGATTGTTGAAAGCGAGAAATACAAAGATTCCCTGGAAGGGAAAGATACAGTGCAATTGAAAGGTAATAATATTCCTAGAGGCATGATCCCTGTGGAGAAGATTTTTGACCAAAATTATGTCACTAAGGATGCGAAGATGAATTCAACGAATGATGTCATTGAAGATAAAAATATAGGGATCGAAGATCACCCGAAGATCATAAAACCGTCGAATAATTTTCCTGCCAAAGTGAAGGAAGATTACATCAATTTGATGAAGAGGTATACGGACGTCTTTATGTGGAGGTATGAAGATCATAAAGATTATGACACCTTCATCATACAACATACCATCCCTATAAATATTGGTGAAAATCCTTTTAAACTGAAATTGAGAAGAGTTAGTCCAAAGTTGTTTTCCGTCATGGAGAAAGAGATAAAAAAATTGTTCAATGCCAAGATCATTGTAACTCTGAGGTTTTCCAAGTGTGTTGCAAATTTTGCACCCGTTAGAAAGAAGAATGGTGAAATCTAGATTTGTATAGATTTCAGGAATCTCAATAGAGTTTCCCCGAAAGATAACTACCCTTTTCCCAAAATGGAACACATTTTGCAGAGAGTGGTAGGGTCTGAGAGGATTTCCTCCATGGATGGTTTTTCAGGGCACAATCAGATAAAGGTGTTTCCTGAAGATCAAGAGAAGACTGCCTTCACTACACCATGGGGTACTTTTCTATATGCTAAGATGCCCTTTGGCTTAATGAACGCAGGGTCCACTTTCCACTGCGCCATGGATATAGCCTTTACAGAAGAAAAAGACAAATTTGTGGTGGTCTGTATGGATGATATTAATGTATACTCTAGGTCTGATAGAGAACATATTAAGCATTTGAAAAAGGTTTTCCTGAAATGTAAAAAATATGGAATATCATTAAACCCTCGCAAATCAAACTTTAGGTTAGAATAAAGGAAATTACTGGGACATATCATCTCGAAGGACAATATAAAGATCAATCCAGAGAGAATCAAGGCCATTAATAAGGTTGAAGAGCTGAGGATAAAAAAGGAAGTGAAATATTTCATTGGTGAGGTAAATTTTATAAGAAGGTTCATTCCCAGTTTTGCTGAAATACTAATGAATATTACTAACATGCTTAAAAAGGACCATGAGATTAAATGGACACTGGATTCAAGGACAACATTTAGGGATATAAAACGATCTTTCACAGAAGCCCCTGTTCTGGTAATTCCATACTTCAGCAAATACTTTTTAATATTTTCTTATGCATCTGATCGCATTGTTGCTGGAGTGTTGTTATAGAAGAATGATCAAAACGTCAAGCAACCTATAGCGTTTTTAGAAAAGTATTAAAATCTGGGGAGTTGAAGTATGGCATAATGGAAAAGCAGGTGTATGCCATAATCAAATCACTGAAAGATATCATTGCTTATGTTCCTAGCAGTGTGGTAAAAGGTATGCTCACACAACCAGATCTGGAAGGGAAAAGACCGAAATGGGTTGTTGTCTTATTAGAATATGACATTGAGATCAAACCCACCAAGATGGTTAATGGTCAGGTATTGGAAAAAATGATGACAAATTCCAACTGTGATTACTTGCAACTGAATTTCTTGACCAGTTATTCAAACCAGTTGGAAAACGAATTATAGGTAATGCCCAATTTATACACATCCCCATGGTATTCTGACATTGTATATGTGTTGAAAAATGTACAAGCCCCCACAGGGTTGAGAAAATCCAGGGAAAGTTCGATAAAGTTAAATTCTACCAAGTTTTGTATTCTGAGTAAATATCTGTATTAGAAGGATCCATGAGGTGTTCTATTAAATTGTCTTATGGAGGACGAACCCCGACAAACTATAGAAAAATTTCATAAGGGAGATTGCGGGGGGAACCATTCTTGGAAAGTTATAGCAAGCAATATTTTTAGAGATGGTTTCTATTGTCCCTCATTATTTTTTGATGTTTATAAAGAAATCACCAAGTGTCACCAATGCCAGGTTTTTTAGGGTAAGAGGAAACTTGTCCCGCTTCCTCTTAACCCCATATCTATAGAAGCACCTTTTGAGCAGTGGGGGCTAGACGTTATTGGGGAAATAAATCCAAACTCTTCTGGACAACATAGATGGATTTTGACAACTACATACTACTTTACAAAATGGATTGAGGGAATACCTACCAGAAGGTCTATCAATGAGATGATTATGGGTTTTCTGGAAGAAAACATTTTGGCTCGGTTTGGATGCCCCAGGAGAATAGTGACAGACAATGCAGAAGATTTCAAGTCTAAGAAGATGATTAACTTCTGCCATAAGTATCATATTAGCCTCAACCACTCTACCTCCTATTATCCATAGGGAAATGGGCTAGCAAAATCTTCAAAAACAATCCTAGTAAGGATTATTAATAAGTTGTTGGAGGAAAACAAGAGAGCTTGGCATACAAAGATGAAATATGCTTTATGGGCTGATAGGATCAACACAAAAATGACGATCAAGATGTCACCATTCCAGTTGGTATATGGGGATGGAGTAGTTTTTCCAACATCTTTAGGAGTGACAGTAATGAGTTTGTTGTAGGAACAACAAAATGAGCCAAATCATGTGCAGAGAAAGGTCAATCAAATCATAAACTTGAATGAGTTGAGAGGCAAGGCCTATGATACAGTGCAGATACACCAAGATAAAATGAAGAATACCTTCGATAGGAGGGTTAAAGAGGAGAATTGCTTGATTGATGACTTGGTCCTAAAATGGGATGCACCCCACAAAGAAAAAGGGAAACATGGGAAGTTTGATCACTTGTGGGTGGGTCCTTACATCTGTGTGGCACACAGAGGAGAAAATGCTTTTATTCTGCAACATCAGGATCGGTCTCTACTGGAAGTAGGTCCAGTAAATGGAAGTTTTCTCAAGCATTACTTGACTTAAAAGGAAGAGGTAATAAAATGTACCATAGTTGTATATATCTCTTTATTTTCAAGCACTACAAATGGTGACCCTTGAATATTTGAAGCCCTAGGAGAAGACCACAAGATCTAGAAGGGCAGCCATCTTCCCTTTTTCTTTGTTTTTTATTTACATACACAGCAATAATAAAATATTTTTTAAGTCTGAAGTATAGATGGACACCCAATGGATTTGACACCTGGTCTACGAGTTCTTTGCTACCTCACAGGGAGGGTAGCATCCCTAGCTGGAGCCACTTGTTAGCACTGATTTTGTGCTAAATACCTGGGATGGGTTGGATCTAAAAGAGAAGAAATAAGGTCCACCAAATTTTTATGTCACGAGACCTTGGAAAATTTTGATGAGGTTCTGTAGGAAATGAAAGGCTTGAGAGAATGGATTCGAGAGTTTTGATGAAAGCAAGAAAAAACTAGCTCACAAGTGCCACGTCCCGTCAAATGAAGGGAAGTGCGAGATCTAGAGTCATAAAAAATCCCCCTGTGTTGAGCATGTGAGAAAAAAGAGAAAATTTAGATCAATAGAGTGATGTGGGAAGGAACGTATTTTAATGGCGTTGATCAATGGCCAAGTCAGATCAAAGGAGGGGATTTATTTCGCAAATCTGAAGTGGATCATGAAAAAGAGCGTTTCAAATTTGTGGAATCAATTAAGCGCCAACAGGTTTCGACGGCCAAGATCGAGAGTGGTTTAGATCAGCAGCGGAGGTAAATTCTGTTGATCTAAAGCACTTGTGAAATATAATGTTTCAAATATGCGGAATGGGTTAAAAGGAGGACCTGTTCGATGATGGGAATTGAGATGAAGAAATAGCCATGGTGAGAGATGATTCCGCTGGTCATATGTGTGTGGAAGGAATCATGGCTAAAATTGGCAGAATTTGGCAGGTCCCTCTAACTTGGACGAAAAAGATGTAAGGTGGTTTTGATGGATGGATGAGATCGAATCTCAGAGATTTGAAGTACATGAAGGGTTATATAGAGGAAACATGATAGTGAGAGTTACTAGTGATCAAGATTAAAAGGCTCAGACTAAAAGGTTCCAGATCTATAGCTAATGGTCCATTTGACTAGAAATATGCAGGGTCAGATAAGGGGAATAAAATAGTATAAAATCCAGCGCATGAATTTAGACCATTTATTTTTCTAGAGCATCGAAAAGAGAGGTTTCGAACTATGCAGAAAGCACCACTGTGGAAAATCATCTAAACCAAGCCATCAGCTAACCATGTACATCTTTTTCTGTGCTAAGTTATTTTTTCATGGTCGAAGTAGAGGATTTAGAGGTTCTGATTCTCAAGTACCATAATGTTGAAGAAGGCCTAGAGAATAAAGACTCTAATATTTTCGACACTATCCTACTAAATGACAGTGTGGAAGCCGCGAAGAGAAAATTGAAAACCTTTGAGAAGCAGGGAATTGACACTCATGGGGTGTTTGTTCTTATTTATTTTATTTCTCAATTGAACAAACCCCTAATTTCCCAGAGTTTGTCGAATGGTCTGTAAATAAATACTCTCATTCTGAGGGTGTAGTAATGGATGCGTCTAGGTATAATATTCTATGTCCCGTCGGTTCCCTTTCCATCCGAGATACTCAGCTAATTACCTATGATTTTTCCCAGAGGTCTAAAGAATACAAAGAAGAAAACATACTCCAGTTCTTTTGAGAGTATTTAGCCAAACAAAAAGAGACCTTTTTCAAAACCCGCTCGAAAGTAGAAATTACGGTGTTAAATCATCATTTTCCCATTGATTTCGACCTATTTAATAAAGAAACACAGTCTTTACTAACCCACACAAGTCAGTTTTTTAGGTATGGATACAAACAAATTTGTCACAGATCCTTTGTTGAGAGTTGTTATATCCTAAATAAATTAGTCTTCAATAGATCAGACTTAGAAAAATTATTTGGTGTAGTGATGAAGATTTCAAGGCACATTATGAAAGATTTTTGAGTTTAATAAAGTTTGGAACGCCTTGTACTCTGTTTTTTCCCATAAGAATCAAATTTTAGCTTTTGGCGACTTAGGTGAACATCTCAATTGTTTATTAGCCACCGAAAAGCCTAGCTTTTGGCAGCTTAAAAATAGAACTCATCGTTACCTTATCCACCGAAAGCTCAATAAAGATAAAATGGTTGGTGCATCCATCACAATTAGCAACCGTCAGCAAAAAGAGTGCCACCATCAAGCCATTAACCACGGGAAATATTGGACCTGTAATAAATCATGAGTTGGTAAGAGGGGTCATTATAAAACTGAAGTGACCTATCAAAACCTAAACCCTCTCTGCCCTCCACCTATCCCATGTCTATGATCAAACCGCCACTAAGCATTCCTTTCCAGTTAGAATGATTATGGTACTGGCTAGCTTATGGGTCTGATCATAATTTACTGTCACCCTACTCAAATCCCAATTTCCAGTCAACTCCCTCAAAATCAGCACCCCCTCCTTAACTCATTCCACATTTCTTGCACGTGTCCTCACTAATCCAAGCCCCCTGAAATCCAACACTATAATTTCATTCTCCAAGGTTTGAATTTTCAATTTTTCAGGTACAGAAGAGCAATCCAGGAAATGAAAAAAGGAGGAGGACCTTCCCTAAGAAAGGAACTGGGTTATATTGGATACCTTGAATCACACCCAGAGGTGTGTCAGTTTTTCAAAGACTCAGGCTACTATAGTTTCTATGAAAAGATTCAGGGATCCCATCAGCAATGTGGAAATTGAACCCAGGTGTTAGAACAATTACACTCACAAAAATTGCCAATTACACATGCAAATTACACACAAAGGAGACTGAATATGGACCAGAACACTAATATGTATTGAATAAGTGTACAATAGCCAACCTTGTGAACTCATAGGCTGCCACAATAAATAATTACATGATAGATTTGAATGCATTGGGATTCCATTCAAATTAGTCAAAAGCAAGCTTACTAAATCTAAGCAAATCCCCCATAGGTGCATAAAGCAGTTTCCAAATCTGTCTAAGAGCTCATGAATTCACAAAATCAATTAGGAAAGATAATAGGTGATGGAAGGAAAACTCATACACGCTTTTATTAGGAGAAAAGAGTGGAGGATGATGAGGACAAAAAAACAAGTTAACTTCACCTAGTCAGACTTTCCCAATTGCCTTAAAACTCAATAAAAGCAACAATAAAGCAAAAAAAGCAGATATGCGCTAGGGAGGTTCAGGAATAAAGAAGAATTGATTCCAAGAGGTTTCGCAAGAGCTCCATGACTCAATTTTAGCAAGTGTGACCATCTAGGACATGTGGAGGACAACTTAAATAGAGTGGAATATGGAAACTAGGCAAATAAGACAAAAATGGATTTATTAATGTCTAAGGTATCTAACTATGGGTTGATTATTCTAACACCCCCCCTTAATCCTGACTTATGAGTAAAATATCAGAAAATTATAGGGCCTAGCAACAAGGCTTAGTCACCCTTTACATATTGCATGTCCATTTAAACAAGGAAAGAGGCAAAATCCCAGTGGGAAAAATCCTCCCTTAAACATGGACGGTAAAACAAAATTTGAAAATATTGTCATCAATCATGCTTCACAGCATGATCAGAAATCCCCAGTAGTGATTTGAGATTGCTGAAAGTATTCTCACAAAAAACTTTGGTGAAGATGTCTGCTACTTGTTCTGAAGATGAACATAAGAGTAGGTGAATGGTGCCATCATGCACAAGCTGTCTGATGTAGTGCATATGGATATCAATGTGGTTGGTTCTCTGTCTCTGAACTGGATGATTGTAGATTCGAATGGTACTCTGATTATCACAATAGATATTAGTTGAGTATTATGATTTGAAGCCACACTCAGCAAGTAACCCCTGCAACCATAAACATTGAGTTGTTGCATTTACAACTCCTCTGTACTCTGCTTCTGTAGATGAGAGTGCAATGGCACTCTGTTTCTTGCTTGACTGGTCCTTCAAAAACCATGAACACATATCCTGATGTTGACTTTCTATATGTGTTTTCACCTGCCCAATCACTATTAGTAAACCCAATCAAATCAAGATCAGATTTAGCTTTGTAGAAGATCCCATGAGTCCTTGTTCCCTGAACAAAGTTAAGGATCATTTTGGCTGCTCTCCAATGGATCTCATGAGGCTGATCCATTTATCTTGAATCTGCACTTACTTCATAAGAAATATCAGGTCGAGTATGTGTAAGGTACAGCAAACACCCAATTAATTGCCTATACAGTGTATTATTTACCATAGGAGAAGAACCTGCTTCTTCAAGCTTAACTCCTGAAAGAAAGGGAGTCTTACTTGGCTTGCAATATTTCATGTTGAATTTGTTCAGAAAATCCAAAGCATACTTGGACTGATGTACTTTTATTCCATATTTGGTTTGAGCAATCTCAAGACCCAAGAATTGGCTCAATAACCCCAAATCAGTCATAGAAAATGCATGGTTCATTGCATCCTTCAAGGAGGCAATTTCATCCTTTGAGCTTCCTGTAATGAGAAGGTCATCCACATACAAGACAATAATCATCAAATAAATATGAATCAGCTTCAAATAAAGATTAGGATTAGACTTGCATCGAACAAAACTCAATGATAGCAGAAAGCCATCAATCTTGGCATACCAAGCCCTGGGGGCTTGCTTAAGCCCATATAATGATTTCTTTAGCCTACACACAAGAGATGGATTAGTAACAAATCCTTGAGGCTGCTGCATGTAAATATATTTTGTAAGATCTCCATTCAGGAAAGCACACTTCACATCCATGTGATGTACCTCCCACTGCTTCGAAGCTGCAATGGCTAAGGATAGCCTGATGGAGTCCATCTTTGGCACTGGTTCAAAGGTCTCATTGTAATCTATACCATGTACCTGTGAGTAGCCCTTGGCTACAAATATTGCCTTATATTTCAAAGGTGAACCGTCAGCAGCAAAATTAGTTTTGAAAACACACTTACATTGAACTAGCTTCCTCCCTGGGGGAAGATCAACCAACTCCCAAGTGTTGTTCTTCTGGAGTGAGCTAAATTCTTAAGTTTCATGGATGTTTGCCATATTGGATCATGTGCTGCATCTTCATATGTATGTGGGTATGATTCAACCATCAGATAGCATTTCTTTGCAAACAAAGGGTCTTTCATACACAGAGCACTGTCAAACTGAGATCTAGTCCTCCTAGAATCACTAGGATTTCCAGCTAGTTCCCCAGCTGCATGAATGGTCTTTGCTACCCATTTTGGTCTTGTAGGACTGTTAGGATCTGCAATTAAATCATCATTATCAGACATATCATAATCAGCAAACTAATTTATCTCTTCACTTACATTCAGTGGTTCTGGTGGTGAAGAAGACTCTCCAACTTCAACTGTTGCTAAAGGCTCTTCTTGGAACTGAACACTCCTTTCAATGAAGGCTTTGTTTGTGCTCAAATTGATCAGCTTGTACCCTTTTGAATATTTAGAGTACCCAACAAATAGACACTCTTGGCTTTGGGGCTGCAAAGCCTTCCTCTTTTCTGTTGGAATTCTAGCCCAAGCCCTTGAGCCAAAAATCCTGAAATGGGTCACATATGGCTTGTTCCCACTCCATGCTTCAAAAGGAGTCATACGATTGAGCTATTTATGAGGCACCCTATTCTAGATATAGGCTGCACATTTTATAGCTTCGGCCCAAAACTTTGGTGGCAAATTCTTAGCCTCCATCATGCACGTTGCCATCTCTTTCAGTGATCTGTTCTTCCTCTCAGCAACACCATTTTGCTGTGGTGTGTAAGGGACAGAATGTTGCATCTGAATACCTAAATATACACAATATTGAATGAACTCAGACTTGACATACTCACCACCATTTTCAGATCTAAGGACCTTGAGTTCCCTCCCAGACTTGTTTTCAACCAAAGCCTTAAAGACTTTGAAGAGGCCAAAAACTTCAAACTTATGCTTTAGGAAGTAAACCTAGCAGTACCTGGAAAATTCATCTATGAATGTCAATGCATATTTGGCCTGACTCATTGACATCTAAGGAAATAGGCCAGCAACATCACTGTGGATCAACTCAAGAGGTGCAGAGGTTCTCTCATGACTAGCTTTCTCAAATTTATGCTCTGGGTGTTTTCCTAAGATGCAACCTTGACAGACTTTGGAAAACTTAATCTTTGGTAACCCTATGAACATTTTTTTCACTAAGATCAGAAAGATACTTTGATCTAGATTTATGCAGGAACGCAACAGAATACACAAATAACCATAGAAACAAATATGCAGCGGAAATAACACTTCAATGCCTTATTGAGAAGGCATAGAGCCTTTTTATAACATTATTACAATGTGCCTTGGGGCAATACCATGGGTCAAAACCATGGGTTGTGAAATACCATGGATGAGAGAGGTACAATGTGCCTTGAAGCCATACCATGAAACAAAACCATGAGTTTTCAATGACCATGAATGAGAGAGGGTAGCCTCTCCGTTTAATGCTTTTATGATGACTGAGAGCGTGTGGCCTCTCATTAAATGTTTTTATGACTCATACATCCGAATTTAGACCATATTCCCCCTGAAATTTGGATCAATATATGGGTGAGTTGTTCATCAAATTCATTAAATATGTAGGTGTTGATTCTTGTGTACAAATCATCATGGATAATGCACCTGTTTGCAAGGGTGCTCGCATAATTGTGGAAGCTAAATATCCACGGATATTTTCATTTTGGACACCTTCCATTGCTAATTTTCTCATTCTTTGAATTTAACAAAAGGTTCATCTAGGCCCTAGCATTAAGGTCATTTTATAGATTTTCATTTGAGTTGTTAGTTGTATAGTCTAGAGTTTAAATTAATTATATTTGATTTTATTGCTCTTATAGGTATTTTGAACACCTTGCATTGTACATTCTTGAATTAGCACTGAAATCTATTTCTTCATATGTGACATGGATTGGCATGCACGCTTTTATGCTGCACTTCAACCCAGCACACCTTTAGATGTTCCCCCAGGGGGAGAGAGGCCATGTTTTTCACTAGGAGGGGTGTGAGTCAACGGTGGTGGTCATGGTCGGGACCTTTGGTCCTTCCTTTAGGAGTACTATGAATTAATGACACTATTTCCTATGCTTTGTTGGGGTTTTTAACTCTAGGGTTAGTGTCCAAGGCTCCTAGGGGTTGATCACTGGGTCACATGACCCAACACCTTGTTTCCTTGCACTAGTGCAATTTGATTCAACTACGAGAGCTTGATCTCCCTTCACAACCTCCTTAGACACCCTCTTGGCCCTTCAGTTGGCTGGCGGTCTCTCTCCTTCGGCTCCTTCCTCAAAGGACGTGATCTTTACTCGCAGATCATACTATTGCTTTAAGGGGGGGCGTTGAGGGATTTACATCATTTTTGGTGTTAGATGGGGCATGACGCCCTCCCTCCATATCAATCTAGCCTTTCGTTCAGAGTGATTCACTTATTTTACCAATTTTAGGAACCTTGGGGGAAAATACCCCTAATAGCCTACTATAAGCCTACTCTAATCCTATTATAGAGCATTTTTTAATTATTTTTGTTATAATTTTAAGTTGACATTTTATAATTTGAAATCAACATTTTAAAGGCATGTCGACTTGGATATTTTTGTGAAGTGAGTATGAGAGGATAAAAATAAACCTCTCCTCACTTCATTTGAACATAAGACAAGTGGGATAAAACAATATCCACTTATTTTACCCTACTAGGGCTATTTGGAAGTGATGCGCTCCTCTTGAGGAAGATGATTTTCTGGGTTTGATGGAAATTTCTTGAAGATTTTTTGGTTCTATGCTATTGCTAATGGTGATTCTATGATTTGTTAGATAAGCACATGCATAAGGAGGTATCCAGTGTTTTTCTTAATTTCTCTTTGTTAAATGTTGATGAATGATGCTTGTTTATGGATTTAATGATGCTTGTCTAGGGTTAGAACCTTGGACCTTTAGGTTTTGTTGTCAAACCTAGGATACGTTTCTCAAACAATAGACTCGTTTCTTCCTTAGATGCCCTAGGGTTAGGATAATTCATAAAACCCTTGTCCCAAAACCTTCTTTTCATTAAAACCTAGCATCTAGGATAGGTTAGGTTGAATATGCATGGTAGATTATGTTAGATTTTTAACATTAAGCTAGCATTATATTAGGATCTTTAACCGAGAGAATAACAAGCACATCAATCAAACACAAGAGACAATGAACACAGTGTTTTTCCTCGAGGAAACCATAAATGGAGAAAACCCCGCAACTTCCTCAGAGATAGAATTAGCACCAAAAGTAAAACCCCAAAACAGTAAGATGATCTCCCGACAGTAGTAACCTCTTTCTTCCTAGTCCTAGTGTCTTCTCCTTCCTTATCTATGCGCTACAACTGAGTGTGAGTGAGTGTGTGATAAATAGAGAGGCTATTTCTCTATTTATACTAATTCCTAACTTGACTAAACCCAAATAGGGCCGACTTCACTAGGTGAGTTTAATAACCCTAGTGCCCTGGAACTGTGGGGACTTTAACCCTTGATCAATAGGAGGGTTACCCACAATGACTTGACATGACTTGTTTACATTATAGAACCTCCCGATAGGAACATCGGGGCATGACATGACTCAATTACATCCCGGGATAAACATCAAGTTACAATACATAAGAAATACAAGTGAATACATTCCGAAGTTACAATTACATCAACACTCCCTCTTAACTAGGAAGGTATTCTCTCAACACAATTTTCCATCACTGGTCTTCTTCTCTGGATCATCTCGTCATCTGCATCTTCAAGTCATCTTTATATTCAATTCATCTTCATCTTCAAGTCATCTTCATCTTTGGATCTGGATCATCACTCGATCTGGATCATCATCACTAGATCTGGATCATCATCGCTGGACTTGGATCATCACTCGATCTGGATCATCATCACTGGACCTAGATCATCACTTGATCTGGATCATCACTGGGGCATCATCTCTAGATCTGGATCATCACTCGATCTGGATCATTACTCAATCTTCTTCTTGAATTTCTTCGTTCATATTTGTGTCATGAATTCTGGGTGCTTCCGCCTCTTCAGGAACTTCAGTAGGTTTCTTTCTGGATTTGTTGTAAGATAAGTCTTCGTCAAATTTCACATCCCTGCTGATGTCAATATTCTTGAATATTGGGAAGTATATTTTGTAAGCCTTCAAGCTTTCAAAGTATCCCACAAATCTACCCTTTTTTCCTGAAGGATCTAATTCAGTTCTCTTTTCTTTTGGAATGTGTATGTACACTAGACAGCCGAATATTCTGAGATGGCTGACTTTTGGTTTCTTGCCGGAAAATACTTCTTCAGGTGTTTTGTTCTCAAGTACTCTGTGTGGAGTACGGTTCTGTACATACACCGTTGTTCTAGCAGCTTCTGCCCATAGATGCATAGGAATATCTTGATCATGAAGCATTGCTCTTGTAGCTTCCATGATAGTTATATTCTTCCTTTCTGCAATCCCATTCTATTTTGGATTATATGGAGTGGACAACTCCCTCTTAATCCCTGAGTCTTTGCATAACTCTTTGAATTCATTTGATGTGAATTCTCCGCCATTATCTGATTGAAAAGTCTTGATCTTCTTTTCAGTGTGGTTCTCAATCAAGGCTTTGAATTCCTTGAACTTGCTGAATACTTCATCTTTGTTCTTCATGAAGTAAATCCATGTATTCCTAGAAAATTCATCCATAAAAGAAACATAGTATACATACCCGCTTAGTGAACTTGATGGCATTGGACCGCATACATCGGAGTGGATGATTTCCAAGATTCCTTTTGCTTTGCTCTTGCTACTTGGAAATGTCTTCTTTGTGTTCTTTCCTTTTGCACATCCTTTGCAGACCCCATCATGTTTTGCCTAAATTTTTGGAAGACCTTCAACAACTTTGCTTGCAAGTGGTAGTGCTCTTTAATGCACATGTGCAAGACTTCTATGCCAAAGTTCATTTGGCTCTACTGTGTCATGGACTAAGGATTGTTTTGGATGGCCCTTCAATTTGTACAATCCTTCTTCTTGTTCCCCAATCACTACTGCATCATCAATAGTCTTTCCCTTTGGCCACATGATGACTTGACCATCTATAAATGTAACCCTGATTCCTTTTGCATCTAATGCAGATATGGAGAGGAGGTTCTTCTTTAGTCCTGGTACAAACAATACTTCCTTCATTATCATAGACTTTCCAAAGTATAGCTTATAGGAGGATTCCCCACTACCTTTTATTGGATACTGGTAGTCATCTCCAAGCTTCACCTTGTGAGGTGATTCATGTTCTGATAGTTTCACAAAGGATTCCTTGAATCCTGTCATATGTTTGGAAGCCCCATTGTCTATAAGCCAATCATTGCTTCCATGAGTAATGTTTCCCGTAAGAGCGGAAATCAAAACATATTCTTCATCACTTGAAGAATCTTCACTTTCATATCTGGTTCTCTTTGTAGAAGGTGCATCATCCTCTACAGCATGAGCATGATGTCTTCTCTTGTTTCTATTCTTCTTATGGGAGTTAATCTTGTTTCTAGGACAGTCTTTGGCAAAGTGTCCTCTTTCATCACATGTATAGCATCTTAATTTAGATAAGTCCTTTCTAAAGTTATCTTTCTAGTGAAAGGTCTTACCTCTAGAGTAATGAAAGTTTCTTCTGCTTTTCTTGGAGTGAACTGTGAGAGCTTGATCTTCACTTCCCATCTTCTCTTCTCGAGCTGCTATCCGAGCTTCTTCTTGAGAGAATTCTTCCCATAGTCTGCTAAACTTGACTAACTTCGTTCTGGCACAGATTCCTTGAATAAAGGAGTCCCACGATCTAGGGAGACCATTCAAGGTGGTCATTACAATCTCTGTATTTTCCATTTCTTCATCTACTACTTCCAGTTGTTCCTTGATCTGAGAGACCCTTGTAAAGTAAGATTACATGGTCTTTGCATTCTGGATCTTTACAATCTTCAGTTGGTTTCTCAGAGTCATCTTTCGGTTTATGTTCTTCCCTTCAAACAATTTGGTTAGGGCATCAAATATAGCTTTAGGTGTATTTAGGGAGGACACCTGTGGTATGAGGTGATCCTTGATTGAATCAACAATAATCCTCTTTTCCATAACCAACTTATTCTTATGTAAGGCCTTAGCCTCATCTCCCTTTGGAACTGGAACCTCCTCACTGATATAGGAGTCCAACTCATTTTCTTCCAGGACCAGGGAGATCCTATACTTCCAGGCTCGAAATTTATCATCTCCCTCAATATTTTCATCAAGCTTGGTATGATGAGATATCTTAATTTAGAACCTCAAATGGAAATACAAAAGATTTAGATCTTACCAGGTCAAGATCTCGGATTTGGATTTGGAGCTGAAATTCTGCAGTGCTGGTTCAGGAGCAGATTAGGGTTTTTCTTTTCCAAAGTTCTGTCCAACCAAATGATTTGATCTTGATCTCTAAACTTTGATTTTAAGGAGGAGATCAATCCAAGCTTGGGCTCATTGAAAAACTCCACTTCTGTGAAAATCCATAATTTTCGGCAGTAGTGTCGGGTCCAAAACTGAAAAACCTCAAAATTGGATTATGCTTCGACAAAAAGATGCGCCCTAGGGAGGAGATTTATTCCAACCTTCTTTTGCTAAAAATCTATGGAGAGATATCCACAAAGTAGGAATCCCTAGTTCCCGCAGCTGCATAGTGTCTTCTTCTCAGGTTAGCTCTGATACCATGTTAGATTTTTAACATTAAGCTAGCATTATATTAGGATCTTTAACTGAGAGAATAACAAGCACAACAATCAAACACAAGAGATAATGAACATAGTGTTTTTCCTCGAGGAAACCATAAATGGAGAAAACCCCGCAACTTCCTCAGAGATAGAATCAGCACCAAAAGTAAAACCACAAAACAGTAAGATGATCTCTCGATAGCAGTAACCTCTTTCTTCCTAGCCCCAGTGTCTTCTTCTTCCTCAGCTATGCGCTACAACTGAGTGTGAGTGAGTGTGTGATAAATAGAGAGGCTAGCTCTCTATTTATACTAATTCTCGACTTGACTAAACCCAACTAAGGCCAACTTCACTAGGTGAGTCTAATAACCCTAGTGCCCCAGAACTGCAGGGACTTTAACCCTTGATTAATAGGATGGTTACCCACAATGACTTGACATGACTTGTTTACATTATAGAACCTCCCGATAGGAAAATCAGGGCATGACATGACTCAAGTACATCCTGGAATAAACATCAGGTTACAATACATAAGAAATACAAGTGAATACATTTCGAAGTTACAATTACATCAATAGATTAGGGTAAACTTAGGTATGCAGTTTTATGTTGAAAACCCTAAAAATAAAAAATAAAAATTTGAAATTTTTGGCCTCCCTAAAATTTCGACCTCCTTCCCTAGAAATTTGGCCTAGCCTTTAGAGCCCTAAAATCCATAGGAAGAAATTCTAGGGAGCCCTAAAAACTTAAAATTTCAAAAAAATCCTAAAACTGGCCTAAAACCTAGCTTTTCCACTATCCTAACCTACCATACAACCTAACTTTTCCTAAGCCCTATCCTCCTAAACCTCTTCTACTTTGGCCTCCCTTCCTCTCATATTTACAACCCTCGCTCCCTTCCTTTAGGGTATGTCTGAGGACAAAAAAACCAAGGGGAATCCCTTTCAGTGGTTGTCCCTACCAACTAATGGTCCTGTGTAACCCTATACCAGGTCTGCACATTTCTTACAACCTTCCACTTTCACCTACAAACATACAAAAAACATCTTTGTCTTATGGAAACTAATAAAAATGACTGCATTTAATGCATATATCAAACTATAATGATTGTAATTTTAAACACTAATTTGTTGTCATATAATTGCAAATAGTCCATTGCTATTTGTTCCCACTTTGTTGGTTAGTGAATGGTTGCATAAAGACTTGAACATTACAAATTGTTTCATCCTTCAATGCTAATATGTTTGTAATTGCTTAGTATTGTGATGTTGGTTTCCATACTTGTGCACATAAACCCATTACCTTTATTGCTAAATATACATGAATGGATAGACATTTTAAAACAGTGATATGAAAGCTTATGTTGGCTTATCAAGATTGGATGATTGCATATGAATGTTGGTGGATGTATCTAATAGTTATACATGTTGAATGCCAATGTTGTTTATTTAAATTTGTTACTTGGTGCATTTTATGATAACATGGCATCACATTATGATACTGATTACATATACATCTTCCTGAAGTTGATATACTAATTGCACTCACAATATTTATTTTTGTTTATATAGTATGTTTTCTTCATTCCTAAAATTGACTCCATAAAGGAATTGGTCACTAACCCTTTCAAAGAAGATATAATCTGGTTTTTAAGTGTCCTTACAGACTTGCATTTAGGGCTCTCCCCTAAGAGGTTCTGACTTCCAAATAATCTTGGAGAAGCGGCTAAGGTGAGAGTGATCACTTTATCCTATATTTACTTATTGGTGACTAGCACTACTAATTCATTCGACAACACACACCGTACCCGTAACTTTGTACCAAACTACACCAATGCCCTCACAATCTACAAAGAGTAAACAAGTTTCATTGTTAAATATTGAGATACTCGTTTTTCTTCCTCATTCATTATGCTCAAGAGTTTGAAGGAGGTCAAAATCACTCTTGGGTCCATGGTTATTTCATAGTTTTGGTACTTTTGGAGAAAAACCAACCAGATTGCTTGAAAAAAGGTAAAGGACACAGTGATAGATGATGGTTAGTGGGAGAAGTTATATCTTACCATTAATATCATGGCATTGGTCGCTTCTTTGTTGTGTTTTGTAGACACGAACCAACCCATCCTAACATATGTTTATGAGGGGTGGGATTCCATGATTGGGTCCATGAGGACCATTGTTATGGAGAATGAATATGCTCAGTATGAGACACTGACATAAAAAGTATGGTCCACCATATGATATATTCTTATCTCCAAGTGGGATAAGAATTGCACACCTTTTCATTGCTTGGCCCACTCATTGAACCCCAAGTTCTATAGTCATGGTTGGCTCAATGGTGGATTGAGGACCTCACACAAAGTCCCTCCTCACATGGATGGAGATATTTCACAAGGGGGAAAGATATCATTTAGATGGATATTTCATGATAGAGACTTACTTGATGAGGTGGAGGAGGGATTGTAGAGTTTTTCGTTGCCATTGGGAGATTTGGAGGCTATGAGGTGCTCAGAGAAAGGGGATTAAGAAGCCTTATGTTTGGTGGGAAAATCATGGGGAAATATGCCCTATTATACAAAACATAACCTTGAGGGTCATCTCTCAAGTTACTTTATCCTATTGTTGTGAGAGGAATTAGATCACATATCGGAACTTGTACAGTTTCAAGAAGAGCAGGCTTGTGTAGTCTAGGGAAAAGATGATGGCTTATGTGCACTCCAACCTTAGTCTTATTTAAAACAAGAGGGAGGAGTGGGTGAAGGGAAATACAAAGGTGTGGGATATCTTTCTTGATGATATGAGTTTGGACAATAGTACTGAGTTGGCATTAGCCAACATGGATCAATGATCCAGTGCTAGAGTCGATCACTTTTGATTATGTGGGATCTTAATGATCCAGTGCTAGAGTCAGGCACTTTTGAACCAACCCATCCTAACATATGTTTATGAGGGGTGGGATTCCATGATTAATTCCATGAGGACCATTGTTATGGAGAATGAATGTTCTTAGTATGAGACACTGACATAAAACTTATCGTCCACCATATGAGATATTCTTATCTCCAAGTGGGATAAGAATTGCACACCTTTTCATTGCTTCTCCCACTCATTGAACCCCAAGTTCTATAGTCATGGCTGGCTCAATGGTGAGTTGAGGACCTCACACAAAGTCTCTCCTCACATGGGTGAAATGGATATTTCATGATAGAGACTTACTTTATGAGGTGGAGGAGGGATTGTAGAGTTTTTCGTTTCCATTGGGAGATTTGGAGGCTATGAGGTGCTCAGAGAAAGGGGATTAATAAACCTTATGTTTGGTGGGAAACTCATGGGGAAACATGCCCTATTCTACAAAACATAACCTTGAGGGTCATCTCTCAATTTTCTTCATCCTATTGTTGTGAGAGGAATTAGATCACATATGGGAACTTGTACAGTTTCAAGAAGAGAAGGCTTGTATAGTCTAGGGCAGAGATGATGGTTTATGTGCACTCCAAACTTAGTCTTATTTAAAACAAGAGGGGGGAGTGGGTGAAGAGAGACAAAGGTGTGGGATATCTTTCTTGGTTATATGAGTTTGGACAACAGTACTGAGTTGGCATTAGCCAACATGGATCTTAATGTTCCAGTGCTAGAGTCGGTCACTTTTGATGATGTTGATCCTATGGAGGGGTCATCTTCCACACCAACAAATGTAGATCATTATATGGGTAGAGAGAAAGAGGGGGAAGAAGAAGAAGAGGGTAGTGATGAGTTTGTTGATTCGAGCATAGAGGAGGACTATTGATAGATGAGATCCTTCCATCTTTATCTACCATTTTTTGTATTTAGTATTTACTATTTGCTAGTGACATTCTGACATTTATGTAATACATTTTAATATGGTTCCAACATCTTGAGCTATATCCTATGACTATCATCTATGTGTCTCATTGTTATTTTTGAATGTGTAATGTGTATTGATTCTAATTTCTATTGAATATTTGTAAATGTTCTAGCTTATAAACAAATTGGATCTATATGTGTTTATTTTTAATATATTAAACATGTCCTTTTTGTCCAGATTCCGACAATCACCGTGTCCATGATAGACACTTGTATTTTCATGTCCTTCGTTTCCTGTGCCCTCATGTCAAGTGACTTAGTGTACAACCCATTGGACATGGTACATGCAACTGATTTTGGTTCTGAGTTATGATTCCAAACTGGACAAAAGGAATCTACTACAAAGTCTTCAAAATAAGGAGGTAGTATAGTAGACACAATCAATATAACCCAATTACCCCTCATGGAAAAATAAGTCAAAGAAGGAGATGAAGTCCAAAAACAACACACCATTTATTTATGGAAGATCGACCTACCCTCGCTTACCAAGCTTATCACAATATCCATAATAGAGATAATGAGTAGGGTTAAGGAAAAGGATGTTTGCATGAGGGAACTAAAAATATGGAAAGTGTAGCTCAAGGAAAATAAAGTACTATGGGAAAAGGAAAGCAATGTGTTGCAAATGTAGGTAGAACATGCTAAAATGAAGAATAATCAATGGAGAAAGTACATCGAGGAAGGAACTGCAATGTTTGCTAAGGAGACAGAAGAAAGTGACACCATGCTACACAGATTTTAAAAATAACTTATTGATTCAAGAAAGTGTGAATTAAAACTCCATGAAACCACATTGAAGGTAGTGTGTCACGTCCCCGACCCTCCAACCTCGGTGAAGAGGACACGACGAACACCAAAACAAACAGGCAAACAGCCCCATGAACATGGACAAACAGACAAAACATCAATGCTGAAATTAAAACAAGCTTAACAAAATGCATACTAAGATGCATAATCACTCAACATACAAAAATGGAGAGTTCTCAATCGTATAGCGAAAGCAATACATAAACATTCCAGCATCAACAGGTCCATCATAATTCATGAAACGATATATTAAATTGCAAAGATGAATTAATCAACAGTCAGGAGTACTTATCTATTAATGAAGAGCTCACCTGCAACCAGCTATGTCGCTGCAACGTTCCACCCAACCATAGGCCAGCGTGCTCATCAATCTCTCAGCAACACTGCCACCCCCGAGCTGGGCATGATTCCTCAAGGATTAAGGGTCAATGCAGGCTTACACATAGCCAAGGATACACAAAGCATAGCCAATCCAACTCAGTTGGGTTTATCAAGCCATCAAGGAGCTAGGATAGGCTAAATGCCAAGCTGGTGGCCTCAACACCAGTCTTCTCATGCAGACACAACCTCTAATTCCACTCACAACAGTCCAAAGACCAACCATTGCATATCGTAGCAACACAATCCCTTCACAGCCTTGTGAAGAAGGCAAAGACAACCGGGGACAGTCCCAAACAAAAGAGGAAACACAGCTCAAGCCCACAAGGCAATTCAGAGTTGTTCTTGGCCCTAGCGTGGCCAAAACAACTCAACAACAACCCAAACTAGGGTACTTCAGCGACCACAACACACACTGCAAATTATGGCAACTTTACACAGTCCCAAACAGGGAAGAAGCCAAACTCCTAGCGTGGACAGGGAAAACTCAGCAGTCACCCAACATCCATGAATCTACAGCGCACAGCTCCTCAACTCAACATTGAAGAAGGTTACACAGACCAAAAAAGGGAATGGAACAAACTCCCAGCCTGTGCACAAAGGAAAAGGCACAGCCAGGCAAAACATGGGAAAGACACACACATGCACAGTCCGAAAAAGGGAGAAGAATCGGACTGTCAACAGCATCCAAAAATCGTGGAAGAACAACAACAACCCAAAACGTGGGTGAAACACATCAAAATCGTGGCCTTGAGTCCACTCTTCCAGCTCGATGCGTGAGGATGGACCAAACAACAGCTCTAAGTATGCGCACGGATGAACAGACCATGGAGACAACACGCAGAGGAGTGAATGAATGAATACCGTGCGTGAGGAAAACGAAGGTTCTACCGATGGGCATGTGTACCATCTGAGCTGACGGTAGCTTGCCAAAATAACGCCTCCCCATGCCCATGTTTCCTCAAGCAATAACTACCCTCAACTAACTCAACAAAACATTGAAGAGGTTGGATGAGACAAGGGAAGATGGCAAATCAAACAAGGCTTTTCCCCCCAAAGACCAAGGTTTACATCCCCACCCCTTATCCTTTGGAATCATGCCCTTTTCATCTTTCATGTTGCACTACCGTAGCTGGTTGTGGTTTATTTTAATTGATGTGCATGTTTACATGATGCCGAACTATAATGTGTCGAATAGCATGATATACCATCGACAACTCTCCCCATTGTCGAAACGTACACAACCAAATCGATGGTGGGGCCTTTGCCTTTAGCTCCTCACGACGATTAGTTACAATATATACATCATGCAAATGGGGTCAAAACCGGGGTGTGACATTCCCCTCCCCCTTGGAATAACACCGTCCTCGGTGTTCCAATACATAGGAATACATATACAATTGCACATAAAAATTTCAAAATTTTGCAGATTTGTCCCACGTTCAATTATTCACTTTGAACGTTCAGGACCAAGCCCTTTGGCTTCCATGAACTTCTTCTGCTGGTTCTCAGCTTTCGGCTTATCCCAAAGCCTAGGATCTTTGTGACTGTTGCCCTCATCATGTTCTCTCGTTGGGCAGTCCCGACGTAAATGATGCCCTTCGCATTCCCAGCATTTCACTAGCTGCTTCATCTTTACCTGCTCAATTTCCTTCGAGTCTTCATGCCTGGACCATTTCCCAATGGGTCTCTTGGACGAATGTCCCATCACTGATCCACCTTCCTTTCTTTTGCCAATTTCTCCCAGAAGGCTTTTCACGTCCATTTGCAAACCAATAGAGTCTTGCAAAATCTGGTGGTTCATTTCATTCTGCCTTTTATGTATCTTGAGCATCTCTCCAAGATTTTCTTGGGTCTTGGAAATCATTTGAAGGATACTTCTAGCTAATTCCAGCAACTTTTGATCTGCTACCATGATCAATGTGCACCACCAGGTATCACTTTTCTCACCTGTGAAATGCACCATTGAAATTCTGTCAGACCAAGCATAATATAAACATTAAAATCAGTTAGTTAATTACCCAATCGGCATGACAGTCCAAGTCTCATCAAGCAAACTTTCATATTTTTCATGCCTTCCCAACAGGCACACGAGCTCATTCATGTCCATTCTTGGGCAGGGAATCAACTATTCCAGCATTCACAATTTACTTTAAGCAAATACACACATTCCATTTTCAATCATACATGCATTCAACAATCTTTTGTTTTCACAATGCATAATTATATATGTATATATATAATTAAAAATGGCAAGAGAGAGCAGCAAGAGTTTTTACCCTCTTTGTTTTGTTCCATCCTGGAACCCACACCACTGCGGTGGCTTTTCATGCTCTCAGCCTCTTTCACTTCACCGTGAATGTTGGACCAATCTCTCTTGGTCATGACACTTAGTGTCTCTGGTCCATTTCAGACCTCTAAACCATGGAGTCTCTCCACATGGTTTTGCCTCAACTGCTAGGAACCTCACGGTCTCACTAGCACCTTTTTCATTGTCGCTCATTCTGAGCTTTCCAGGACAGTCACATGTCCACATGCACCCCTAGGATGCTCTCATAGTCCTCGCTTCCAGTGATACCTATATCCAAACATTGAATAGATTCACATGTTCAGTTTATTCTCATCAGTTTTATCTCTAGAACAAGAGCTTAAAACATCATAACCAAATCATATACACATGTATATTCATAAGCAAAATAATCCAATACTTATCTGTATTGTGCATTTCCTCGTTCGTCCATAGGATCTTGCTTTGCTTTGCAAGCCTTGGGATCGCCTATGGACTTGGATGTTAGGTCAGCATGCAGGCTACTCCACAACATCCTTTTATATATATATATCAAGCACAGTCAAGCCAATACATCAAATAATTCATGTCCAGCCAATACATCCTCATGTCAACTAGGCTTGGAACTTTACCATGACCATTTCTAGGTCTAGGATCTACTATGGATCCTTAGGCATATAACAGCCCAACATACACTCGTATCAACAATACCCCTTACTCCACAACCCCTCACAACAACCATTTACCTTTACCTTTTACCTTTTACCTTTACCTTTAGGGTGCAACACTCAACTGCATCTATTTAGCCTATCAACACAAGCAATACAAGCAATACAAGCAATACAAGCAAACTCATCAGTGTTATTGCTCTAAAACTATAATCACATTTCATATCATTCACTATCAAGCATTGAGACACCAGGAGTGCGTCCACTCCCTAGAGTGTAATCAATATTGAAAACCCTTTCATGATCCGACATCGGGAAAGTGTGCACCCCTTTCCAATGTGTGCCATGGAGGCCCTATTCATATTCAAGCAATCGGTCATAATGGATATTAAATCAAAACATGTTATGCATATTGAATTCAACAATCAAACATGCATATTCTTAGCAAGGGTCACAGAACACTTATCCATTTGTCGATGAAGTATGCCTTTGTTAAGGAGGAATGGGGGCTCCTTATCTAAGTTAACAGTCCCTCAGTTTGCCATCCCAAATCCTTTTCACATTTCATATTCACACGTCTTACCGACATAATTTATACCATCTCACTCATGTTGCTACCAAGCATGTAGTGCAGATGAGACATTCCCAAAATGTCCAATGGCGTTTCACCCGAAACCCATTTCCAAGGGAAAACCTTCCCATGAAGTTTGGCTCTTGCAGGCCATCACACATGATCTTCCTGCTATGTGCACCCCTGGCACATTCATCAAATAGCCAAATAGTCAATCATTATCTGATAATACAATCCAAATTGATTGTTACATAACCAAGCAATTACATTAGTAATTAAATTCAATAAGAATTTGCAATTCTGTCTACTACAGAAATTAGTTTGCTTGGCAATGAGGTGATCCTCCTGTCACAATCTTATACAAGCCAACAGTGATTAGTAGTCATCAGTAATTTCTTAAATTTGAAATTCACAATTCAAATTTAACAACCCATTATGCATACCAACTATTTTTACAACCATGAGACTCTTCTCATAAGGTTTAGCTCTTTCACATGGTAGATTCTGGCATTGGTCAGGGTCTTACCTCTCACTTCCATGCTCGAAATAATCTACCTGAAACCTGAGCTTCAATCATCCAACACAATCTTATGCAAACCAATAGTGACTTAGTGGTTTCTAGTCACAATTGCCAGCATCAGCGACATATTCAACTAGGTCCATGTCATCGTTGGTTTTTCCACTAATGCCAACATCAAAGCAATGATTATCATTAGTGGTTTATTATAAAAATGTAATCCTTAATATCCTATGTATGCAAAGCATATCCTCATGCATCTCATGTATAAAACTTATAAAATATAATAAGTTAGCAAGATAGGGGTTAAGGAATTTTCCCTTTCAAATCCCTCATCTTTGCATGGAATTTTTCTTCCATCCAGCAGCTAGTTTGACTTCATGGTCCTTGCTACCTCTGGGCATGCAAGTGTCTAGACTTGTCCATTTGATAGCAGCGGCCGTCATTATCACTTTGCTGCTCCATGCTCAGATTCTGGTGACTTTCCCTTGTTCCCCACTGGATAAGCTTTCCAATGCCTATCCATATGCTTCATTCCGACCTCGGGTGTGAAAACCACACCACTTCTAAAAATGAATACTATCACCAAATCTCGGCATTTTTACACACCACTGCATTTTGGACTAGGTGCCAACTTCAGCCACCTGTAACTCCACTGAAAGATAGCTGAAAAAAAAAATCCGGCTGAAAACAGTCGAAATCTGCTAGAAAATCCCACTTGAAAATCTCAAAATTTCCTCTGCAGAATCGGCTCTTATTTTGACTATAAGTCCGATGTTTCAGATCCCCAAACAGCTAACATTTTATGCCGCTTTGGATCCCCAAACCACTAGCTTCTCCGCTGTCATCGGAAATCAGATCCTCTAACCTGTCGGACGGCTAGTTCTCTAGGCTTCTAACACTCCGGCAGTCTGATCTTCTAAAGTTTTCCGACGGTTTCCACACTTAGTCGATTTTCAAAATTTTCCCTTTTCTTGTTTCTTCCGTCGATGGCCTCGGAAGTCCAAACCACTAACTGAGCCGACGTATCGGCTGCTCAAACCGCTAACGTCTTCCGATGACCACAACACTTGGAAAATTTTTTGAATCTTCCTACTGTCGACTTACTTCACCCAACGGCATCGGCTCTCAACGCCTTTTCATTTCCGCCACTACGGCTTCCACATCCACTAACTTCATCCGATGACCTCAAGACTTAGAATTCTCGTCTTTTCTTCAGCGCTGGATCGGCTCTATTTCTCCTTTTTGTCGGTGAGTTAGTTCGAACAATATCCGCAACGAAGAAACACAATCTTCGATTTTTCCCCGATCGGCGACACACCCGATCGGTATCGGCAGTGTTTTCTCATCGGCAGGCTAGTGGTTTTGGCTTCCGCAACGGCGGGCGCTCAACCATTTTCTGCTTCCGATTGGTCGATGATCTTCTATAAAAAATTTCGACTAAATTTTCTTACGGCGTCTGTAGTCAGAGGTCTTTCTCATCGGACGCCTAGTCGTTTCTCCATCCGCAATGGTGGACACTCGAACTACTATTTCCTTCCGACAGACATCGAACACTCGAAAAATTTCTCGTGATTTTTCCTTCAAACTGCTCCGTCGAGCGCGCTTCCCTCTAACTCTTCCGTTACAGCGGAAGTCTTTTCCACTGGCCCTTTCGCTACATCGGAAGTCCAAACCACTAAATGTTTCCGATGGCCCAAACACTTACACAAATTTTTCAAAAATTCTTTTCCGCTGCTACACCTTGTCGGATGGCCTTCCGGCCACATCTTCCGACATTTCGGAGGAGCTTCTCACTAGCTCTTCCGACTGTTCAACACTTAGGCAATTTTTTTGGGAGTTTTGCTGTCATCCAATTCTGATCTCTGCTGGGCAGAAAGAAATCCTGCCACTGTCACTGCATCCTGGTGGTCCATTCAGGCCCATGCTGCAACATGAGCTCTGATACCACTCTGTCACATCCCCGACCCTCCGACCTTAGTGAAGAGGACGTGACGAACACCAAAACAAACGGGCAAACAGCCCCATGAACATGGACAAACAGACAAAACATCAATGCTGAAATTAAAACAAGCTTAACAGAATGCATACTAAGATGCATAATCACTCAACATACAAAAATGGAGAGTTCTCAATCGTACAACGGAAGCAACACATAAACATTCCAGCATCAACAGGTCCATCATAATTTGTGAAACAATAGATTAAATTGCAAAGATGAATTAATCAATAGTCAGGAGTACTTATCTATTAATGAAGAGCTCACCCGCAACCAGCTGCGTCGCTGCAACATTCCACCCAACCATAGGCCAGCGTGCTCATCAATCTCTCAGCAACACTGACACCCCCGAGCTGGGCATGATTCCTCAAGGATTAAGGGTCAATGTAGGCTTACACATAGCCAAGGATACACAAAGCATAGCCAAGCCAACTCAGTTGGGTTTATCAGGCCATCAAGGAGCTAGGATAAGCTAAATGCCAAGCTGGTGGCCTCAACGCCAGTCTTCTCATGCAAACACAGCCTCTAATTCCACTCACAATAGTCCAAAGACCAACCACTGCATATCGCAGAAACACAATCCCTTCACAACCCTGTAAAGAAGGCAAAGACAACCGGGGACAGTCCCAAACAAAAGAGGAAACACAACTCAAGCCCACAAGGAAATTCAGAGTTGTTCTTGGCCCTAGCATGGCCAAAACAACTCAACAACAACCCAAACCAGGGTACTTCAGTGACCACAACACACACTACAAATTATGGCAACTTTACACAGTCCCAAACAAGGAAGAAGCCAAACTCCTAGCGTGGACAGGGAAAACTCAGCAGTCACCCAACATCCACAAATCCATAGCGCACAACTCCTCAACTCAACGTTGAAGAAGGTTACACAGACCGAAAAAGGGAATGGAACAAACTCCCAGCCTGTGCGCAAAGGAAAAGACACAGCCAAGCAAAACATGGGAAAGACACACACATGCACAGTCTGAAAATGGGAGAATAATCGGACTGTCAACAGCATCCAAAAATTGTGGAAGAACAACAGCAACCCAAAACGTGGGTGAAACACATCAAAATCGTGGCCTTAAGGCCGCTCTTCCAGCTTGCTGCGTGAGGATGGACCAAACAACAGCTCTGAGTATGTGCGCAGATGAACAGACCATGGAGACAACACGCAGAGGAGTGAATGAATGAAGACCAGGCATGAGGAAAACGAAGGTTCTACCATTGGGCATGTGTACTGTCTGAACTGACAGTAGCCTGCCAAACTGACGCCTTCCCATGCCCACATTTCCTTAAGCAATAACTGCCCTCAACTATCAACAAAACATTGAAGAGGTTGGATGAGACAAGGGAAGATGGAAAATCAAACAAGGCTTTTCCCCCCAAAGACCAAGGTTGACATCCCCACCCCTTATCCTTTGGAATCATGCCCTTTTCATCTTTCACGTTGCATTGTCGTAGCTAGTTGTGGTTTATTTTAATTGATGTGCATGTTTACATGATGCCGAACTATAATGTGCCGAATAGCACGATATACCATCGACAACTCTCCCCATTGCCGAAACGTACACAACCAAATCGATGGTGAGGCCTTTTCCTTTAGCTCCTCACCACGATTAGTTACAATATATACATCATGCAAACGGGGTCAAAACCAGGGTGTGACATAGTGGAAGAGCTACCCACATGTTTTGAGGAGGTTCTCCCAAACCTACTTAGGCATTCCAATCACTTGGTACAATAGTAGTGCAATAACCAAGGTAACAAAAACCCTACAATAGATTGTAGAAAACATGAAAGAGGTGTTTGAGCTCACCACATATGTAAAGGCAAGAAGAAAACAAGAGAAAATATAAAAAAATGCACAAAAGGAAACAATCAAGGAAAAATCTCATCAGAAAAGATAATCTTTGATCAATGATCCTATGATCAATGAAGAACAATCATAGAATAATTCATCACAACACATCATACATCTTTATACAAAATATTAATTATGTGGTGTTTAATGAATTAAGATTCATTGTGTTAACTTAATTCCATAGAATGATAAACTAAACTAAAACTGAAAGAAATACAACTAGATCAAAACAATACATCCACACAAATAACACAAAATATACCTTGGAAAACCCACTATGGGGAAAACCCATCTAGAAGTGAGGACTATGCCTTGCTCTTTTCTTCTCCAATATGCAATGAAGATACAAAGTAAGTGGTCTTCTCAAGTCTTATGGATTTATTTATGATAATGTGGCTCATATGGCTACTACAAAATCTCTTCTTTTGTTATGCTCTTGCTGATATATGGAACAATACAATAACTCCATATGAATAGAACCCCTTCTTCTCCTAATGGCCCAATATTTAACAATGTCCAGATATCCATCTAGGGTTAGTTTTTAGGATTTTGGCATGCCTTAATCACGATTAGGGTTAATGTTTTGGACCTTATAGAATGATTTTTAAAGTCCACATGTGACTACACATGTATGGGAAATGTGATCTAATGTGGAATCCATGCAATACTATGGTGGTTAATAGGAGAGGTCAAACTGCAGGAGGCATAACTTTAGCATAGGAACTCCTAAGTATGTAAAGGCCAATGAGTCGTCTTATTCATCTTCTACACCTAGTATCTTTGACCCTCCATGTATGTATCTAAAGCCATAGACCCTTTTGTATGAGTGGGTTACAACTAGTAGATTCTTCTATATATTCAAGAATCTTCTATAACCACTCCAATATCATATAAATATATATGAGAGGTGGAGTTGTTACTGTAGTAGTTAGTGGTTGTAATGAGAATAGAGGAGAGTTATGACTTAGTGGCTATATTAGGAATTATACCCATGATTTATGTTGTATTAATAAGTTCTCTAGTATAATGGAAACCTATTATTCTCATGTATTTGTATTCATGTTGTATGTTGTTAGGATCCTACCCAAACACACCTTACTTTAGGAGTTAGTCATGCAATGTATACAACGATCTCTATGGGATAAGGCCAGGTTAATAAATTTAAGAGAATTTGTTTTAGGATGGAGATGTGTTCCAACATATTTAAATAGTTGTAAATATTTGTCATTCAACAAGTAAAAATACAGTTGGGGAAGCATATAGAAATAGGATGTGATCGATACTTAGTCACATTGCATCCTGATATTGTACAATTATTGGACACTGTTGTAGCCTCTGTTGGTACACCTTTGAGTAATATCTCATTAGACAACACCTATACATAATCTCACTTCCATGTTCCCTTCTGTATATTGAAATTTCCCTAGGTCAATTCAAACTTGTTATAGATCATCTAATTGGTCATCTGGTTGCTATAGTGGCTCCGAGCTCAACACTTGGGAACATACTCTCATGTACATAGGTAATTGTGTAGTAATTGAGGATCTTTAATTAAAGCCTTGAGATGAATCAAGTACTATTGTTTTATCCCACACATATATTAGAGAGCTATAGCAGTTGAAATTTTTTTAATCTTAGGACCCTAGAAACCATCATCTTTGTACCCTGCCATTGAAATTTCTACCTCTTTGCATTTCAAAAGGGATTCAGGCATTCTAGTAGATAAATTACTACAATACAGTGCAGTAACCAGATTCTCTATGGGACCACCAATGAAATTCCTACATCTTTTCATTTAGAAGAAATTTGGGAATTTCATCAATGTACTAATTTTGTCAATACAATTTGGGGTTCCTAAAAACCCTTATTTTTGACCTATATCAAATGAATCCTTACATCATGCTAGTCATTTTGTTATGTATACATGTGTGTGTGTGTGTGTGTATCACTACAACAAATTTGAATTTTAGGGGCGGTTGTCTTCCGCCTCCAAAAGTCACTTTTGAGGGTGGTTTTGGATTTGGAGGAGGCCTTTACAAAACCACCCCTAATATCACTAACACTAAAAGTTTTGACTTTTAGGGGCGGTTCTGAACCCCCCCCCCCCCCCCCAAAAAAAACAAAACTGCCGCTAAAAGTGACTTTTGGGGGAGGTTCTAAACCCCCCCTCCCAAAGGTCAATTTTGGACTTTTGGGGGCGGTTCTAAACCCGCCCCCCCCCAAAAAAAAGTCACTTTTAAGGGCGTTATAAACCGCCCTCATAGGTACCTATGGGGACGGTTCAAAACCCCCCTTAAAAGTCTTTATTACAAAACTTTGGGGCCGGTTTTAAACCCCCCTCGTAGGTACCTATGGAGGTGGTTCGAAACCCCCCCTAAAACTCTTTACAAACCTTTGGGGGTGGTTATGAACCCCCCTCATATAAACTTACAGGGGGGGGTTTTGAACCCCCTTCGTTGTAACATACAAGGGCAGTTTTGAACCCCCCTCGTAGTGACATATGAAGTCAAATTAGAACCCCCCTCGTAACCATAATAAATCATAATAAAATATATTTTATTTAAAACATCAATATTGCAATATCATTAGGGCACGAAGGAATCGAACCTTCAACCTCCTTCTTGTAAAGCAGGTGTTCTACCATTGAGCTAGAACCCTTTAAGAATTGGGGAAAGGGGCAATATTAACACAGAAACGTTTCTCTTCTCGTTCCTATGTCTCGGGGATGTAGGAAACATGGGAAACACGTTCCCAACCCTTGGAGACAAGTCCCCATGGAGCATTGCTAATATCTCAAGCGATTAGTCATAGCTCACTAATACTCTGAAAGAATCCAACAAGATTAGTAAAAAAAGGGCAGGTTCTCAAAGAATTTATGTAAATGTCAAGCATGATTTGTTACTTGGATGCAAGATTTTATTAGAATATTCTTAGAAAATTCAGCAGACTCCATCCACTGCATGGATTTCCTACCACTTGAATCAGACAATTAAAAGTTGACAACATATGAACTAGTAGCATGAACATTAAAATAAGGAAGAAACCCAATTAGAAGAATTACATGTACCTATGGGGTTTGGACATTGATTGCATGGATCAAGATTTATATTGTCAAAATGAGGTTTTGATGATTGTAACACAATGGCCAAAACATCATAGTGGCTATTATGTAATATTTTTTTTATCATTTCTAGCATTTAGATTGAAGTCGACAAAAACATACTTGCACACCTTCCAATCATGCACCCATCCAGCAGACACTAAGATGTCAATGGTGATCCAATTTATTATAAGGTGGTCAAATTGTAGATTTACTGCATTGAACATTATGAAATTGGACCCAATCTTTCACAAAGGGTATTCACCAAAGTAATAGCAATAAATAAATCACTTCAAGAAAATAGCAAAATCTAATATGAGCTCCATGTGACTTTATCAAATGTATCATAAATAAGAGATTTAATATTTTGGAACATAATTTGCAGTGAAACTATGCCTTTTTTTATTTAGGACAACGAGAAGATTTTACATCTCGACAATCAACAATAGAAGAATACCATGGAGTGCTTTCTATTTTCTATAAAATAATAAGCTAAATACCAGTTAGCTACAAAGTACACATATCCTAAGAGGTTATCCCATATAGTTCATAGTGGTCACCAATGTATGTTATTGGACATTGTTGAATGTGGTAGTCATTGATGTCAAAGGATTTCAGTAATGACAAAGGAATAACCAAGGATATGGTGGCAAAGCAAACTCAATGAAATAAGTTCATTAATGACAAAGGAAGTGATGACATGGCATGTATGATGATGTGGCATGTGTGATGAAGCTGGAAAGACATACCATGGTGTTCTAGTGCTATCACGAAGTCATTCTGGAAAAATTTGGCAATTGTGTGAAATTTTAGAGATTGACTAAGTGATGAAAAATTGCCCTGAAGCAGTTGCCTTATGAAAATGTCCACCATAATTCATAGTTAAAAGTAAATGTCCACCCTAACATGCCATGTCGTATCTTGGTGAAGTACCTATCTAACCATGGTTTCATTTCTCATAAAAAGTGCCTAAAGAAAAAGATACGGGTCTGCCAAAACAAGTCTTTTTGGGAAAATTAGTCAAAATTGCCTTGGGAAAATGACCACCATAATTCATAGCTTAAGAAAAATGCATGCCCCATCCTGTAAGGCTGTAGCTTGTTTACCTAGATATCTAAACATGGTCTTATTTTTTCTTAAGAGTGTTTGTGGAGAAATTTATGGATCTGCCAAAAAAGGTGTCCAAGCAGTTTTCTTTACCAAGTTCACTAAAATGCACGCCTAGGTCAGAGGAAGAATATTCTGAAGGTGAAACAAGTTTTTTTGTTCTTAGTGAGCTATTATACATCATCTGGTGACATTGGTTTAGGGTTTTGGTGAAATAAAAAATTCCCCTTGAAAATGGCATAGTTGTCCAAGTGTTAAAACCAGTAATAAAAGGTCATTTAGAAATGCCCACCACATATTGTTCATGTGCCCAAAAATTCATCATATGACATGGGTCTGTTCCTTGGATATTTGTCTACCTATCCATGGTTTTAGGTTTCTTTTTGGTGATCACATGTGCAAGGAATACATCTGTCAAAATGAGAAAAATCATAATGGCCACCAAAGATAAACTATGAAAATGTGTCCAAGTGTTAAAAACAAGAATTGAAGAGGTGGTTTGGAAATGCATGCCATAGGATGTGGTTGTGTATATAATTTCATAAAAATGTGTATGTTTGTTATATGGTAACTTTTCTATCTATCCCTAGGTTTAGTATCTGTAATAAAGATCACATGTATGAAATATAAATTTTTCAAATTGAAAAAAACAATGTTTGAGAAGCCATTTTGAAATGCCCACCAGAGATTCTGTGTGTGCCAATAAATCTATTAAAAAGTATGAGTCTCTTCTCTGATGGTCTATCCATCTATACATAGTATGTGATCCTAATATGGTGAACACACGTGTGAGATATGGATTTGCAAAGTTGGAGAAAAAAAATGTTTACCTGTTAAAAATAAATGAAATCTGCCCCAAGCGTTAAAACCAGTTATAGAAGGCTATTTTAAAAGTCCCACCAACTGTTGTCATTGATCCAACATGTTGGCAATATAGAATATGGTTTTCATTGATGTCAATAGGATTTCAGTGATGACAAAGGAATAATCAAGGACATGATGGCAGAGTGAACTCTGTGAAAGTCAAAGGAAAGACAAAGGTAGTGATGACATGGAATGAATGATGATATGGAAAATATAATGACATGGAATGACATAGATGATGATGTGGCATGAAGATGAAGTCATTTTTTCATGATGACATCACTCTAAAGAAATATGGAAAAATGGTGAAAATCAGGAAATTGACCAAGTATGGAATAATTAGTCAAAATTGGTCCAAGTAGCCTTAAGAAAATGTTTGCCATAATTCAGATTTTGAGAAAAATGCCTACACCATGGTACCAGGCTATATCTTGTTATAGTGACTATCCAACCATGGTATCAGTTTGACTTCATCACCTCCGAGGAGAAATTTCTAGGTCTTCCAAACCAGGGTTTTGCATCAAAGCGAGTAAAAATGACCCAAGTGTTGGAAAACTGGATCAGGTGGACTTGGGAAAATGCCCGCCACAAATTGTGTGTTGAAGAAAATGCCTGCACCACATGGGGGTCTTGTATATTGGTGTTTTTTCTACCTATCCATACCTTCATATTTTTCTGAAAGTTCATGAGGGATAAGTTATGAACCTTCCAAATAAGTTTTTTATGAAAATTGGACCTAGTTTAAGAGAGCAAAAATTGTCCAAGTGTAAAACTGCCTAAGTGGCCTTAGGTAAATGCCCTTCACATCTCATAGGATGATGATAAAAATATTTTTGAGAGTTTGTACCTCTATATTTTTGTATGTATCATACAACCATATCATCATATTGACCAAAGAGTCTATGAGGAAGAAGATATCAATTTGCCAAAAGTGCCTCCCATCCATATTTGAACTACTCCAGTAAAATGCCCGCCTAAGGAAAATCAAGAAGATTTTGAGGGTGAGACAAGTTGTGTTGTGCTCAGTGATGTTTCCTACATCCTCTGGTATTATTTTTTCATGCTTTTTTTTTAAATGAAAAATCCACCTTGAGAATGGCACAAATTGTCTGTGTAAAATCTGTTGGTAAAACTGCCTAAGTGGCCTCTGTAAAATGCCCACTATATTTCTATTTGATGGATTAAATTATTATTAAGGTACAGTACTCTACATTGTTGATTGATGCACCTAACCATAATGATAAACTTCTCAAAAAGGTCTCTGAGGATGAAGTTATTAATTTTCCAAAAGTGCCTTCTGGCAGGTTTTGCATTGTTTCAGTACTAGTAAATCTGCCTAAGTTGGCTCAGGAAAATGCACGCCAAATACTAGGTGTTAATGATCAAATTAATATGATACGGTTAGGCTGTAGCATGTTGATATGTGCATCTATCCATGGTTTCAGCTTCTATTCTGGAGATCACACGTATGGAAAATAGGTCTGCCAAATTGGTTAAAAAAAACAGAATGTTCTTTTGCTGAAATAAAAAAAGGGTGAGCTACAAGAATTAGAAACAGAAAGAAAAAAAAGGAGAATGCTACTGGAAATAATGCACAGAAGGAAAAATTAAAGGGTGTGATTGTTAATTGGTTTAGATAGAAAATCCGTGGAAGATATAATTAAGATAAGGTATTTAATTTCATTAATAAAAATAGAGATTTGAAGGGGCGTGAGATGCACACAAAGTTTAATTAATTAATTAATTAAAAATATATAAGAAACATAATGATAAATTAATTATTTGAGATTCAAAGAGGTGCTAGGATGAAAGAACATGAGTTCAATCTGTAAGGGTGCAATGGTTAAATGTTTAACATAATTCTAGATTAAATATTTATCAAAGTGAGTTTTTTTAAAAGGTGTGAAGATGAAAGGGTGTGACTATTCTGAAAGGTACAATGCATAAAGAATGAAGAATGTATATATATATAGCAGAAGATTGAAGTGGATATTATTGTCTTTATGGATGAAATATGAATATCTAAAGAATAAGAAAGAAGTCGAACCACATGAGAAGACAAAATTAAAGAAAGTCCCTTTGGTTTTATTTGAAGGTTCTGTAATGAACAAAAATAAAAGAGAATGCTGGGTTATAAAGTGAATAAATGAAGCAGCATTCAAAACAAGAAGAAAAGCATAATAGAAGACAAAGACCAGCAAAGTAAAGAGGCCAGTGAAGATCTTTGTAGCATCAAAACAAATACGAAGTGAATAAAGTAAGAATAACCAAGGACATGATGGCACAGTGAACTTAGTGATGACAAAGGAATTACCAATGACATGATAGCAGAGTGAACTGAGTGAAAGTCAAAGGTAGTGATGACATGGAATTAATCAAGATATGGAAAATATAATGACATGGAATGACATAGATGATGACCTCTAAGGGGAAAGTTATAGGCCTTCCAAAATAGGGTTTTGCATCAAAGCGAGTAAAAATGACTAAGTGTTGGAAAACTGGCACAAGTGGCCTTTGGAAAATTCCCGCCACAAATTGTTTGTTGAAGGAAATGCCCACACCTCATGGGGGTCTTGTATATTGGTATTTTTCTACCTGGACATATCTTCAAATTGTTCTAAAATTCCCGAGGGAGAAGTCATGTACCTGCCAAATAAGTGTTTATGAAAATTGGACCTTGTTTAAGAGAGCAAAAAATGTCTCTGTAAAACTACCTAAGTGGCCTTAGGGAAATGCCCTCCACATCTCATAGGATGATGATACAAATATTTTGAGAGTTTGGAACTCTATATTGTTGTATGTATCATACAACCATGTCATCAACTTCACCAAAGAGTCTCTGAGGAAGAAGATATCAATCTGCCAAAAGTGCCTCCCAGCCATATTTTCACTACTCCAGTAAAATGCCCACCTAAGGAAAATCAAGAAGAGTTTGAGGGTGAGACAAGTTGTGTTGTGCTCAGTGATGTGTCCTACATCCTATGGAGTTCAGTGATAACAAAGGAATAACCAAGGACATGATGGCAAAGTGAACTCAGTGAAAGTCAAAGGAAAGACAAAGGTAGTGATGACATGGAATGAATGATGATATGTAAAATATAATGACATGGAATGATATAGATGATGATGTGGCATGAATATGAAGTCATTGTTGCATCATGACATCACTCTGAAGAAATATGGCAAAATGGTGAAAATCAAGAAATTGACAAAGTATGGAATAATTAGTCAAAATTGGTCCATTTAGCCTTAAGAGCATGCTCACCATAATTCAGGTTTTGAGAAAAATTCATGCACCATGGTACTAGGCTATAGCTTGTTATAGTGGCTATCCAACCATGGTCTTAGTTTGACTTCATCACCTCCTACGATAAAGTGCTAGGTCTATCAAAATAGGGTTTTGCATCAAAGCGAGTAAAAATGACCGAGTGTTGGAAAACTGGCTCAGGTGGCCTTGGGAAAATGCCTGCCACAAATTGTGTTGAAGAAAATGCCCGCACCTCATGGGGGCATTGTATATTGGTATTTTTTCTACCTGACCATATCTTTATATTTTTCTAAAAGTTCTTGAGGGAGAAGTTATGGACCTGCCAAATAAGTGTTTTATCAAAATTCGACTTAGTTTAAGAGAGCAAAGATTGTCCAAGTGTAAAATTTCCTAAATGGCCTTAGGGAAATGCCCTCCACATCTCGTAGGATGATGATAAAAATATTTTGAGAGTTTGGACCTCTATATTTTTGGATGTGTCATACAACCATGTCATCAGGGTGACCAAAGAGTCTCTGAGTAAGAAGATATCAATCTGCCAAAAGTGCCTCCCAGCCATATTTGCACTACTCCAATAAAATGCCCGAGGCAAATGAAGAAGAGTTTGATGGTGAGACAAGTTTTGTTGTGCTCAGTGATGTGTCCTACATACTATGGTATCATGTTTTCATGGTTTTGGTGAAATGAAAAATCCACATTGAAAATGGGACAAATTGTCCAAGTGTAAAATCTGCTGGTAAAACTGCGTAAGTGGCCTCTGTAAAATGCCCGCTATAATTTCTATTTGATGGATTAAATTTTTATGAAGGTACATTACTCTATATTGTTGATTGATGCAACTAACCATATCATAAACAAAAGGTCTCTGAGGATGAAGTAATTAATTTTCCAAAAGTGCCTTCTGGCAGGTTTTGCATTATTTTAGTACTAGTAAATCTGCCTAAGTTGGCTCAGGATGCACGCCAGATATTAGGTGTTAATGATAAGATTAACATGATATTTTCAGGCTGTATCCTGTTGATATGTGCATCTACCCATGGTGTCAACTTTTGCTCTGCAGATCACATGTGTGGAAAATAGGTCTACTAAATTGGTTAAAAAAAATAGAATATTATTTTGCTGAAATAAAAAAAAGGTGAGCTACATGAATTAAAAACAGAAAAAAAGGAGATCGCTACAGGAAATAATGCACAGAAGGAAAAATTAAAGGGCGTGATTGTTAATTAGTTTAGATAGAAAAGGCATGGAAGATATATTTAAGATAGGGTATTTAATTTCATTAATTAAAACCGAGATTTGAAGGGGCGTGAGATGCACACAAAGTTTAATTAATTAATTAATTAAAAATATATAAGAAACAGAATGATAAATTAATTATCTAAGATTCGAAGAGGTGCTAGGATGAAAGAACATGAGTTCAATCTATAAGGGTGCAATGGTTAAATGTTTAACATAATTTTGGATTAAATGTGCAGAATCATTATGACGGTAATTCTCATAATATGGTGCAGAATCATTAGCATTAAAAAGGAATTGAAAACAAACAAGATTACAAAAATACAGTTTCCTCTTTGTATGTCAACAGTTACAACAAAACTAACAGAAAATGATTTATGCATAAAATTTTGTATTTTTTTGCCATTCTTCAATCTATGTCCAATAATGGAAAAAAACCCTTATCCTGTCAGTTTCCATAAAAAAAAAATTAAAAATCTAAATAAATGGACCTGAAAACTACCGTCGTTATTTAGGCATTTCAAACAGGATTATGATATGGTGTCACTTACATTTCATATGTACTGAAGAAATACACAAAATCCTTCCTAGGATTAGGTAGTTGTTCCCAATCTTTAGGCCTGGTTATCTGCAATTTCAATAGTATGCAGTCCATCTCCATTGCATGTTAGATTAAGTTAAATTTTCTATAAATATGACCATTTCTTATAGGGTTTTGACAAGGAGTTCCATAAAATAAACAAAACTTCATTATATTAAAATATAATACTTCATGTTTCTTTTAAGAACCTGAAAATAATAAATATACTTTAAATTTAATCTAATTTGATCCATGTAAAGGAAATCAGTTGAAGATCATGGCCTATAAGAAGAGCCTCCAGCTCATAGTAGAAACCTGTAATTTGATACAGGCTGCATAGGAAGTATTATCTATTTCCACTGCTAATAGACACAAAACATGACAAAATTTAATATATGCAAGGGTAATTTAGATGAAGACATAGCGTCTATTGGAAGAGGCCCTAACTCACGGGATAACCCCATGATTTGACACAAGTACACAGCAAGTATAATCTACTTTTCCTGCTAATAAATGACAAGCCAGAGTTGCAAACATATAAACAAAATCAGGACGAAATTGTAGAGACAGGTGGCTTCTTTGAGCATATGACCAAGAATTATCATCTAATTGTACATACCATGGTCCATAACTTGAACAAAGATAAAAAGTGTAAGATCCTATATTCAAAATCAACCTATCTATGCTATTCAAACTTGATTCCCCACAAATGAGGTCATGGTTCAGTAGTGGAATATTAGTCCACTCGTCAGGTTAAATTCCAGGTGCAAGTCCTGGATGATTTTGACATAAGAGTATGCACTTAGGAAAATGAAAAATAGTTGTAATTACTGATTCAGATTTTTAAGGGCCATCGTATTTGGGCCAATTGTGATCCACTTGGAGCTAGACATAAGCAATTTCCACCTAAAAAAACACAAACTTGCATCCATTGCTTGGGTTTAAACACAAAAAAAAACACAAACTTGCATCCTTCGCTTGGATTTAAACACTAATATCTAATATAGGGTTTGATTTCTCATGCAGGGTTTCAGAGAATCCCCATACAGAAACCAGGTTTTGCAATTCTAGGATTAAGAAGAAAATATTGTCATGTATTGGGCAATCGAAAAAGATATTGATAGCCATTGCAATTGGCGCAATGGAAATGAAACCCTATGAAAATCTATAAGCATTCACACAATTTCCAAGAAAAGAAAAATATAATATATATAGTCAGCAATTGAGGAAGGGTTTTTGTGAGATTGTTGTTTGATAGATCCAAGTATCCTAGATATTGGACATTCACAAATAACTGAAGCGAGCAGAGGCCTGAAAAGATTTTCAATCAAGTAGGGATGTCATCGCTTATATTTTTTTCGGATAGAATGAGGGTGTGAAGTTTACAGGATTTTTAAAGAATGAGGATGGTCCCTATGAGCATGTTTTGGCATATACCCTAATAGTAAATGGATACTAGATTGAGGACGGAATCTGGGAAGGCTTCAAATACAATATGAGTAAGTGCATTTGAATTGCCGAGAATAACACTTAGTACATACATTAAAAGTACCAAGCAAAATATTTCAAGGATTTCTAAGATTAAGGCAGAGTGCAAAAGTCGGTTTACAAATAAACTTGAAAGAAAATTCAAGGATATTATACAATCATAATACCATCATCATCAAGTGTTCCAGAATCAACATCAAGAACAACAAACAAACTATCAGATATCAATTGTAGCAATAGAGCATATTTTTAATGAAAATGATTGTTTTAGTCATTAGGTTCAAAGAGTTGTTTCCGCAAAATTAAGATGCATTTTCAGAAACATAGAGAGGATTTCATTCAGAACGGGACAATATTCAAAAACCTCTCTCAGTTATTACACAGGTATTATATTTTGGGAGAATTTAAGTGATCTTTATAGGGAAATTTTCCATAATTTCAGTTTACTGTATGAGTCATCAACTTCAAAATCTGATTCCAAGGATCTAGAGGTGCATCTAAGAAAATGAAGACATGGGTTTTGTGGGAACATCGTCAATTACAAAAACCTCTCTCATAGTTCACATAACTATCACCATTTGAGATATTAAGGTGGGGATTTGAAGCCTATTTTTCAGCAGTCTACTTCCTGAAATGAAGCAAATCAGTTGTTACTGTTTCTATTTTTAGAGTTCAATTAGATTTCAAATTCAAGACTAGGTAGAGTTTGTTTTAATATAAATTCATATGTACTTGATATACAATATACAGGCTTCAATAGGATGCTTTCTGTGGAAGGATATGCAGTATAATAAAACAAATGCAATGAATGATTTTTATTGATTATCAAAACTAATCAAAACAACCAGAAATGTGAAATCGGAACACAGTGGAAACAATAGCAACCATATTGCATCAATAGGACAAAAACACCATTTTCGACAAACAAAGCACAGGGGAAGCGTGAAGAATCCGCCAGCAAGAGCAATAAATCTCCAAGTTGAGAATGTCAATAAGAGGCACACCACTGTCGGCCCTCACTGAACCAAGAACCCAGGACTATAGAGAGATGCAACAACACCTCATCCCTAATCACGGGAGAAAACAGGGCAGAAGATTTTTGAACAAGGAAAACATAGAGTAGCATGAAGAGCCTACCCAAACTTAGTACTATACAATACTAATGGAACACACAGAGAACCATGAATCCAGGCTTCATATTTGAACATGCTTTGTTAGTTATAAATTTTGTAGGTTCAACTTCCAAAATATCATTTGCAGTACTAAAAGTTGTATCTGAAAGGGGTTTCAGCCATTTCTTTCCAAGCATGCTCTAATGTACCTCTTGCCATCATGGAACACACAGAGAACCATGAATACAGCCTTCAAATTTGAACATGCACTGTCAGCTATAAATTTTGTAGGTTCAACTTCCAAAATATCATTTGCAGTACTAAAAGTTGTATCTGAAAGGGGTTTCAGCCATTTCTTTCCAAGCATGCTCTAATGTACCTCTTGCCTTAAGATGATTTGGATGCCTCTACAGCAGAAGCTCCTGCATAGCATGTTCTTTCCTCTCTAAGACCTCTTCGCTCTCTGTTCCACATGCAGTGGTTGGAAGGCCGGATCAAAACCCCCATTCATGTGCCATAACTCATTTTCAAACTTTCAAAAAAATTGTGGCGCTAAAACCTTTTGTTTTTTTATTTTGATGGTTTTTTGTGGCGCTAAAACCCTTATCTTATAAAGTTATGGATTCTAAAATGCATATTTTTTTTTACCTTCATGGTTTCTTTTATGTGTGTATGTGTGTGTGTGTGTGTGTGTGTGTGTGTGTATCTTTTTGTTGGTTTAGTTTAAAAATATATAATAATATATATTTAAGGTACTATGGTCAAGTAAAGAAGCATGAGAATGTAAATGTAATTTCAAATTTAGTGGTGGGAAAGGACAAACCTTTTGTTTTTTTTTGGGTGGTGTTATCCGATGTAATTTAGGTGTTAGTGATATAATCTAGGTGTTACTGAGTAGACAAAATTCTACTTTTATTAAATTCATATAAAATATTTGTAATGTATTTTTGATGTTATTATGAACAACATAGTAGAGTTTAGTTTTGCAACAATCTTGATGTTTTTTGTATTGGAGCAATGTGGTAGATACCTTCATAGACTAAAACTAGGTTGTATTCAATCTAGAAATATCTATCACTTCTTGAAATTAGAACCTCTTGGGGGGTATTTAGAGAATGATGGAGTCAAAATATGAATTACTGACTATCTATTTTTGTCATCTCAAGAGAGAACACAATCAAGAAGCATCCATATCATCCAAAAGTGCATCAAACTAACAGTCAACTTCCCTATTGGTTATTGGATATAGGGAAGGTGAAGAACTATCTAAGGTTTCTTCCTTACAATATGGACCCTCTCTGACTCTATTCATCGATGGGGCCTACAACTATCCCATCATATAATTTTGGCCTTGTTAGATCCTAATATAGAGGGCTAATGCATCTCTGTTGGCCCATGTTGTACATCGAAGTCATCATCGACAATATTTTCATTTATGGCTTATGGGCTATATTCCAACTCCTAGGTCGTGACTCATTGTCTAAATAGGGAAAGAAATATACAAGGAGACTAGATCTGGGATCTATGATCCAAAAATAGCGAGTATGTCATGGTACACACTGGAAGTGTCTCTCCTAATATCCAAATCCGAATGAGGAAAACTTGAAATAGTAATATGTCTGAAAGAACTATAAGAGTTAGAAGGGGGCTATAATGGGTACTGTGTCGACATCGGGAGTGGGGAGCCTATTGTTGTGATTTCGATGCATACAACTAGGTGTTGGAATGTTGTCGAGGCTATAAACTTCGATGGGGTTGGGAGGACGTAGAGGTGTTCTATGGTCAGAAGCAGTGTCGTCCTTTGTCGATCTCTAGAAGCCCCTAGAGGAGGGGAGCATTGGAAAGAAGGAAGTGATCTGTTGAGTGGAGGCCAGTCCCGACTGCAAATGTCACTGGAGGAGGGAATGAAGCAAATAGTAAACATGACTTTTGGAAACTATGGCATGAACCTACCAATTCAGGAGACTCACGCTCACAATTCTTGATCTTTCTCCTAATAATTACATCAAAAACATCGATTTCCTAAAGTTCACAATATTGCCATAGCTTTTATTGACTAAGGCCAACTGAGAAAGGATTGACAAAAGAAACATTAATAGGGTTTTGTAAGTGTGGTCTTTTTGGATGTTTATTTCATGGTTATCATGTTCAACCCCACTTTTACCCATATTTGGTCCCTCTTTTTGTTTATGACTTCTCTAACCAACAAGAGTTGGAGCGCTCCATACAAGTACAAGTACCAGAGGACGATGTCCCTAGCCTTTTTAGAATTCATATGTATTTGCTTATGCTACTATCAGACAAATTTGTGATACAACCTAGTCTAGGACTTATGTTGCAAAATATTAAGGGAAGCAAAGGTTGAGTAGGATTTGTGTTGGTGGTACTCAATAATTTGGAAATTCAAGTGCCTTATGAAGACTGTGATTTGTATGTGTCTAATTCTTAGTAATATAGTTCTTATTTGGGATTATATGTAGAGAAAAATCTAGAAGGTGTCCAATATGTAAGGTAATCAAAGAAATCACATGTCGTTTGTATATTGAGTGATTTTTGTTATTGTTGTATCAGTAGAATTAGAAAGAGGTATTTGTATCGAAGGCTTATGAGTTGGGGTCTTTATCAATGTCTGCTTAAAATTTGTGTGTGAGAACATAAAATTGAAAAAGTATAGAGATTTACCTTTACTATGTACCTAGGGGGTGTGGCTGGAAAAGAATGGTGAACTATTTGATGGTAAGTCTAACGTCTCATGGTAGACTATTTCCCTCCTCACTCAAGATAAAACCTCCCGAAGGAATATTATATATATGTTGTACTATCCATTGTGACATGACGCCCCAGTGGGTGTCAATACTAATAAAATTGAGAAAAAAAGTTTAACACCTCACAATTGATAGAAACACAAATGTTAAGCATCATAGAAAACTTTAAACAAAAGTCATTAGTGAAAGGAAAGAGAGTGGTGGTCCCATAAATTATTGAAAAATTTGTGCCATGGGATTATCTCAATGGGACAAACCAAGGGGAGCTTTTTGTGGGAGGCACAGGTGGTATTCTAAACTTCTTAAACTCACATTTTATAAAGATAATGGCACAAATTGGGAGGGTACCAACAATAAAGAAAAATTGCTAGCTCTAAAATTGATATTAGCTTAGGTTGTTGGAAAAAGAGTTCAAAACATTCATTTGATGAGTGACTCTATCGTACAAAGAGGACTAATGAACCTATTGGAACAAGTTCCAATAGAATCAAGGGGAGAGTGTGAAATAGTACACTACCTAGTTCAAAAAATGGCCATTATGTTGGATAAATATACCAAGAAAAGAGAGGTACTCATCAAATATTTGGGGTGTCTAAATAGAAAATTATGGAGGCAAGTGACGCTCTTTACACTCATGACAATTAATGAGGCATGTGTGCAAGCACAATATATGCAGAATATGGGTATGACTAAAGGAAAACCAAGTGGTTCCAAAAAGAAAGGCAACCGAGATGCTTCCAAGGAGAAAAAAAAGTGGAAAGGAGAGGATAAGAACACAACAACCACTACAAATCAGTGCAAGGATCCAAACAACCATTTCAACCATTGTAATATATATGGTCCCACCAAATATAAGTGTTGGAAGCTACATATTGACGTGAATATATAGAACCACAAGAAGAATACCAAGAATATGAACATGCTAGTCATGGATTCAAGCAACTAGGTATGGAGTAACAACGTCGTAAAATAGGAGTATATTGCTCAATAAATCACTTAATTTACCATCTAAAGAGGTTTATGAAAAACAATCCATGTTCTTACATTTCTTTAATGCCTTGTCTATTATTCATTTCTAATATTTAAATATAGATTTAGAAGCTTTAGGCCTGACTCTATCAACATAGATTTGAGATAATGTCACTTGATTTAATCAAATATCAGCTTGTTTAGGTTAGCCAATCAAAACTTGGATTTCAATATTTTCCAAGGCATTCAATTTTGAGTCTAGGAATCAAAATATTTCATACTATGTTGATTCCTCGACTCCTAAAAGATCTCAAGGTTGAGAGCCAATGTAAGCATTGTTTCCCAAAACATTTCCTTCATGTAACAAAATAGTAGATTCTCTATAAAGGGAATATTTAGTGTACATGTGTTGCATGGAAATCATTATGAGATTGTGTGCATCAATGATAGATCTCACTACACCACATTACCCATGCAAATGAATATTTGGCCCACATGTTCCATATGTGCCATTTGTGAAGATGGATGTATGCAACATCAAGTAAAAATTCTCCTATTATTAGTCACATGACTTGGATAAGGGTAGTTGAGTCAGAATGGGGCAGTGAATTATCCCAAACACTCTATGATAGAGTGGGGGGAATAGTTCCTAGATGACTAAAAATGGGACTGTACCTTCTCCTGGAAACTCTATGATGGAGTGGGGATATTATTCCATGTTAACTCCCTCGTTGAGAGGGGAGGATGATTTTATAGTGGCATTCTCTCCGACACTTTGTGACCGAGTGGGGAGATCTATTGGACACACTATGAAGAGGTGGAGAGACCATTGAATTATCTCATACACTCTATGATGTTGTGGGGAGATCTCTCAAACACCCTATGAAGGGGTGGAGAGGCCATTTCATTCTCCCAAACACTTTGTGATGGAGTGAGAATATCTCTAGAACACCTTGTGAAGGGGTGGATAGGCCACAACATTCTCTCAGACACTCTATGATACAGTGGGGATATCTCTTGGACACCTTGTGAAGGGGTGGAGAGGCCACTGAATTCTTCCAAACACTTTGTGATGGAGTGGGAGATCTCTTAGACATCCTATGAAGGGATGAAGAGACCAACACATGCCCCTGGACACTCTATGACTGAGTAAGGAGATATCTTGTACATCATGTGATGTGATGGAGAATGTTATTGCATTCTTCTAGACACTCTTAGATAGAGTGGGGAGATCTCTAAGACATCCTGTGATAGGGTGAAGAGACTAGTGCATATAACTAGTGCATACTGGTGCATACTAGCGCATATTACATGTAGACTCTCTAATGGAATGGATTGAGCTGGTGTATGTGGACCCAAAAATGTACTAGGTTTAGTTTTTGATTTCTTGATAGAATAAGTTGAGTTGTTACATGTAGGTTCCCCAATGGACAGGGTTGAGTTGGTGCATATTGACTCTCCGATGGACTGGGTTGAGTTGTTGACACTTCTCTATGGGCTGATCCGGTGTTGGAAGAACTTGCTTATGATATAGAGATGTTAGAGACAATTTTGATTTACAAATGATATCCATACGCGGTGTTCTAGTATGATAATTCTTCCATGGCTAAGAGGAATTGTTGATGTAGTAGCTGTGTGAGGCATCCTCACCAAGTCGACCTTAGAAAATATAATAATAAACAATGATTATTATGCATAAAAGACAAGTCAAAACAGATTCAGTGTGCAAATTGGCCCCGGTTAAAGTGAAAAAGAAAACATAAAGTCAACTATAAATAAGAAGGTGTGTCACTCGTTTTCACCCAACCAAGTTTACTTCACTCAAGGAAGATGTTCGCTACCAGTTAGAAGAAGTATTTTCTAGGGTTCCCTATCTTTGGAGGAGTTTCTCCTTTGTTCTTAGGGTTTATCGATCTTCAGTTATATGTGATTACTATGTATTTGGATGTATGTTGTACTTTGAACTAATATCTCTATCACAAGGTTGTTGTGTTTTATCCCTTGTGGTTTCCCAGGACAAAATATTGTTTCTATTATTTCTATGCTTGGACAATGTTCTTTTAGTGATCCTACTATATATTATATTAAATATATATTTGAATTATACGGTTACCTTTAAAAACTATAAAGTAAACCTTTAGGGGGAGTCTTTCCAACCCCCCCCCCCCCAAAAAAAAAAACAAATCCTATTGGAATTTTGGGGGGGATGTCAACTCTTCCCATGATTAACTTAATCTAATTTACCTTCTTAAGAATGCAAAACCACAAATACCTTCTTGCAACCTTAATCTAGAAATAAGGGATTCAGAAAATGAACATCTAGATTTACTTTTGCAGAAAGTTAAATCCTAAATTAACAAGCCATCTGAAGGTCCATTATAACTATCTTAATCCAACTTGATCTAGAATTCAAAAATGCAGAAATTGAACTTCAACAATTATTACTACAAATGGACTTAAATAGAAAAACTCAAGAAAGACATCAATTGAAAGATACTAAAGATGAGCTCAACTATTACAACTATCACACAAATGCATAAAGAAAATTAGTCTACACAGTCGATTGTCATACCACTCTGTTGCAACTCACAGGAAATGCAATTACTGATCAATTGAAGAAACAAAGAATAAATCATTATTGTTGCAGCTATTATAAAAGAATGAATCTATTGTAACATCCACACCACACGAAAAAGGAAATAGATACCTAATTAACTCGGCAATCTCTATATGAAGGCGGGCCCAGCCTTCAAACAGAGGCGCCAAAAATTAACACAAGTTAAATGTCGAGATCAGAAGAATCCTGCTCCTTGTATTAAATGATAAAGTAAAGATAAAGTCTCTGTCACAGCTTATACAATAAGATCAATTAATTCCAACCCATGGCTCGGAATAGTTTCCAATATTTATACATTCACAATCGTAACTTCTACCCCTGATATCGAGCAGCCATGAAGATCTCTGATCTTCGGGCTGCCCCATTTACGATACATTGTTACAGTTGTGGGAAAGATAGAAGCAGAAAATATAGGAAGTATGTTACTCGAGCCAACAATGATATAACATGATCAATCTAGAATATGCTCCATTGGTCGTGGCTACCCTCGAGCAGCGGCACGTTGTTGCATCTGAGTCTGTTGCAGCCACCCTTGTACAGCTTGCGTGGAATAGTAACCTTTGACCACGTCCTTTGTACAGAGATGGAACCGGTGGTGATCAACTCAACAATGAATGTCCATCTCTCTCTTGACTCGTTCATCCTGCTACACCTGTATCCTTTACATCTCGAACTATCTTTATAAAATCACCATATGTTAGCATAATCCAAGATATAGAGCCCTAATTACAACAATCATAAGTATTAATAAGATACGACAATAATTAACCATACCTGTATGGATTGAGGGGTCAAGTGAAAGAAATCATCTGTTTGGTGCACATAATGGAGTAAGATAAGGCAAAAAGGGGTAGGTAAATGTGGTCAAAAGGGGGTCATTTTTGGTCCCAACTGTCCTCTTGCATGTCCTTATGCAACAACTTCCATTAGTCTCAATCTGAATCTGACATTGTACTTTGTTCATGGAGAGAGGAAAAGTTATAAGAGAGTTCAGTCGATTCTTGTTTTTCCAAAAATCCATTATAGACAACCCAATATCTCCAACACCTATTCTCTTATGCCTTTGTCAATGAGAAATATTCCCTGTATGGTTTTGTTGGCCACCAGATGAGAGGAAATTTGAATTTGAGTCCCAACCAATTATCTCCACATTCCTTCATACATCCCACATATCCCTCAACCCTAGAAAGTGCATGTTTAAAATTCCTGTAATAGTAGGGATCTCTATTCCTCAAGGTTGAAGAGGTAGCCTGCCATCTATGTTGGCTGCCTTCCAAAGCCAATTGTTGATGCTTGGAAATCTGGCTAACACAGGTAGAGATAACCTTTTCTTGAAGTTCCACCATCTGCTGATTTTGGATGGGACGCGTAAGCCAACGCTGTTGCGTAGCAAGGAGAAGACAAGGGAATTGAGGTTCACATCGAACCCAAAGGTTAGAGTGGGACTCATTATGAGAAAAATTTTGGAAGGATATTTCCCACTGAACATGATCGTTAACAAAGGAGGAAAAATCCCTCAGCTGAACATCACCTAAGAAAGGCGCAGGATTCGAATAGCAGTCCAAGGGACAAGCCAGCTCATGTAAATAAAGCTCAGAGCAAGTTCTGCTCAACAAAATCAGTTTCCAAAAATATTTCCAGAAATTTAGCTGAGGTTGTTATTTCATAAGGTCTCCCTTCCTTTATAGCCTTCAGTTTAAACCAAATGAATTGTTCAAATAAGAACACAAGGTAAGAGGAGGATGGTGTTCTGGTACCTAACAGTTCCTGGGAGAGAGTGTACAACTGGTGTTTTTCCACCTGCATGGATTTGAACTTTTTCAGCTCCTTCAGTTCCTTCTGTATCTCTTCCCAACGAAATTTCTGGAACATTAGTTCTTCTACCCATCTTTCCTTCAATTCCCTGATGGTCTTCCTATGTTCAGCAAGGGGAACCATTCCTTCTTGATACCTATCCACTTGACTCTTCCACTTCCTCACTTCTATTCTTAGGAGTGAGAGCTCTTTGGTCATCCTCTGGATCACTTCATCTTCAGCATGATCTTCATTATCGTAATCCAGATTGACAAAATTTTGCGAAAGTTGAGTTGATACCTTGCCATTTGATGCTCCAGCTTAGACATTCTGCACTTCCTGCATGGGTACTTCTACAATAACTTCTAGGGGTGTTGGTTCTTGTGTAATAGAATTTTCTCCTTGAAATTCTCCTACATCACCCTCAACTTGTATAGGTGCCTCTAAAACAATTTATGGGGATGGTGGTTCTTGTGTAACAACATCCTCTCCTTGATATTCTCCTACAACACCCTTAACTTGTATAAGTGCTTCTGAAACAACTTCTGGGGATGATGGTTCCTGTGTAACAGCACCCTCTTCTTGAAATTCTCCTCCAGCAACCTCAACAGGCAATTTTGAAGGTGTTGGTTCTTGTGTGACAACCTCTTCCTAAATTTCAATCTCCACATCTGCCTAATTTTCAGTTGCAGATTTGACAGGGAGATGCAAGGCTACTAGTTCTTGTGTATCAGAGCCTTGCACTTCTATTTCTTCATGCTATTGGGGTTGTTCTTGAGTTACTTCCATGTCCTCTACAAGATGAAGCTGTTCTTCGAGAATTTCAGTATCCCCCGAGGATTGTGATTGCATTTGTTCATCCTCTCCTAGATCCAGATTAGGAATTATGTCCTTCTCGGGGTTGATTTCTTCTTGTTGCATGAGAGTCTCAGCAAAAATTTTAGAAGATATTGGTTCTTATGTGACAACATCCTGGTCAACTTCATCATTATCCTAATGCTGAGGTTCTATCTCTATTAATTTTGTGCCCCAAGATGGTTCAGGAGTCACAGCATAGACTTCCTCGTTAAGATCATGAATATTTTCCATCTCTGGTTCATCTGCCCTAATTTGGGTGGCATCTTCAACAAAAAATTTCAAGGATGTTGGTTCTTCTGTATCAACACCATGTTTGTCTACTGCTTCCATTTGCTGAGGTTGCTCTTGTCCTTGTTCTTCCATAGCTGCTGGTATGAGATGTTGTGTCCCAAATGCACGAACTATGACTTCATAGCCTGATTGGTTAAATATCTCTCCACACATAGGGCATACCACTTTCTCTACCTCCTCACCGTCCTCAGGAGGAGGTGATCCTTATAATTGGTCTGCAACTTCGACCAGTGTGTGCAGCTTCCTTTCTACCTGCTTCCTGCATGCCTCCTTCCAGTTTTCTAGTTCTCTTTGAAGCGTTTATACTTCTTCCTTCAGCAGACCATTTTCGTACAAAAGTACCTCGATTTGAGGTTCCTCTGCAACCAGTTCCTGTGGGGCATCATTTGCTTTGGGTCTCAAAATGGGGAATTCAATCTGTGCTTCTAGGTTTTCCCATCTTTCCTGTGCTGCTTCAGCTGCTGTAACCGACCTGGTTCTTCTTCTTCTTATTGGCAATGGTGCCTACACCTCTTCTCCTGATATTCTTCTTTTCTTTCATGGTGCAGGAATATTCGGATTTGTGGCTAATGTGGAAGGGATGTCTCCTATCTTATCATCCTCCTTTTCTTCTTCAATTAGAGTTCCCTCCCACTCAGGGGAAGATTCAATGGTCACTAGCTCTGCATTTTATTCTGTTATCGTGGCTCTAGCATCCTTGGCTTCAGTTGTCGCATCATCCAATGTTGCTCCAGCTTCAGCCTCTACTACCAAAGCTCCCACATTATTTAATCTTTCCACAGGGTTTTCTCTTACATTTTCCTCCAATTCCTCTACTTGGTCATTTGACTGATCATCCAATCCAATCTCATCTCCCCCCCCCAACTAAATTGAAGGGACTCTGCTCCTCCTATTGTGTTGCCTCTCCCCCCAACTATACATTTGCATGCTCCTCTTGGATTTGAGAATCCCCCAAGAGTACAAGTACTTCCACTTCTTCTTTTATTGGAACACCAACCAAAAGGGCGGGTTCCTGGTTTATTTGAGTTTGACCTATGAATTGTTCCCAGGTTTTGTTCCTTTGAGCTAAGGCCCTTAAGATTATTAAATTGATTAGGTCATGATGGGTAAGGGAGGAGTATGGATGCTTGGTTGTTCTGACAAACCTCGCCATATGGTGTAGGTCTTTAAATAGATAACATGGAATATTAAGCAAGTCCCTATGGCATAAATGAGACAGTAGAGGAAGTTCAGAATAGTAGACAGTCTGATACCTACCTTTGCAGGTGATATACTTTTTGAGGAAGACTGCTACTTGATCCCATGGCCGAGGAAGTGATTGTAACACTATCCCTCACCTTGAAGGACGAATTTGTTCCCCCTCTATCAGAAAATCCTATACTACAATAGCATTGGGAGTTCTTAGACCAAACTAGGGTCTTCCTACCTGAAGAAGGACAGTGACTTCAGCCACTATCGCTTCAAATACTTCTATATGTAACCCCCTAACCTCTGAGTGGGTTCCTATAAGATTTAAAGCGAATTGTAGAGTTGTCTCTCAATGGAACCCATCTAGGCATTGGAAAAATTCAGTCCAGCCCACAGCTTCAAAAATAGCAAAAACTTTAGCATTTCTCCTCAATTCTTGCATATTTGGAGGTTCGTGCAGAGCTGGGATACCCATGTTCGTTTGCCTTCTGAATTCTTTATCAACCCAACAAATGACAGGTCCCGACAATGGAGGTTAAAGCACAGAGTATGTGTGAACAGCTAAGAGTGTAGTTGGGTAAATTCGGAAAGTTGAGACAGTCGTGAGTATGGAATTCTTGGTAAAATTTGTCCCAAATTAGAAAAGGGTGACGGTTATAGGATAAGCGTGAATAGCCATTAATTCGTGCGAGTGGACAGTTAATGGTATATGGATGTAATGATGGGATTAAAAAGGTAGGCATGATTAATTCTATCAAATCTAGTTAACACTTAATCAAGTATATAATTAGAACCATACCTTCGTAAATATGCTATGAACCGTGACCTTCGAGAGTAAAATGCAGCCATTTAAATTTAAACATTATTGCAGGCGTGCTGTCATCATCTTTTCTCCCAGTGGAACAAAAACCATCTTGTCAATCCTGACAGAAACATAATGAAAGTTGTGAAGTAAGTCAGAATTACCGGCAGTGGGAATTCTAGCCAGATCTGGAGGAGTCGCGACCACAAAATTGTAGAAGGATCTGCCAATATTAGAGGAGTTGCAGCCATGAGCCATAGAAAAATCAGCCAATTGGCAGAGTTGCAGCCGTCGGAATAGGTAAAAATGGGCAAAATATAAACACAATCGCAGCTACGCAGGATGGAAAATGGCCGATATTTTACAAAGTTGCAGCTGCGCGAAATAGGAAAAGGGTGTTATTTTATGGTGTTGCAACTGCATGGAACGAAAAAATAGGCAAAGTTTTACGGTGTTGTAGCTGCAAATAAACAAAAAATAGACAAGGTTTTACAGTGTTGCAGCTGCACGAAACGAAAAAAAATAGGAAATTTTTACGGTGTTGCAGCTGCGGATAAACGGAAAATAGTCAGGGTTTCACGGTGTTGCAGCTACATAGAACAAAAAAAAATAGGCAGTTTTTCATAAAATTGCAGCTACGACTAAGTGTTCATTGTTTTTTTTTTCTTCGAGGAGTTTCCTTCTAAAGCAGGAAGTTACAAAAGGCCACTCAAGGTTGTTAGGCCCAATCATGACCATTTCTCCTCAGGTACATCCCTGCACATGTTCTAGGAAAAAAATGGATCAAGCGCAAAGGAAAAATAATAAATAATAAAAAAAAGGACATCAATTTATTTATGTACAAAAATTTGTGTAGGAATCACAACAATTGTCTAAAGATTGACAGGGGCAAAGAAATATTCCTGCCCTTGCTCTAACTGGTATTCTGGATCAGCTGCAATCTGTAAAGTGAATGCATCCTTCGAAATGGGCTTATGGTATAGTCGCAGCCTGTGACCATTAGCAAATAATGGTGCACGATTCTCATCAATGGTAACCAGGCAAACTGTACCATTGTCAAATACTCTATCTACCAAATATGGGCCCAACCATCTTGTACGTAACTTACCTTTGAAATCCCTTTTGAATCTTGAATCGTATAATAATTCCCAGTCTCCTTCGCATAAGACTTTCTTTTTTATGAATCGATCGTGCCAGTTGGATCTCTGTTGCTGAATTAATACTGTCTGATCCATAGCAGCTAAATGTTTCTCATCAAGTTCATTCAATTGATTCAATCTACTCCTCTAGGATTCAGTCACGTCTAAGTTTACCTCCATAGCTGTCTTTAAGGTCTTGATTTCGAATTCAATGGGGAAGACAACGCTTTTTCCATACACCAAGTCATAAGGAGATAAACCTGTAGTGTTGTGCCAAGTAGTGCGATATGCCCACAATGCTTTCGAAAGTCTATCAACCCAGTCTCTACGATGGCTCCTCACTGTTTTGGTAAGGATAGCTTCAATAACTTTGTTAGTGTTTTCCACCTAGCCATTAGCCTGGGGATGGTATGGCGAAACTATACAGTGTTGGATATGGTACTTCTATAGCAAAGCTTCAAATTTATGTGACACAAACTGAGGTCCTCCATCTATAACCACTTCATTGGGTACTCCAAAATGAGTAAATATTTCACTATACAATAAATCAATTACAGTCTAGTCATTGGATTTCACCAAAGACACAACTTCTACCCATTTTATCATGTAGTCGGTACAAACTAAGATGTAGAATTTCTACCTGGAATGAGGGTTGATAGGGCCAACAAAATCTAAGGCCCATCTGTCAAAAGGTTCAACCACCAACTATGGTTGAAGAGGCATTTGATCCAATATTTTAGGTTGGCACATCCTCTGGCAGTTGTCACAAGAGTGGACATTATTTTTTGCATCCCTGAAAATTGTTGGCCAATAGTAGCCCATTCTCAATACCTTATGACCTGTCCTCCTATCTACAAAATGTCCCCCACATGGCTTGTCATGGAAGGCCTTCAAAATATGGAAGATTTCGTGTTCTCTTACACATCTTCTGATCTCAAGATCAGGGCTTGTGTAGAAGAGATGACCACCTATCCAACAATACCTGGCACTTTGTTGAGTAATTTTCCTCTTCTCTTTTTTTGACAAATGTGCTGGAAGATTCCCTGCGGCCAAGTAGTTAGCAACATCTGCATACCAAGGGGAATAAGCTGAAGCTGCAAATAAGTGTTCATCTAGAAAAGAGTCCTCAATAGGAAGATTATCATCACTATTAGTAAATTGAGATAAGAAATCAGCAATAACATTTTCTTTTCCAAGTCTATCTATAATAGTAATATCAAATTCATGTAATAACAACAACCATCTAGTTACCCTAGCATTGGTAACAGGTTTAGTCATTAGATACTTGATGGCTGACTGGTCAATGTGAACAAAGGTGGGATACCTAGTGATGTAGTGTCTAAATTTCTTAATGGAGTAAACAATGGCTAAAAACTCCTTCTCTGTAATAGTATAATTAAGCTCAGTAGGGGCCAAGTTTTTGCTAATGTAATAGACTGCATAAGGTTCCTGACCATCCTGTTGTCCTAACACTACTCCAATGGCAGTGTTAGAGGCATCTGAAGAAATGTGAAAAGGCAGGGCCCAATTGGGCCCCCTTAAGATGGGAGTTGTAGACAGCTTCTCCTTAAGTTTAACAAACGTTGCCTAGCATGCATCACTCCAAATAAATTGCACATCCTTCATTAACAAAAAAAACAAAGGAGAAGCAAGTTTGGAAAATTTTTCCATAAATCTTCTATAATAACCAGCATGCCCTAAAAAGATAGGTACCTCTTTCTGTGTTCTAGGAGTGGGTATATTTTCAATTATCCTGATTTTGGAGGGATCTACCTAGATGCCATCAGCAGAGATAAAGTGCCCCGGAACTACACCTTCACTCATCATCATGTGGCACTTTTCAGTGCTCAAAGATAGTTGGGTTTGTTCACAGCGTGTTAATACCTTCTCCAAATTTTTTAACGCTTCTTCAAAGTCCTTTCCATAAGGTGTAAAATCATCCATGAAAATATCCATACTATCATTAACCATTTCTGAAAAGATGCCAATCACAGCTCTCTGAAATGTGGCTGGTGCATTGCATAAGCCAAAGGGAAGCACCCTGTATGCAAAGGTACCCCAGGGACAAGTGAAGGTAGTTTTATCCTAGTCTTCCGGAGCAATCTGGATTTGATTGTACCCACTAAACCCATCCAGAAAGGAGAAGAACTTTTTCCTAGATAAGGTGTCAAGTAGCTGGTTGATGAAAGGCAAGGGAAAGTGATCTTTCTGTGTTTCCTTATTCAGCTCTCTATAGTCCACACAGACTCTCCATTTACCATTCTTCTTGGGTAATATCATGAGTGGATACACCCACTCGCTGTCTAAGATGGGGTATATAAATCCTTCTTCCAAGTGTCTTTGAATTTCTTCCTTCACTATGTCCCTAAGATTGGGGTTCATCCTTCGTTGAGGCTAGCACATAGGTCGGAAGTCACTTTTGATATAAATGTGGTGGGTGCACAGATTAGAAGGGATGCCCTTCATGTTTGTGTACTCCCAGGAAAATTCCCCCTTATGTTTTTTTAAGAGAGTGATTAGGCATTCTTGTTCATCCAGAGCAAGACTGGGATTGATATTCAGGGCTTTTCTAGGCTCTATTTCGACAGGAACACTTTTCAAATTTTTCAACACTAGAACTATATGAGTATCACTGAATAATGTCTCCTCTGTGAGATTTTCTTGTTCTTCTTCACCTAGAGTACCGTTCAGGATTTGATAAATTTGTTTATTGACAGAGGTGGGTTCACTGATGAAATTATTGGTCTTCTGTTTCATGTTTGAAAGTCAAGGCCTTCCCTATCATTAATAGTGGTTGAACGCCCTCCTCTTCCTTTAGCTCCATCCATAATGGAGTTTCAACTTCTAGACTCGATCGAGCTGGAGGATAGAGGGTAAGGATTTTTATCTCGGTTCCATCTGACATGGTCATAGACCCATACCGACAGTTGATGCAAGCATCAGTTGTAGCTAACCAGGGCCTTCCTAGGATCACCAAGTGTCCTCCTAGCTGCGACTTGGGTTGTAGAACCAAGAAGTTAGCCAGATATTCCCACAAATCAACTAAGATAACGAGGTCATCCATGTTTCCCTCGGGTCTAATAGTGGACCTATCTACAAGTTCTAAAATGCTAGGAGTTGGCCTGAGATTAGTGAGCCCAAGTTTTCTTACAGTTTTGATGGTCATGACGTTAATAGTTGTACCTAAATCTACCAATATTTCTGGTATCTGCATGATCCCAATATTCATGGTGATAGTGGGATTCCCAAGATCGTCGTATTTGGCCAAGAGGGTTTTTCCCATATTAATTCAGATAATTTCCCTATGACATGAACAGTGGGAGGGTGCCTAGGTTTTCTTCCTAGTTTTCTTGTACACAGATCCTGAACAGTTCTGGCATAGATAGGCACATCGTGAAGGGCTTGTAGGAGTGGAATTTTGACATAGAGATTTTTCAACTCTCCTAAGAGGTTGAATTGAGGTTGTCCCACTGCTTTCTGCAATGTTAGTCTTTCAGGATATGGTGGTTCCCTAACCAACTGTGTAGGCTATGTGTCAATAGATGTTTCTTCTTGTGTTTCAGCCAGTATCTTGGTAGGATTTTCAGCGTCCTCAATAATGGGGATCACTGCGTTGGATAAGTATTGTTGGTTCATCGCTTCTTTAGGTGCAGAGGATGGTGCATCCTCAATGACCAAAGGCTCCACTACCCTCCCTGATCATAAGCAGATGTCATTACAAGGAACTGGGGTAATGGAGTAAGTGGGCATGTTGGTAGTCTCAAATTGATGGACTACTTTATTGTTTGGGTTGGGGTTAGGTTGAGCAGGCAGCTGCGATAGTATAGGGATATTGGGAGCAACATTATTCTGGAGTTGCAGCTGCGACTACTGAAAAGGATGAGGGTATTTTTTTGGAGGGTACGATTGATGAGGAAACAGTTGATGTGGAAACTGTTGAGGAGGTTGGTTATGGGGAAACTGGTTCCCTGGATGGAATTTCCTCAATCTAGGAGACCAAGAATTTTGTTGGTTTGGTGACTGTGTCCAAGAGTTCTAGGAGTTAAAATTTTGCATCTGAGGTTGAGAAGGATACCATTGATGGTTGGAATAAGATGAATGTATTCATGTGATGCATATTATTCCAATTATTCATGTTATTCAAAAATGGGAACGATTCTGAAGTCATACCTTGATTCTGAGGTTGCCACGGCTTTTTATGGGAAATAAAGTAGGTTGGTTCCACATCTGGAGTTGATTCCTGCAAAACTGCCTTCACTTGAGGTAGGGAAGGACATTCCATTGTATCATGGTTCAGCTCATATAGCTGACACTTCTACCTTGTCGAGTGGGCACTCCTTCAGGGGATGGTTCTTCCTACATTTAGGGTAGAATACACCGAGTGTTAGATCTTCTACTGCTTGTTTCTGCTTTGCCCTCAGGACATCTATTTTCGAGGAGATGGAACTCATCATTTATGTCTTGAAATTCTTGAGGAGATTGCATATTTCTGCCCAGGTGGATCCTCTATTAAATGAATTCTGTGTTCTGTCGAAGACATCTCATTATAATTTATCCCATTTGTCCCATTTGTTATTCCTGGAAGATCCACAGGAATACCTCTTGCATAGTTCAACAATCTTTTCAAAGGATTCCTTTGAGATATCCCCCTTTCCTAATAGGTTTAACATGTCTAGGTAGTCATCCCTAATCCCACGAAGTAGGATTATCTTGAGCACATATAACCCCATATTATTCTGTCCAGCTCTCTGCACATTATATAAAATCCTTTCAACAAAATATTCCAGGATTTCATCGTCCCTTTGTACCATTTTAAACAGTTCTTCTCTCTTATCTTTGGTATTGCAGTACTCCTGATATTTTTCTAGGAAGAATTGTTTCATCCGGTCCCAAGTGGTGACAGTTCCCCCACCTAGGCTCATGAACCAACATAACACATTGTCCTTCAGAGTAGCGGGGAAAAGTTTCAACTTCTTCTCACTAGAGGTGTAATCATAGTTGCGACAGAGGATGTCAAACTTAAAAACAAATTCATTTGGATCCTCTGTCGCTTTCCCATAAAAACAAGGCAACACTAATGGCGATATATTTTTCATGGGAGCTATCCCATATAGTTGTTGAATGGGGAATTGGAGTGTGGAAACAGTCCCCTCAGGCGGGGAATTATCCTCTTGATGATGATTTTCTCCCATCGCTTCTTCATGATCTTTTGGATCGCATCTGTTTTTCATGTCTTCTTCTGCTCTATCCTTTTCGTGCTTCCACTGATCGTTGAATTTTTTATGGAACTATGTCCACTCTTCTTTTGTCACAACCTTCCCGTTAATGTGATATACCAAATCTCAATCAACTGATCCTGCAGTACTAACTCTGTCTTCCTCAACAGAGACACCTGAGGGTGTCGCGGCTTCTTCTGTGTTCTCCACCGTGGACGCTAATGCTTCCACCCTATGAATAATTGGGCTTCTTCTGACAGAGGACCCCTACTGGCGAGATCTGGTAGAGGAATTGGTTCTAGCAACCAGATCATCAATGAATGTCCTTCTTCCCAAGGCTGGATTTTTTCCACGACCTCGACCGCCTGCAATGTTAGTATTCTGGGGAGTTCTAGGGGTTGTAGGATTGTCACGTTGTACCCTTCTCATATTCATGCAACCCAAAACATACAAAATAAAAAATACTGAAGAAAGATGAATAAATGTAACTATTGGATACAACTACTATGGTGTCTGATAATTACCTTCCCCGGCAACGGTGCCAAAATGTTGGGCACTCTATATGCAGGTTAATTAAAGCCAACATACAAAATTTTCAATATAAATTGTCAACCCAGGGAATTTTTTATTCCAAAGGTAATTTGCACTGTATATGCTTAAACACTGAGTAGCAGATGTTGTAAATAAATTATCCTACCTTCATGTTCAGCCCAACTCTTCCCATGATTAAATTAATCTAATTTACCTTCTTAAGAATGCAAAACCACAAATACCTTCTTACAACCTTAATCTAGAAATAAGAGATTCAAAAAATGAACATCTAGATTTACTTTTGCGGAAAGTTAAATCCTAAACTACCAAGCCATATGAAGATCCATTATAATTATCTTAATCCAACTTGATCTAGAATTCAGAAATGTAGATATTGAGCTTCAACAATTATAACTACAAATGGACTTAATTAGCAAAACTCAAGAAAGACATTAATTGAAAGAGACTAGGGATGAGCTCGACTATTACAGCTGTCACACAAATGCATAAAGAAAATTAGTCTACACACTCGACTGTCATACCACTCTGCTGCAGCTCACAGGAAATGCAATTACTGATCAATTGAAGAAACACACAATAAATCATTACTGTTGCAGCTGTTATAAAAGAATGAATCTACTGTAACATCCACACCACACGACAAAGGAAACAGATACCTAATTAACTCAACAATCTCTGTACAAAGGCGGTCCCAGCCTTCGAACAGAGACGTCGAAAATTAACACAAGTTAAACGTCGAGATTAGAAGAATCCTGCTCCTTGTATTAAATGATGAAATGAAGATACAGTCTCTGTAACAGCTTATACAATAAGATCAATTAATTCCAACCCCTAGCTCAGAATAGTTTCCAATATTTATACATTCACAATCGTAACTTCTACCCCTGATATCGGGAAGCCATGAAGATCTCTGATCTTCGAGCTGCCCATTTGCGATATGTTGTTACAGCTGTGGGCAAGATAGAAGCAGGAAATATAGGAATTCTGTTACTCGAGCCAGCAATGATATAATAGGATCAATATATAAGATGCTTCGTCGGTCGTGGCTACCCTCGAGTAGCGGTGCGTTGTTGCATCCAAGTTTGTTGCAGCCACCCTTGTATAGCTTGCATGGAATAGTAACCTTTGACCGCGTCCTTTATACAGAGATGGAACCGGTGGAAATCAACTCAATAATGAATGTGCATCTCTCTCTTGACTCGTTTAGCCTGTTACACCTGTATCCTTTACATCTCGAACTATCTTTATAAAATCACCATATGTTAGCATAATCCAAGATATAGAGCCATGATTACAACAATCATAAGTATTAATAAGATAAGACAATAATTAACCATACTTATATGGATTGAGGGGTCAAGTGAAAGAAATCATCTGTTTGGTGCACATAATGGAGTAAGATAAGGAAAAAATGGGTAGGTAAATGTAGTTAAAAAGGGGTCATTTCTGGGCCCAATAGAGGACTCTTTCCAACCCCTCCCCCAAAAAATTCTTGTTGGAATTTGGGGGGGTCTTTCCACACCCCCCCCCCCCCCAAAAGCCCAAGTCATGTTGAAATTTTGGGGGGGGTCTTTCCAACCCCCCCCCCCCAAAAAAAAAGTCCAAAAGTCCAACAGGACTTTGGGGGGGTCTTTCCAAGGGGGGTGGGGAGGGCAAGGTGAGGTATAAAAACCGCCCCCAAAATTCAAATTATCAGGACTTTTGAGGGGGATTTTTAAGTACCGCCCCCAAATACCTTAAAAATATTTTGGGGGGAATTTTAGAAAAACCACTGCAAGCCACCTTTAGGGGGGGGTATTTCTAAACCCCCCCCCAAAATTCCTAAGAATTAGACTTTTGAGGGGGGGATTTAAAAAACAACCCCCAAAAGTATTGAGAATTGGACTTTTGGGGGGGGAGGTTAAAAACCGCCCCCAAAAGTCCTGAGAATTGGACTTTTG